>JAJOZX010001433.1:582500-762500 GCA_023014485.1 Bathynomus jamesi | reverse complement strand
AAATTTTCAACCAGCCAGAACAATGTTCTTTAAAACCAAAGGACACGAGTGTTTTCATGAAATTAATGGTATGCACACATCAACATAGCCATAAAATAGCAAAAACAGCAGCAGAATCATAAACAAAACAAATGTAATGAAGTAAAAATAAACTTTATTTACTTAAAGAATGTTTCAGTAAGTGTAAACACATGCAGTAACTTGAATATTACTGAATATACTAAATTCACTGAGGTTACAAAGAATCAGTTTCTTCTGACCAACATAATGTCTTCAGATAAAGAGTTGTCAGAATCATTGGCAAAGTCCAACTCAGTTGCACTGTACTCAGGGCTCCTCACTGAGATCATCTTCAGCTCCTAGTGCTACCATCAGTCTGCTGCTTGTCACTGTGGGACACCATTTTCTTGGCCCTGTTCTCTGCAAGTACTGACTGACTTCTCAGGATTGAAGTCAGCAATTTCTGGTGACTCCAGAATGATACACATCAAATAGTTGATAGCTGTGTTGTCAAGGGAGGACCTCCAATCAGTTTTAAGTTTTATGGTGTTAAAACCTCTCACATTCTGCAGTGGAGGCTGGGAGACTTAACACTACACTTTGCTGACTGCATATGCAGCACAGATTTTTCATGGTCTTTAATTGATTCCAGTTTAAAATAGGGGGGGGGGGATTTAATATTTTGGCAAAAAACAATAAACCTTCAAAACCCTGAAAGTTTTTTTTTTTTTGTTTGTTTGTTTGTTTATTTATTTTAAATGTTGCTCAAAAGAAATTTTACTTAAAATATAAATTTTAAAGTTATCAAATAACATAAAAAAGTCCTCTTAACATATCTTAGGACCACATTAACTCCGCTACTGTTGAATATACAGCATGTCCAAGAAATAATGGTGCAAAAGTAATTGGTAATTTTTCTTAGTAATCAATATGTATACAATATATAGAGATGTTTACATTTCCAAACTGTTCAAACTGAAAACGCTTTCACAAGATGACCATCACTTGTGGTTACAATGCATATTAAAAAGCATTGATGAGAAAACTAATTTGTATAAGGTACGAGGTTACAAATGGAATTAAAACTTTCAATGCTTCAACCACCATTTCCAGATACTTAACTTTCCCAAAATGTACATTTCTTTTGACAGGCATCTTTGACAGTCTCATTAGAAAAAAGTTTAATCAATTTATTGTGCATGTTTCTTACAGGTTCAGCAGACTTTACTACCATTTTAATGAATGTTATTAAGTATCCACTTCTTACAAATTTTTCCATCATCACGTGGGAAGTAGTTTGGGAGCCATTTCTGCAGTTGAAGTGTGCTGCATCATCATTTAGGGAAGGAGGGTTGCAATCTTTTTTATCATTGCCAGCACAAAAAGGTTGATAAAAGTTCCAGGTTGATGCAAAACTTTTGGCCAAAGTTGCACATGTCATTAGTTTTCCTGATACTTCACCCTCAGTCTATGTGGAAAATAAAAGAATTCTTCTAGATGTAAATTTAAATTTCTTATTCATGATTTATATATCAATCATAACTATCTGTAAAGCAATGTCTTCTTATTAAATTAAGAGCCCAGTACAGCTTAAGGGCCAAATAAAATAAATAGTCCAATTTCACAATTATTTATTTTATATTAAAACTACTGTAACAACAAAAATTGTAAAATTGTACTTACTTTATAAATAATTGTGGGTAAATAAAAAAAATAATGTCATTTAAACCTCTCCAAGAATGACATGAATCAAGGCAAAAAAAAAAAAGCTATAGCCAAAAGTTTTGCATCATCCTGAAACTTTTTAACTTTGGCTGATAAAGTTGAATGAAACCTGCATGCTGTTTTTGAGTAATGATAGGCTAAAAATAAAAAAGTATGATACATAAATCTAAAATAGTGAATGAAAATTATACAAAATCTTTCCAATGAAACATCATAAATCTTAATACCACTATACTTATCAGTATTCAAAATAAATTCCTAAGTAATATCTCTTAATACTCATCTCATTCAAAAAATTTTTAAAGTGATTCAAAACTTCTGGCCATAGCTGTACACTTGGATAACAAAGCCATGCTGGCCTATCAAGGTAACCCCAGATAAATGGCATAAAACTATATTTCATGACAATTTTGTAAATCATTTCAAGTCATTAAGCTATTAATAATACAACTGTAGTTACCTACAAATACTTAAGCCTCAGCTGAAATATACAGTATTCACAGAATTTACAATCCATCTTTTTCATTATAAAAGAGTAATTTTTCTTAAAACTACCAAAGGAACAACTAAATTTACCACATCATATGGCAAGTCATTCCAGAAATTTAATAGGTATCCTACAAAGAAAGTATTTTTGCAGATCCACTCTATAAGGGTATATTGGAAGTTTATCATGGCCAAAGTCTTCTATCAGGCTATTAAGAAAAAAAAAAGTGCTTTACATCTAAATTATCTAAAAACGAAAATACAGTGAACCCTCACTAATACAAACGCAGTTAATCCGAATGTTGCTTAATCCAAAGGGTATGTGGGGAGCTGGTAACTCTCAGCATTGGTGTTTTAAGCAATAAATATTAGTTTGATCTTTGAGATAGACTCAAATTTAGTGTTAATTAATTAATTACAGTGTACATAAATATTACAGTGCATATTACTGTATTTCACTGCCTCCACACTACCTTCAGGAGTCAGGAGTCCTTTGGATTTAAAGGTAAGTACTTGTTTAAATAATAAACTATTATTTTTAATTCTATTAATCAACTTTACTATTGTTTTACAGGTTATTTTAATGCATTATTTCTTATTATATGGGTTTAGTTTGGTTTAATTACATGTGTCAGGCCATGTTCTATTTTTCCCCCCAATAATTCGTAGTTTGCACTAATCCAAATGACCTTTCCCCCCAATTAATTTGAATTAGTGAGGGTTCACTGTATTTTGAACATCTGTATCACATCTCCTACCAAATATCATTTCTCAAAACTAAACATTTACTCTTTCACTGTAATCCATTCTTAAGCTTGGAATAAGTTTGGATGCCCTACATTACACACCAAAAGGTGTGTCCATATCCTGCCTATGTTGAGGTGATGAAGCTTGAATGTTATTCTAAGCAAGGCCTAACATAAGAAATACATAATCTACAGGTGTTTTCCTTACTTTTCTACCTAATATTCTCTTAGTAATACCTGGCATTTCATTTGCCTTATTCCTAGCCAGCTTCCCTGCATCTCATAGCTTAAGTTTTCATTATTTCTGCCAAAATGGAGGACTTTACATTTTTTAAGCACTAAATTCCATTTACTAGCCCAGACAACTAATCTATCAATATTCTTTTCTAATTTATAAGAACTTTCTATAATTGTAACTGAGGCAACTGCTTTTATATCAACTGCAAATTTAGATATTTTACCAACTACTCCCTTCTCTAAGCCAATTACTTACACAATGAAGAGTAATGGACTTAACACTGATCTTTGTGGTACCCCATTTTTTACTTTATGCTACCAATTCATAGCCATTTAAAATTACTCTGTTCTCCATCTTACAACCATTCTTCTACCCAATTTATGACTGACCCTGATGTTCCATGAGCTTTTAATTTATACACAAGTCTCCTACAAGGAGCTTTATGAAACATCTTACTAAATTCAAAATAAATAACATGTACATCATCCACCTGATCAGTTACAACCCTAAAATGTCCTATGAGATTAGACAAGATCTTCTCTATCTAAATCTAGGTTGGGAACTTGAAATAAGATTAAACTTATCCAAATGCCCTTGAATACTCTCTATAATTCCTTCTAGTATCTCAATGATTACAGTGGCCACTCTGGTTCATTCCCACCTGCTGGCTCCTGGGCTGCTTACCCTCTTAACGCTTGGACTAACAGTGACTCTTGGGGGCACACTCATCCCCACATTATTGGGGAAATGAGCTTTCTGGCTATTAACTTATATTTTCCCTACCAATGATGTTAGACTAACAGGCCTATAACTTCCTACCTCTTTTTTTACTACCCTTTTTGTATATGGGTACCACACTACATTTGCTTTTTCCAGTCATCATGTATTTCTGTATAATTAATAAATCTAAAATAATTAGTGCTTCAGCTATCCTCCCCTTCCCTGAGAATCCTAGCATAAATATTATCAGGACCAGCAGGTTTATCCACTTCTATTATGTTAATTACTTGCCTCTCATCATCTTTCCTTATATGAATCTTATCAAGAATGCCAAAATTTAAAGAATCTGAAGAATCAAAAGTAAAGTTAAGTTTTTTTCAGTTAAAAACAGAGCTGAAATAATAATTGCAAATACTAATATATTATTATGTTTATTATTATTGTATTTTATGAAAACTAAAATATTTCTTTGGATCCTTATTACTAAATTCTTAGTTAGGCCTCAATTTATTTAACCATGTCTTTTGTTCTTCATAACCAAACCATTTAACTTATTCTTATTTGCCTGTAATAATCTAAACCCACCAGGTTACTATCACTTTTAAGTTCCCAAGTTTTAAATATTTTAAATGAGAATTTTTCATATTATACCAGAGTTTCACAATTCTGAGAGCAAGAATTTTGCAGCCTGCCACAAGGTTAAAATATAACGAATTTCTTAGATCCTTATCACTATTTCCAGCTAACAAATTTATTTCACACTTAGGCTTCTGCTCTTCATAATCAAATTATATAGTACTCATGGTTATCTGTGCTTCACTCAATCATGAATCAAATTAATCATGATTTACAAATTGTGACCATTGTGCGTTTATCTGTGATCATGACAGTTAACCATGATTTGTCACGGTGTTTACATCCATGACTCACCTCCCACAAGCTCACCACAATGCCTCAGTCAGTGTTTCTCTGCACTTCATAGACTATACATGTCACATGTGGTGAGTACAAACTATTTAATTGTGTATTATACTGTAACAGAATAACACAACATGTGGTGGCAGGCAGCAGAAGCTGCAAACCAGTGGGGTAGTTAACTGTGAAACTGGATTATCTATAATCATGGGCTACCCCTCAATCGCAAACTGAGGGAGTACTGTATTTAATCTATTTCTTGATTGTCTGTCATTATTTAAAACCACTTGGCTATTACAGCTTTTGATAAAATCACAGTTTAGAGACAGATTCCACAATTCCTAACCTAGCAATGTACAGTGTGTCCATAAAAGTTTACCCTGAAAACAGTATGCTCTCATGTTTTAATGATGAATCTTACATCCATTTTCTTTTTACAGGTGATCTCGTACACACACACAGTTTCTGTGCTGGTGTGTTTCGTCTACTGCATTTGCTGCTAGGAGTGCTGTAGTAGCTGTTCAGTTAAAATGGCATCTGTGACAGAGAAGGCACAATGTGTTGTGTGGCTTGCAGAAACAAAACCTCCTGTCAGTGTTCAGCGAAGGTTCAGAACAAAGTATGGAAAGAATTCACCTGATGTGTGAAGTTAATTAAGTCATGGATGAAAAAATTCTTGGAAACTGTTTCTGCAACTGTGTACCTGGATATGCTCACTACGCCATCCCCCAGCTGCAGGACAGGCAGCCAACTGTCATCTTGCAACAAGATGGGGCACCCCCTCATTGGACGCATGTTGTTCGTGAAACTCTTGACGCAACATTTCCAAATCGATAGATTGGCAGGGACGAGCCAATCCCATGGCCCCAAGATCACCAGACATTACCCCACTGGATTTCTTTCTCTGGGGTCATGTTAAAGATTTGGTTTATGCAACAGTCGTTCCAGATATCAGGACATTGCGAGAATGCATTACGGATGCAATTGCAACAGTTAACCAACAAGTGTTGGAAAATGTGTGGCGTGAGTGTGAATACCGTTTAGACATTTTATGTGCCACTAGGGGTGTACATATGGAAGCTTATTAAGTTTATTAACTATGATTAAAACTGTGTTTGAATATGAGTGTTTATTTAAAAGTTATAGCATGCTTTAATCAGGGTAATCATTTATGGACACCCTATATTACCTCCAAACTGTCTGGATTCTGGAATTTTGCTATACAGGCAATCCCCTACTTACAAATGGGTTATGTTCTTGAACCATGTTCATAAGTTGAACTGTTCATAACTTGGATTATAAAGAAATATTGTACATTTGCATGAAATTAGAGTAAATACCTGTATCTGCCTGTAATGTAATAAATATTATATTCTGAAATAGTTAATAAAACAAAAAAAGTAACATGGAATGAAAAAAAAACACTTAAATCATATATCAGATGGGAAAAATCAATACAGTGATCCCCCAACCTACACAAATTCAGAGATAGGACGAGGACATTTCACTACCCTTTTTTCAATCTGCATGAATTA
Source organism: Bathynomus jamesi (assembly GCA_023014485.1). Classification (NCBI taxonomy): domain Eukaryota; kingdom Metazoa; phylum Arthropoda; class Malacostraca; order Isopoda; family Cirolanidae; genus Bathynomus; species Bathynomus jamesi. Next base: position 756,135 of record JAJOZX010001433.1, on the reverse strand, counting down.
AGATTTAAAGATAGATCAGCACAATTTTTGTTAAAATTGTGGTAAATACTGAAAAATTACTTTCTAACACTTTTTCATATATGCAGTATGATACAATACAGTACTTATGATAATGTAGGGGTTGTGAAGTTTCACAAAACCTGACATTCAACCGCACATTCAAGCAATCTAAGAATTCTCAAGTTTCTATCTCCTCACAGAAGTCTACTTAAATATTAAAAGCATTCTCTGACTATAAAGTATTTGAGAGTAATTGCTCTGGACACCATTTGCTTCTGGAAGATACCAGTATAAATTGCAATTGGAAAGCCTATTAAGGTATTTTATTTGTTAAGGGTATTATATGATTTTTAATGTCTAATAAGCTCTTATAAAGATTGTCCAGAGTATCATTAATGATTAAGATAATTGTTAGATAATGATTGGTATTCATTTAAATTGTAAATAAGTATGGGCATGTGTAATATATTTAGCCTGCTTAGGATTAGACACCACAGTTTTTGATTATTGCTCCAGCTTAGAGTACCTGCCTGAGTACCTTTCAGCTGCATTTAACCTAATCCTGTCATTTTTGTCACTTAGAATAATCAGATATACAGGGTGGGCCGTAAGTTTCCATACATAGGAAAAATAAACATTTTTTATGGACAACCATTTTTATTTATATAATATGCTCTACATGGTTGCCATTTTTGAAAACACATTTCAATACGTGTTCGCCACTGTTGATGAACACGCATTAGCACAGTTGACGTTATGCTTGTAATGGCATTGGTGATACGTTCCTTTAGATGATTTATGTCATATCTTTTCCTGATACACCATGGCCTTCAAGTGCCCCCAAAGATAGAAATCAAGGGGGGTGAGATCTGGGGATCTGGGAGGCCACTCCACAGGACCACGCCGACCAATCCAAATACCGACGCACGTGAAGACCATAATGAGGTGGAGCTCCATCTTGCTGGAAGTAAACTGGGAAGTTACCTTCCTCGTTTAGCAGGGATGGGAAAATCTCTTCTTGCAACATGTTAAGATACCTTTCGGCATTAAGATTTCCACTGACAAAAATTGGTCCAATAATTCTGTCACCCCATATCCCGGCCCACACCATCACTTTACCGGCACCTTGCATCTTCGTCGGACTCAGCCAGTTAGGGTTAGCATTACTCCAATAACGTATGTTTTGCCGATTAACCTCTCCATTGACGTAAAAATTTGCTTCATCAGTAAACAAGATCTTACGTCAAACGCATATTCTTAGGGTATCTGAAACATAAAAACAAACGTTTAATTTTTCCTATGTATGGAAACTTACGGCCCACCCTGTAGATTGTTTAGCATTATTTGTAACTAGTTATTTAACTTCAGAGATTTGTTTGTTGCTCATGCTTGGTTTTGTGTTGCTTAAATTATATGGGATTATGTTTGTCAAGATTGATTGTGTCATTCATATTTACTATTTTCATTATTTTTAAGTTATTTATTTTTTATTCTATATTCATTCAATGATCAATTTATTCTTACCAGTAATTAATGATGAAGTCATGATTCCAGTTCTTATTTGTCTGTTGATTGTGTTATAATCAGACATGGGGTCTATTACTGGGTTTCTATTACTATTTATTTCTTCTATTAGGTACTATTACTTTATTTTTCATCTATTACTATTACTTTTGTATGTGGGGTACCGTACTTCACTCATTTGAAAAGGATCTTTACGTCTATTTAAATGCAATTAGAAGCAATGTGTTAACAAATATTTGTTTCAACCAAATCATTACAATTTCAGAGACTATACATCTTCGTAAATTTTACTTTATTGAAGGAAAAATTTGCCACAATATTAGTTCACATATATGTTTATTTTAGTTCAGAGTAGATTTAGTTAATTTTTTCAGTTCTTTGTTCACACAATATGTCCACTGCCAGTGTAATAAAATAGTAGTAGACTATTATCCATTATGTTGCCTTCTATTACTATTACTTGAAAAATCCTGTAATAGCCTATTACTATTACTTGGAATATCCTGTAATAGCCTATTACCAGTGGCGACTGGCGTATAGGAGCGATGGAGCGATAGAGCAGTCGCTCCCCCTTGCTTGAAACGATAAATATTAATTTAACAGATAAAAAATATATTAATTTTAAGATATTAAAATAAATATTCTTGAAATATATTTTAAAAATTCATATAAGTACCGTACGGAAGCACCATGTGATTGTTTATGTACGAAAATTCTAAAAATTATAAATTTTATGAAATCGCACCCCCATACATTTATACCACGAGTCGCCACTGCCTATTACTATTACTTGAAAAATCCTGTAATAGCCTATTACTATTACCTCATGTCTGGTTATAATTTATTATTATTGATTAATTGTACCCTGTGCATGTAACTAATAATTTTGTGTTGTCTAGGCAACCAGTGGGAAGTCCACCAACTAGCTCAACTAGTCCAGACACATCAGGTTTGGATTGTGGATCCAACCTAGTTGGAGCTACAAAGTCCATTGGGGTTGTGTCAGCTACAGTTGGCCACTCCAGGTCTGCCACTACAATCAGGCTTATGAACCAAAACTATTATCTTGACATTTACTTAGAAATCTGGTCACAAGGTTAAGTTTGGAGTGTAGCTGGGCTGGGACAAAGTTTCACATACTTTAAACAAACCATTTCCTGCACTTGTCTCCCACTTGCTTTCCATCATTTTTCTCTGCTGAACCTCACTAATTATTATTTGTTTTCCAGAGTTTTTTGTCAATTGTGATGTATTGCCAGTGTTGTGTGTTTACACTTCTAAATTAAAAATTTTATTTATTCCAGCCAAAATAAAAGGGATAAAAAAATAGGTCAGTTTATTTCTGTCAGGTTTGCCTCAGAATTCCAGTTCCATTCTTGGACTTTGAGTGATTGGGATTATTTTCCAGTGGAGATGAAGATCTAATAAATAAATTCTTGGGAAGTCGCTTACAGTTAATATGTGGATGGAACCTGACTAATCTCTTAGAAATTGACAGCTGATGAGAGAGAATCCTGACCCAGAATAACAAGTTGATTTGTTTAGAATTTATAATTAGCGTAAGGATCAGAACTAGACTATTAAGTGATTGGTGGTGGAGTACATTTGGCATAGGATCCAGAACCTAGTGTGTGCGTGTGTCCATCATTATACGGTACTAAGAAAGTTGGGTGTAAGGAAAACAATACCAAGATGACCCTACATGATACTGGAGATTACTATCCCCTTACCCAGACATTTCATTGTCACAAACCCAGAAACTTGAAAGGGTGCTGGGTGGCTTGATGATATTGATATTTGGGACTACAGCCTACTCAGCCACCACAGCAATACAATACTTACACATATGATATGTATGATACTTTAGCTAGTTTATATCGAGTCTTCTTTCTTGTGCTCCTCTGGATTATTACATTATTTTTATAGTGGTTTTTTAAATGTTTTTTTACAAGTTTCTACTATTTATACTCGTTATATATTATTATTAAATGCATTATTATTATTGTACAATGATTTGAAAGCTTTTATTCAGGTAAAAATTACTTTATACATAACTTTTTAAACTTTTGTCACCCTAACCCCATTTATATTATGGGGGATAGTTCCGACCTGCACGAGCTTTTTCAGGAATGGAACCCTCATGCAAGTCAAGGGATCACTACTTTTTTTTTTGAGAGTTCATTCGTAAGTCACGTGTTTGTATCTCAAGGACTGCCTGTACTTTTAAACTCCCTAAATGTTCTTTTCCCAGTTTTAATAATTTCAGCCCTTCCTTTATTCCACCACAAAGGTTTCCCAATCTTCTTCTAGTGTGAGAGTGACAACTACTATAGGTTAGGCTGCAGACCAGGTTATAGGCCTGCCCCAAATTGAGAAGTTTGGCAGAAATATACCAGATCTGGCAGATATTTTTCAAGCTAAAGCATTAGTTTTACATCTGGAAGTCATTTTTAAGATTAATAGTATTACTAAACTGGAGATGGGGATCTGTGTCACCATGTTTTCTAAAGGAACTAAAGTAACTTCACTCCTCTTTTTAAAATGTGAGCATAGTCTAAGTCAGGGGCTCTTAACCTCTGGGTTACAACCCAAACTTGGGTCATTAAATTGCCATTTATCATTTATTTATGTTATCCCTCATCATTTTACCATTATTTATTTATTTTATTATCTACTACAAGAACTGTTTGAAGGCATTAGTCACTGAGCTAGCCCCGAGACCAAAATTTGGATGCAGCCTAAAAAGGTTAAGAACCCTTAGTCTAAGTTCTGCAAATATTCTCTGCAAAATTTCAGAATCCAGACAGTTCTAACACAGAGTTCATAACAGCTCTTTACATTATATACTGTACATTTGGAAAACTATAATGCGAAGAATTTTTTTCCTGATTAACATTCTCAAACCAGTTTCCTTGCATCTCATAATTAAGGTTTGCATTATTTCTGTTAAAATGGAGACTTTGCATTTTCAAACAGTGAATTCCACCTGCCATCTACTATCTCCCAGGCAATTAATCTATCAAGCTCTTTTTGTAGCTTATAAGAATTTTCTATATTTATAATAACTGGGATAACTACTTTCCGTATCATCTGTAAATTTAGACCTAAATTTCTACCTAATAATTTCTCTAAATCATTTAGCTATAAAATAAAGAGTAATGGACCACTGATCCCTGTAGCACCCCACTTTTCACTTTCTGCCTCCCAGATTAATGACCACTTAAAATTACTCCCTGTTCCCCGTCTTCTAACCATTTTTCCACCCAATTTACAACTAACCTTGATATCCCATGAGATTTTAATTTATAAAGAAGTCTCCTATGAGGAACCTTGTCAAATACCTTACTAAAGCCCAAATAAATAACATCTATATCATGTCCATCATCTACATGATCAGTTACAAAAAGTTTGAGAGATTAGACAAAAGACCATCCTGATCTAAATCCATATTAGGACCTTAAAATAAGATTAAAATTATTCAAATGATCTTGAATACTATACTTTCTAGTATTTTTCCTACCTACAATAGCTACTACACTAGGCCTATACTTTCCTACCTCGATACTACCCTTTTTGTTAATTAGTACTATACTACATTTGCTTTTTTTCCAATCTTTATTTGTCTTCACATAATTAATAGATCTATCAAACAAAGTACAAAGTTAGTGCCTCATAAGCTATCCTGCCCTTCTCTGAGAAGAGAAGGTTTTGTTGCATTGATTACTTGTCTATCATCATCCTTCCTTATCCCTTAAACGTGAAACTGGGGGGGGGAGAGAATTCAAGAATGATTCTGTAGTAATTTTATGAGTCATTTTAAACCTCAAACAAAGGCAGGAAAGGTAAAACATCTATAGATGTTGACCATTGTTTAGGGGAAAAACCTAAAACATCTACCTATAGATGTTGACCATTGTTTAGGGGAAAACCTAAAACATCAATTGATGTTGACTGGCATTCTCTAAGAGAACATCAATGGATGTCAACCAGCATTTAACACATTGGCTACCACCATGCTTTTATTTAAAAAATTTGTGTTTCATGAAGGGAAGCAAAACACAATGTTATATACATAAACAAGAGTATTCCTGAAGTGCCAAGAAACATTCGCAACATCCAAGGGTCTAGTGCCACAAAGAAATTTTAGATTTACAATAAATCAAGTCTGTGAACCACAGGTGGGTCACAGGCACACTACAAACAGTATGGTATGACCCACAGGTGGGTCACATGATAGCTAACGTGTTAAGGGTTAAATGAATCATATCAAAAATGCCAAAGTTAAGAGAATCTAAAGAATTAAAATTAGTTATTCCATTTTTCTTTAGGAAAAAGAGCTAAAATAATCATTAAAAATACCAACAATATCCTGATCATTTTCAAATATCCTATAATCACATTCTATTAGGCCAATCCTATCCTGTTTATTATTATATTACACTACATTTCATTTGGACATCTTCAAAAGATTAGATGCCTGGCTCAGAAAAATCCCACATGAGCCATGTGTACCTGGCTATGTGAGGTGGAGAGCACAAGAAAAACTCACTACTTCACCAGGCCAACTCAAGAGGAGGGGTGACAAGCTTGACCTTCGTGAAATGAGGAATCATTGCGCAGAACCTTTGTAAGGTTGTAAAGTAAGGTTTCATATTATTACAGGCAGTCTCCAGGTTACGAACGTCTGACTTACAACGTTCCGTACATACGAACAGACTGCCATAAAGTCTATTATTTTAAAAATCCGAGTTACCTACAATTGTTCATAGTAATGAATCGGCGCACTACTTATGCCACCACCATTTTAAGTCAGATTTTGTACTTGTGAAGACATTCATGTGAATTCATATTCAATTTCTGATAACGTGCAAACCCCTATCATGTCTTCTAAACGAAAATCTGATGAAAGTGCTGGTGATGCACTTTAATTACTGTTACAAATTATCTTTTCTTATGTTTTCTATGTTTTAGAACTTTTATAAATTGGGAGTGTGTTTAAAGTGTTTAAGTATACAGTAGACTTGCAACAAAGAATATGGGGTTGATTGTGGTGGTGTGTGTGCTCTAAAAGCCTATAAGAAATACAAACAATGTTAAAAGAAAAGAGTTTAATGGGCAAGTGTGTGTGCCTATGGAAAAACTATACGCGCTTACAACATGGTATCGTATGTGATACCTTTATTTCATAATTAAATATAAATTATTAATTAATTGAATTAAATATCTATACAAAATTGGCTCGGGATTGGCGACATAGCCTAATGGGAATGAAATGATTGCCATACATACATAGAAACGTATGTAGGCGTCGGGTCTGCATAACCACGAGAAACCTTCATTTATTTCACATTAACAAAATTTTCCATTTGCTAACCCATGCAAAACACAAGAGAGAAAGAGTCAACAACCTTTGTCAAATCAGCAATTTATACTGAAATATGAAGATATATTAAAGGAGTGGCCTCAGGGCTGTTTATGTTACAGCGAATGCTTTAAACAGGGAAGATGTGCTTTTGTCTTCCCTAAAGTTCTGAGTGAATTCCTTATGATAAACTTCAGGATAGGCCTATCCCTAAAAGTGTTTATATTGTGACTGCCTATATTAATTACCTCAAGTAAATTCGTCGCGTAACTCCATCGTGGCGGCCCTACACCGAAAATGATCGTAACACCCTACATCGAAGCAAACTAAGACCCAGCAAAAATAAGGTGAGGCAATTTATTTTCATTCTAATATAGGCAGCTAAAATCCCAATGCTAAAAATGACCCTAATCAATTAAATATAAAGAGGTCCTTTTAACGACCTACATATTCATAACTCTCTAACGAAAAAGCATAGGGCTTTTGTCGGTAACCCTCCACTGAAGTCTGCTGGAAATTTCCAACGGATGAGGGCACAGGCAATCAACCCATAGCCCTATATAGTTTTTTCATAGTGCCTTCAGTAACCTTTGGTTAGCTTCCACCCAAATTGTTCATTCTGACTAAGGTCAAGCTTTTCACTCTACCTTAGACCTATGCACCAGCTACTGTCACTGGGTCTCAAACACATGGCTGATGGATTCATAGTCAGCAACACTAACAACTACACCGAGGCATATATATATATATATATATATATATAGATATATATAGACTTGCATTCACTCAACTAGAAAATTAAATAGGGGGGGGGGGGGAGCTTATTGAAGTTTTCAAAATCATTAATAAAATTGAGAACGTAAATTTTTTACAAGTTGTTCATTTTAGTTAACAGCAATACTCATAACAACAGATTTAAATTACGCAGCAGACATTTCATTACTAACATCACTAAAAACTTTACGTTTAAAGTAATTGATAAATGGAATGATCTTCCCACATCCATTGTGAACTCCACCAGTGTTAATCTGTTTAAAAACCATTTAGATAGGCATTTTAAAAATATTAACATCATTCAAAATAAAACAATTAGCAACAGGAGCTCTGGGGGTAATGGTCAAGGTTTGAGTCTGTTGACGATTAATGCCAGCTTGTGACATGCCAGTGTGTGATATGCCAGCAACAAAAATTGGGGGGGGGGGGGGGGGGGGGGGGGGGGGGGGGGGGGGGGGGGGGGGGGGATTAAAAACACTACCACTATTTTAGATGTAGCTCATAGTATAAACTAACCTACTTTTTGTTATACTCTTCATACTTTTTTTTTTTCTTATATGCTCTTTGTATGTCTGTAGTTTGTATGGTATGACAACGTTTGAGTTAAGACTGTGTTTGCATGGTTTGTAAGCATTCTTATTTTACTCCTTTTCATCTTTCATCTCTTTCCTATTCTCTTCAACTATTTTTCCAACTTGTCAGCAGTGGCCAGCAGATGATGATGATGATGATGATGGCGAGTGTGTGTGTCTTTTTCTGAATGAATGTTAACCCACGAATGATAGATCTTGCTACTTAACCCCTTATTCTCTTCTTTCTCTCAGGCCAACCTTAGAGTGGATCTTAGGGTCTTTGTTGCCTTAGCTTCTGTAGATAACCTAACCAAGCTTAACTTGCCTCAATAAGAAGTAATGCAGGTGGGTATCTTGGTCAGAAAAGTGCACTTGAAACAAATAACAAGCAGAGATACCTGGGTTACTGATAGGTTCCTGATTAAGCAGCCAATTCTCATAAACTTCAGAGCAAAATGACTTCCAGTTCACTGCAGTTTCTGAGGAAATGCCTAGATAGTGTTGGACATCATGCTGGTTGAAAGACTTCAAAAATTCATGGCAAAAATTCATGGCAAAAATTCATGGCAAAAATTCATGGCAAAAATTCTGCTCATTGAGATATGCGCACAGTCCAGCCAAGTACCCCAAAACATAGATGGAGAATAATTACATCAAATACAAACTTTTCTCTTGAAGCACTTTTCTACATGCTCATACCTACAATAATATAAGTGCTGTTCAGCATGATATGCAAGCTGATAAGAGCACTTTGGACACACTGGATCACTCAACAATACACCATGTTTTTGTTAAAACAATGCTAAATAACCACACAGTAAGATAGAGAACACTGTTGACACCCATCCTGCATGACCACCAGATGTCAAATGATTTCAAACTGGTCAACCACCATCTTCATGAGAATTGTGTTAGCACATGCATGAAATACATCTTGCGATAGCTGATTGATTAATTGCAGTTGGCTGATGTTGTGTCATATAGGGATGTCTATGAAAACTGACATTGTCCCAATTTTGTTTTTTTTTTTCAAAAAAATTTTATAACTCAGTAAATATGAATTTGCACAAAAAATGTTATACAAGAAAATTGATTTGCAATCAAATTCTACATCCATTAAACTTATTTTCATACAAAAATTGGGTTCCTAGTACTAAACTAAATCTTAACCAAATAAACAAAAATATATTTTCCTATGTGACTTTATAGACACCCTATATTTACTTCTTAACTGCCTATAATTATCCAAGTCCACTGCTTTTAAACTCCCTGAATGCTCTTTTCTTATTTTTAATCATTTTAGCCATTTCTTTATTCCATCACAAAAGTTTTCTATTCTTATTACTCCTAATAGTTCTGAAAGGTGTATATATCTACATTGTATATATTCTAAAATTCCTTTGAATCTAGACATCTCAATAATATTCTTATTGACAATTTCATAATCCCACATTACTGAGCCTAACTAAACTCTAAATTTACTGTAGTGACCACTCAAGAAGCAAGTTACTAAATCATTATTATTATCATTACATTACATCCCTATTTCATTACATCTTAAAACGTAATAGTCTTAATAATAACTTAAGTTAGGCTCAATTAGTACCGTAATGATGGGAGTCTTTGAACTGCATTTGGATTTTGGGATTTTACCTCATACTGGAGCCTCTTGATATTGACAGGCAAATGAAATCTTAGGCTAGCTTTTGAGGCACTTCTATTTAGTGGCCCTATTTTCTACGCAGTTGCTTTGGGTAAAATATTGGGATAATATGAGTATCATCACGTTCAGAATATCAAAAGCAAATATAATTATAAAATATTAAAGCATAATTTTCTCATCATTTTGATGTAAGTCACTATGTTCGCAGATGCGTCCTTACCAAATTATGTAGATTTGAATATTATGACATTTTTGCTGTATTTTTTTCCCCCCCGTCCTTCCAATATTTGCCTGGTGACATCATGAAAACATGATATATGAGCTAGGCTTTTTAGGTTACTACTTCCACTTATGTTAGTTTTTCATAGATGTTGGTTGCGATGACATGTGAAGGGTGCGAATATTATTTTGAGGATTTAATATAAAACATTGAATGCCTTTGGAAAATGGTAAAGGATTGGATTCTTCAGCCTGGAAACCTTGATGCATCCTACGAGAAGTACCTCTCTCACTTCTTTTCTTGCTTCCCATCCAGACCATGGAACAGTTCTGCACCATTTTCTCATTGCTATTTCTCGTCTGTATCCACCACCTAATCCATAATAAGGTAATATTCTAGGTCGGGTTAAGTTAGGTAAGGTGAGGTAAGATAAGGTAGGGTTGGGTTAGGTTAGGTTAGGTTAGGTAGGGTTGGGTTAGGTTAGGTTAGGTTAGGTAGGGTTGGGTTAATTAATACCAAAATACACTTTTCTAGTAATATTTGATATGTTTTGCTTAGATTTTGACCTCCATTTCCCTTGAAAATGAGCCAAACTTCAAAGTACTATAACTTTGTTAGATCTCATTTCCGATGGAAATGGAGGTCAGATTTGAACAAATATCAAATACTACTAGAAAAATATATTTTGGTGTGTAAAATGACTGAACGTATCTACATACATAATTACCAAATATTAAATTAAAATACATAAAATTTTTGGAAAAGTCTACTTAAAAAATGGGGTCCCTAAATGGAAGTTCTATCAGGTCATCCTATAAGTAATGTCGTTTTTACAATAGATTAAGTTTAAACTAGTCTTACTCAGTTTAAGCATAAATTTTCCGAAGGTTATATCTAAGAGATCTATTGTATTTCGCTACATACTTTACAGACCTTGACCAGTGAAGATGTGTGTTTTGCTTTATGTGAACCCTTCATAAACATGGCAGTATCAGAAGAGCATATCAGGCATATGATGCTTTACGAGTTCAAAAAAGGGAATAGTGCTAGTGAAGCAGAGCAAAACATTCAGGACATTTATGGCAATGATATTCTACATGTGAGGAAATGTCAAAAATGGTTTTAAAGGTTTAGGAATGGTAACTGCTGTTTGACAGATGCACCACACTCTGGATACCCTGCTGAGTTTGACGATGACCTGCTGTTAGCCGCACTTGAAGAAGGCTGTTCAACAACTGTCAAAGAATTGGCCCAGAAACTCAATTCATCCCCATCCACCAACATTTGCAACAACTCAGGAAAGTGCCTAAGTTAGGAAAATGGGTGCCACATGAATTATCGGTTGACAATCTGAGGGTGCAGGTAAACATTAGTATAGCTGTTCATTCCTATGAACTCCAAGATCCATTTTTGCACTGTTTAGTGACTAGTGATGAAAAGTAGATACTGTACCAGAATGTTAAGTACCGTCAACAGTAGGTTTATGCCAGAGAACCAGCAACACCACAGCCAAAAGGGAGGTATTGCTTAGTGTTTGGTGGGATAAAGGTGGTGTAATACACTTTGAAACCTTACCACACAACCAAACAATCACCACTTAAGTCTACTGTCAACAACTGGATTGACTGAATACTACACTAAAAGAAGAGAGACCTCCTTTGGTTAATTGGAAAAGAATAGTGTTCCACCATGAAAACACACGTCCTCATACCACTCGGATCACTTCTGCAAAAATTGAGGAGCTTGTATAGGAAAAACTTCCACATCCTCCAGACCTTGCGCCTTCAGATTATCATCTCGGTACTTGTGGGTTATCTGTCGCCACTTTTTAATATACCTATTGGTTATCTGTTTCCACTTTTTACTTGTGGGTCATTTATTTTTTAGTTAGGTTAGGTTAGGTTAGTGTGTGGTTAGGTTAGGTTAGCTAACCTAGAGCAAACCAAGATCGATGTTTTCCACAATGGCAGCCAAGAGAGTTGCAGCAGAGCAGTTGGGAACTTGAACGATGAAGCAGTCGTTTGTTTCACAGCAAATTCCTCCGAACATCCATTGTTGTGGTAAAATGCGTCCAGCATTGTTTTTACACCTCGTGAACAGGCTCTCATCAATCTCAACCACTATTCCTTCGCCGCTGATCTTGGTTTGCTCTAGGTTGGCTAACCTAACCACACCCTAACCTAACCACACCCTAACCTAACCACACCCTAACCTAACCACACCCTAACCTAACCACACCCTAACCTAACCACACCCTAACCTAACCACACCCTAACCTAACCACACCCTAACCTAACCACACCCTAACCTAACCACACCCTAACCTAACCACACCCTAACCTAACCTAACTAAAAAATAAATGACCCACAAGTAAAAAGTGAAAACAGATAACCAATAGGTATATTAAAAAGTGGCGACAGATAACCCACAAGTACCATCATCTCTTCAGAAGTCTGCAAAACTATCTTGACGAGAAACAGTATACTTCTTTAGATGACCTGCACACCAGTCTTTGTATATTTTTTGCCTCAAAACTACCTGAATTTTATAAACATGACATTGAAAAGCTTGTAGGACATTGGCAGTATCATTGATTCTAATAGAAAATATATACTTGATTAAAAAGTTTCAGTTAAGTTTTTTTCGGGGTAATGGTTCAGAATACAGGTGCCACTTAATTAAGCAAAATTTCGAAAAATACCATAGAGACAAAGTTGTTTCTCTCATTAAAATACATTGATTGCATATGTCGCATAATCAAAAAAATTAAATTAGAAAATTATGAAAAAATATATATAGCTACTTCAGTGCTACCCTACTATCGTTCATTCACTTCAGTTTGAAAATGGCTTCGGTCTGTGATGGATGTGATGATGATGCTAGTAGAGCTTGCGGCCGTGTTGAGAACTTGATTCGTCATGTGCCCTAGATGAAGACTAAAAAAGTGCATAACTTAACATCATATTACATTATCATTTGTATAATTTAGGTTTTGGGGGTATGGGGGCAGAGCCTCCATAAAGATCACGCATCATAAATTGATCAGTGTAGGGTTCACTATAGGGTTCACCTCAATTTTTGTTTTTTTCCACCAACACATGCTAAAACCATTGGTTTCCTGTTTAGGATAAATCTGACCATCGCTATTACAGTATTTTATTACTTGTGCTACGTTCTCCACCCAAAACCCCTGGTTCCTACAGTGGTCCCCCCAGATTGTAAGAGTGGGGGGGGGGGGGGGGGAATCACTTCAAGCAATAATTTACTGTAATTGCAAAATTAAATTTACTGTAATGGCGATGGTCACATTTATCCTAAACAGGAAACCAATGGTTTTAACAATGTTTTGGTGGAAAAAACACAAAAATTGAGGTGGCGCCCCTATTCTGAACCGTTACCTTTTTTTATCATTCAAATTCCGATCTAAAAAACGACATTACTTATGGGATCACCTGATATTTTTGGTTAGGTCTACATGATCTCAGCAAAGTTGAATTTCACTTGACCCCTATTACTGTATGCGATTGGGTGTAGATCTAGTTAGATTAACCTAAAAATACAGAGTACATTCAGCATTAGGTCAAAACATTTAGTTCTTCCAATACTACCATAGGTTAAGCATGTTTATTTTTTTTTTCAGCTTTCTTTTTTATAGCTAAATTAAAGCCCTTAAATCCATACACTGACCAGCATATTTCAACGGGCTTAATTTGTCTTAAGCTAACTTAGGCTAGTAGAGCTATTCCTATTCGAACATTGTACAAAATAAAAAATGTTTTGATGCAGTTGACCTAAGACTATTAGATAAAACCTCCTTCGAAGACCTAAAAGGAAAATTGTCCTAAGATATCATGGTAGCTCTACTGTTGTGCACCCTCTTTCTTCTTTCGTATCTCTAGTCATGTAGTTAGCAAGACCACTATCATTATAAGCATACAAGTTTCTTGAAATCGAGTCCCGTCCCCGACTCCTCCTCCAGTTAAACCCCTCCACCACTATGACGTCACTGAAGAAATAAACCAGTAGTCTACATTATTAGAAATAAAAAAAATTTTATTTTGTTAAATTAAAAGTTGCATTTAAAATTTCCAGACCAAACCGTTATTAGATAAGACTTCTTAAGCTAAGTTGATTAGGAAAATTAGTGTATTTTAAAAGCTACATGTTTTATGTTTACTACGCGTAACCTACCTACCTACAGTACGTGCATTACTAGGGTCCAAAACAGCCCTAATGTGTTATTGTGCAATGTCCTGCCTTCAGATACTGTGTACCTCTCACGTATATGCAGTGCAGCCGAGAAGGGGGAGGAAGCTGGGTTAAATCCCGGGGGCCCGGAAAGAGGGGAGATAAAATCTAAAAATATTAATAAAGCAATAACAGAGAAGAAATATAATTAATGAACATACATTTTATAGAGATTATCATACTGTATGTTTTGAATAGTGACTTGGACATTGGTATTTTTTATTTTATCGAGTTCAGAATCCCAGGTGAGCCGTGAACGGCCAAGCTCTGAAGGACCAGTTTAACCTACAGCCCAAGTTAAGCTAGACTAAACACTTACGGACTTGGAGGTCCTACCTCAGGGTTGCTGACTTGATGTGGGCCTACCTTAGGCCTCAGTTGCATAAAATTAAGATAAAAAACAAAAGGGGCACTATTTATGGTCTTCTTTCTAAACCTTGCAACAACAACAACCTGCACCATTGCACGATGCAACAATCTTGTATCTAAACAACCAAACTGAATTGCAAGAGAGCTCTCTATAAGACCACGCCCTGTAAGTTCCGCATTCAACAAACGAGTAGGAAGGACGCGCAGTGCCTCAAAAAAATGATGCCACAAGAGTGCCCAAACAATGATGCCACAAGAGCCCAAAAATGCTAGCTCTAAATTAAGTGAATTTTTCACTAACCTTACAATTATGAGATGGATATATATACACCTTAACTTAATATATACAAGCAATGCTGCATCAATCAGCTTAGTCATCATATTGCCTTGGGACAACAATGGCTCTTCCTCTTCTAGATTTTCTAACAGACATATAATCAATTTGCTTGTTATGTACACAAAAAACATTCATAATAAAATACTGAGTAAACAGGGGGGGCCCATATATCAATCCTTCCGCGGGGCCCGTGGTAGCTCTCGTCGACCCTGCCTATATGGCAGTCTTGGTTCAGACAACTGCTGGTTTACAATACCTTATTTTTGTAATGTAGCAAAGATTATATATGCATATTAAGTTGTGTTATAATAAGATTGTATTTGTATGTTGGGTTAAATGGCTATGCTGGCCTTATTTTTGTACTTGTATGTTAAGTGGCTATGTTGGCCTTATTTTTGTATTACGTTCAGTGTATAATACATAAGATTGTACTTGTATGCTAGCTTAAGTGTCTATGGATTGTGAATGATCCGCAATAAAGGTGTTTTGTTTGTTTGTTTGTTTGTTTTTGTAGTTCGTTATTAGCTGTGAATTTTAGTTTTTAATAAATATTCATTACATATTTTAATTAAAGTTTTATACCAGAATCACAAAAATTAGAAATGCTTTGTATGCAAACAACGACCTAACGCTATGGTGCATAGTGCATGGTTTATATTCTTCGTTTATTTCTGTTATTTGCCATAGTTATGTAAAATATATCTTTCCTGAAGTTAGTCCCAGGGAAGAGGTTTTTCTTTAAGGTTTATGACCTGAGTCAAGGCAAAGAAGACGAAAGTGAAAGAAAGTAAGTCGAGATACAGGGGAAACTGGCGCACCAAGGCACCGTCATTGATTGTCCAAACGCATGTTATACGAAAAAAACTGAGTGCAGTCGCTCTTTGGTTAAACTCGTGCGGTTAGGTACTCAGCAGAGAGTATAAAAGCAGCCTTCCTCACCATCGAATCTGACGATTTTATGGTAAATTTCCTTTTTTGACTGCTCATGAATGCAAGATCACTTCCATCTCATTTCCTAATTTATTTTCTTCTTCACTCAAATCTCCCGCAGCCATTTTGTATTAATTTTGTTTCGTAACAATAATCAGATACTTTCTTTCTATTTGTAACTTTGTGAATTAGCTAACTTGAGATTGACATTTTGCAAAGTTTTATTTCTTATTATAAAACTCATCTCCTTCCAGTGATTATATATTTTCGTTTTCATTATTAGGACATTTCACATCATCCGAACATTTGTGATTACACTTGATCGAAATTCCACCATTCAGCGGTGAGATCCGATCCGTGTCGGTTGGTGCGTTGAGTGGCGCTTCATTTTTTTATTCAAACAGCAAGAGTGACAAACTTTTGAGTCAATCATTGTCACCTCGAGTCACTTCTGCTTCCAAGCGGCAACGACTCGTTTACCTTGGGAAAAGATTGGGAAACAGCTCTAGAGATATCTCCTTTGCCTCTTCCGTTTCAGAAATAGTATGAAGAGCTAATTGCCTCTACTTCCTGCCTTAGTCCCATCATGAAGCGCACTTAACGGTGGCTCCTATCACTGTCATTGAGTTTTGATTATCCCATAGGCGGATAACTACACTACTACTAACTCTAGGAGATTTGTGGTTTAATCCCACTGCTAGTAAGGTAGGGTACTCTCATTCCACGAACAATACACCTTCTTTCGAGGAGGCTCTTGAGACATACTTCATGGCGAAGAAAGTAGTCGAGTGCCCTCCTGATGTGCCTGGCAAGATAGTCGTTCAACCCTCTGGAGTGAACTTCGTCGGGATAATGCATCGCTACGGATGAAAAATAGAGCTGGGCATCCGGGATCCCGAAAGTAAAGTAGACAGCTCATTTCCCGAAAAACTGTTATCGATCTCGGGATTTCCGGTATTCTATTTTCAGGGGAGGCTTTTAAACACAGTTTTATTATGAAGTATATTTATTTCATGCAAAGGCTTTTCACAATTGAAGTTTTTGTTCACCTGTTTTTTTAAACTTTGAAAACTGTTTACGCTTGGGTATGGGGTGAAATAATATCCCGGGATCCCGGATGCCCTGCCCTAATGAAAAATAACACTGTACAACAAATTTTCGGTTCAGAAAAAAAACGGGAATAACATTCGGTCATTCTTAATATTTCGAGTGTGCTGATTCCAAATCTGAAAATAGTTTTTTTGTTATAATAATAATGTTATAATGTTATAATGTTTCAGACTAACAAAGACCCTAGGATCCACTCATGGCTGGTCTACCTAACTGCGTTCGTAATTGTGTATTGCGCATGTCCTCCGTGGTGGTGGAGGGGACCTACAATTTTACGTGGGTTCCGAACCACAAGAATATAAGAACATGAGAAATTTTTATAGTGGGCACACTAGGGGCCACTTCGACCCATCGAGGTGGCTCCACTATGTAAAAACTGCCTGTACATTGGCAACAACCAATTTTTACAAAACTAAATAATTATCAATTTAAAACTAATTAATTACACTGGGCAACACGTATTTTATTGAATGATATCTGACACTTGATTCTAGGTAATTTGGGTGCGCTGAATACGAATTTCAACTCGGTTTGGCTCTATCAGGTCCTGATTCTTGTCGACAGCCTATGTGCCATTTTCCAGATTTTTCAAATTAGGACTAAAAAATTAAGTCATGTGTTAAATTTTTTTTTCAAGTTTCATGAATACAAGCAGTTCAAACTACAGTAAAATTACATTATAACGATAGAAATGACTTAAAATAAAAAAACAAACAGATATGAAGCTTTCACTGTGGCAAAAATTTTCTTTTGTAAGACTTTCTAGCGTATTTGCTTGTTGATGGCAGGTCTCTTTTCAAGCACCAGCAGTAATCAGCCATCATGTTGGAATCCCAGCGGCCTTGGTACCGTTCCTCCATAATTTTGATATCTTGGTGGAATCTCTCCCCTTGTTCGTCACTTACATCACCTAAATTACTTGGAAATTGGTCAAGATGGCTATTCAAAAAATGCATTTTTATGCTCATATTGCAACCTAACTCTTTGTAGTCCCTTAAAAGTTTTTTTACGATTTCTTCGTAGTTATCTGCCCTATAATTGCCTAAAAAGTTTTCTATCAAGTCCACGAATGAGAACCAGCCATTTTTTTCGCGTTCATTCATGACATTAGGAAAATTGCTGTCTTTAATCATTGTTCTTATTTGTGGACCGTCGAAAATTCCCGCCTTGATTTTTCCATAACTTAAACTTGGAAATTTTGAAGTTATGTATTTGAAACACTCGCCGTTCGTATCTAAAGCTTTTACATATGTTTAATGAGGCCTAGTTTTATATGCAGAGGAGGAAATATGATTTTATCTCTGCTCACTAAAGGTGGATTAATTACGTTTTTTTCTCCGACAGTAAGTGATGTTCGTGCTGGCCAGATTTGTTTGAAATAATGTTCTTCCTTGGCTCTGCTGTCCCATAAGCAAAGGAAGCAGGGATATTTAGTATACCCTCCTTGTTGTCCTAGCAGAAAATTAACCATTTTTAAGTCAACACATATGATCCACTCGTGCTCCCTATATTTGATAAGATTTAAAACCTTTTCTATATGTTCATACTTTTCTTTTAATTTTGTTGAGTGCCCAATCGGTATCGAGCCGTATAGATTGCCATTATGCAACAACACACACTTAAGACTTCTTTTCGAACTGTCTAAAAACAAGCGCCAATCATTTGCATCGTAAGACTCAACCCCCATCTTCTTTAACAAACCAACTATGTCGCAGCAATATACTAAACCAGTGGTTCCCAAAGTGTGTTCCGCGGAACCCCAGGGTTCCGCGAAAAAATTCAGGGGTTCCGCGAGCTAAAGTTTAAAATAAAAAATATTTTATTTAAAAAAAATATAAATTACTCATTTTCAAAAAAATAAGTCTAGCGAAGAAAATATGAAATTTTGCACGAAGGAAAATAAAGCATAAGTATGGTTTGAGCGAAATATTTAGAAACAGCAATAGGCTTGAACGAAACATTTCGAACGTAACAGCAGCGCCCTCTGTAAGAGTTGCCAATTTTTTTTGGCCATACTTATCATGTTTTGCGTATTTGATTTACTTTTTAAAAGAAAATTTCCATAAATAGCAACTAAATTATCATTAATGGAAAACATTTATTAATATTAGTACATAATCTGCATGTAAAATGATGTAAACTGCGTTTGGAGACGTAGCCAACATGTTTTGAACTTGTCATAATCTATTTCTATAGTAGTCGAGGTACTCGACTCGAGCGTGCGTTATCAGTTTGTTTGTAAGCTTTGGAAGTGAAGTGATATGAGGTGGTTATACAAAAGGACTTTATTAACTGCAGCAGAATGCGCAGTAAAAATATCAGTATTTTCCTAATGTTTACATGGGATATTGTGCATCTGTTTACAAGACGCTAACAGGTCTAAGTGAAGCCTAACGAATAATTAAAGTGCAGAAGATTGTGCAGCAACGTTGCTTGCCTCTACCTACTAGGCCTACTTGATAAACACTTCGTTAGTGCAATCTTTGAAATCGTTGTCCTCTGTGAATTAATTTGGTTAGAACTTTTTATTATTCATTTTTCGTAATTGTAATATTTCGAAATTCGTGAAAATTAACCCTTCAATGGATCGATGGTTAAAATATGGGTTTCGTAAAAAAACTGAAATTACTAGTAATGCAGAAACTAGTGAAACAAAAGCATCAATAGAAGATACAGAAATTGCAGAAGCTGCACAACCACCAACTTCTAGTGTGATTAATCCACAAAAAAAGAAATCTGCTTCCTCCGATTCTGTGCAGACATCAATGAAAAAACGTAAATATGATCCTAATTATTTGTTATATGGTTTTACTAGTATTGGTGACGAAGAAGCCCCAGATGCCCTTTGCTTACTTTGTAACAAAATATTAGCAAACAGTTCTTTAGCACCAGCAAAGTTACAGACATATGGAAACAAACCATCAGACTTTTAAAAATAAAGATATTTCTTTTTTTGAAAGAAAACTTGAAAGTCTGAATAGCTCTAGATGTGTCTTATTAAAAAAATGTAAAACAGACAATGAAAATGCAACAGAAGCGTCATATAAAGCATGTTACCGCATTGCTCTTGCTGGTGAGGCACATACTATTGGTGAATCACTTATAAAACCTTTATTAAAAGATATAATATCTTGCGTGTTTAATGAAGATTCTGTTCAGAAAGTTGAGGTTGTATCTCTTTCCAACAATACGGTGTCAAGACGTATTAATGATATTGCTAATGACATTCAAAATGAACTTATTTCACGATTGCGTGTATGTGATGCTTATGTATTACAAATAGATGAGTCCACAGACGTTGCTGGACTAGCAATTTTACTTGTGTTTGCTAGATATGACTTTAATAAGAAAATTGAAGAAGATTTGCTTTTTTGCAAAAGTTTAGAATTGCATACCACAGGAAATGATATTTAATTGCATTGATAATTTTATGAAAACGCATGATATAGGCTTTGAAAAATGTATTTCAGTATGCAGCGATGGAGCAAAGGCAATGACAGGAAAATTAGCTGGCGCTGTAACACGAATCAAGAATGTTGCAAAAAACTGCAACAGTAATCACTGCATTCTTCACAGATATGCATTAGTGACAAAAAGGATTTCAGCTTCATTAAAGATAGTTTTGGACGAAGCAGTGCAGATTATCAATTTTATTAAATCTCGGCCATTGCAATCACGAATTTTTAAGGCCTTGTGTGAAGATCTGGGTAGTCTTCATAACACTCTACTTTTACATACAGAAATTAGGTGGCTCTCACGAGGAAATGTTCTTGTGAGAATGTTTGAATTGAGGAGAGAATTGTTGTCTTATTTTATTGATCATAAATTTAGATTATCTGACAGATTAACAAATATGGCATGGCTAGCAAGGATTGCATATTTAGCAGATATTTTTTCAAAATTGAATGAAACATGTCTATCTCTGCAAGGGAAAGAAGTAAACATTTTTCAAGCGCAAGATAAAATGGTATCTTTATCACGTAAATTGCAGTACTGGATCTCAGATGTGGAACAAAATACTCTTGACTGTTTTCCGCTTCTTAGTGACTTTCTCCAAGAATCCGAAGTGGAATTAGATGTTGAAATCCTCAATGATATTAAAAATCATCTCAACAGCTTATCAGAATCTCTAATTGAGTATTTTCCAAATTTGAAGAACAAAGACCATTACTGGGTACAGAATCCATTCAAAGTTAAAGAAAAGCCAACAGGATTTCTAGCAGTGGATTATGAAAATTTAATAGAAATTACTTCAGATACTCAGTTAAAGGCCAAGTTTGAAGAAGTTCCGGTAGCTATTTTCTGGGGAAATTTAAGTGACGAATATCCGGAATTATCAAAACGAGCCATACGAGTGCTATTGCCATTTGCAACAACATATTTGTGTGAATCAGGATTTTCAAGATATGCGAGCACGAAAACAGAATATCGCAGCAGACTGGATGCTGCACCAGATATGAGAATTCAATTATCCAACATTAAACCAAATTTCCAGAGGATACTGGAGTCTAAGAAGCAGAAGCATTCTTCCCATTAGGTATTCATTTCATTTTTGTTAAACTAATTATGTACAAATTTACAAAAATTAAGGTGTTTTTTATTCGAATTTTTTTATTTATTTTTTAATATAAATAAGTTCTCTTTTTATCCCACAATTTGTGGTTTTTAATATTCTTGAATATACAGTAGGTAGGGGTTCCACGCTTTTTTAAATAATGTCAAAGGGTTCCGCGGCAAAAAAAGTTTGGGAACCACTGCACTAAATCATATGCCAATTCAAAATTATGTTAATGCCCAAACTTAATTAACTAACTCAACTGACTGACTGACTGATTGAATTGACTGATTAACTCTGGAAACGAGTCGCTTTTATATATTTTAGTTGTCCCTCTAGAATACTCTACAGAGAACAGGAACGCTCGAGAAAATTTTAGAATTCTATGATATTTTTAGCTTAATTTACTAATATTAAAATGGGTTAAAAATTACAAAATTAAAAATATTTTTATGGTGTTACATATAAAAATATACATAATACAACAATACCATAACAATAGGTACAAATACCTAGATAAAAACCTAGTTGCATAATGTGTAACTGCAAAAAGACTTAGCGAGTATTGAGAAAAAAACCTTTTTATGAATACGACGAAAGAGGAGGGGTGTTGAGCAAAATCAGGACCTGATAGAGCAAAACCGAGTAAAAATTCGTGCTCAGCGCACCCAAATTACCTAGAAGTAACTGTCAAATCTAATTCAATAGATAAAAATTTGAAATTTGTTCCCCAGTGTTATCAATTTAAAACTAATTAATTAATTATCAATTAAAAACTAAAGATAGAATCTCTCGATCCAGGGGATCAAGTCATAATAGACTACTATCCACAAATATGTTACACTCTATATCTATTTACAAGCGACATGCAAATGTATCAGATCCAAAGAATCCAGTCAATTTCATTACGGTATCCATCACTACCAGTACCTTGCCAACCAAAAATAAGTCACGGTCCATATTAATTGCGGACCAAGTCACAATTTACAACCATATCCATTTCCATATATACACTTAGGAGGAAAAGTGTAGGTGTGGCTGTAAAGACTGTACAGTAATGTAGAAATGTGTGTGCACCCATTTTGGGTCTCCCATTTAAAGGTGTTTGTGGGGCAAATGAAGATCGTGAGTTTCTCAATACCTCACAGTACTATGGGGAGCACCGCTCGGCAGAGGAATCTTTTTAAATGGGGTGTGTAAGGACAGAGAGTATCCCCTAACCCAAGATACTGCCTCCCTATATCCCACAACACTTGTGTTGAGCTGTGGGATCTATCACCACAAAGCCTTAATTTTACTACCTTAAACTATACCCAATCTATCAACATATGCGTCTAATCGATTTTTAAACATGTTTATAAACGTGCTACTAATTACTTCTACCGGCAAAATATTCCACCTATTTACTATTCTATGCGTAAAAAAGTTTTTGGCAACTGTTGTCTCGAACCTTCTACTTGTCAACTTACACCCGTTATTTCTAGTCCTATTATATTGAGATATTTCGAAAAAACTATCTCTGTCTACGTTATCGAACCCATTCATAATTTTGAAACCTGGATTAGATCACCCCTTAGCCTCCGAGTCTCGAGTGTAGTCAATTTTAACAGCTTAAGCCTACCCTCGTACGACTTTGACCTAAGCGACGGAATCATCTTAGTTGCTCGTCTTTGAACTCTTTCGATTTTGTCTATATCTTTGCGCATATGCGGATTCCAAAATTGGACCACGTACTCCAAATGGGGTCTAACTAATGATTTATAAAGAGGAACTATAATATCGCGCGATTTGTACTAAAAATTCCGAGCTATAAAACCTAACACTTTGTTCGCCTTATTGACCGCTGCTGTACTTTGTTTCGCTACTTTTAAATCACCAGTGACTATAACTCCTAAATCTTTTTCCTGCTCTACGCTTGTTAAATCTTTCCCTGACATACTATACGCAAAATTACCATTACGCGAACCTATATGCAAAATTTTGCACTTATCGACGTTAAATCTCATTTGCCATGTGACTGACCAATCAACGATTTTATTCAGATCTTCCTGGATTTTACCTCTATCTTCGTCATTAATCGCCCTACCACCCGGCTTCGTGTTATTCGCAAACTTTGAAAATGTACTGACTAGGCTAACATCTCAATCGTTAATACTGTATACAGGTCCGGCGCCAGCCTATTTGGCGCCCTCAGCAGGACTGCAACTGGCGCCCCCACCCGCCTCCCACTTCACGATTGGGTTTGCCCACAAAGTAATCAAGGTACCATATTGAAGAAACTATTTGCCTTACACTGATCTATTTTAATTTGCTAATACATACATTTATTATAAAATTATAAAATCATTTCACAGTTCAAGAAAGTGTCATGACCAATCAAAACAGCGAGTAAAGCGAGGCATATGTAGTAACAAATCAGAACGCTCAAAAGTGCTAAAATATGAGTGCAAAAAGGACATATCTACTGTTTTTTCCAAGCAAGAAGGGCATATGTCACATAAAAACAGTTATTCGCTTATTGACGACTCCCGGAACTCATATTAAGCGGTAAATAAGCCGAGTCGCTTATTGACGACTCCCGTCTGTGCGCGCAACATTTTTAAATCGCTTATTTACGACTCCCGTCCCTAAAGGGTTAAAGGTCGTGATAGTGAAAGTTCTATAATGACCCAATAAGATGAATAAGTTAATTATGTAAATATCAGTCAAGCTAAACTGGTGTACATACGTCGTACAACCTTTCATCATTTGTCTATGCTTCTCATTCCTTCATTATTTTTTTCATGTTGTTTTTACATAATACTATCAGACGTGCACAGGGCGGGAGGCGCTGGCACCCCCCAGATCTTTGGCGCCCTTAGCATTTACTAACCTCGCCTAATGGAAGCGGCGGCCCTGACTGTATATATAAGAAAAAGCAAGGGGCCCAATACAGAACTCTGAGGAACGCCACTTGCTACATTAGCCCAGCACGACTCCTCTCCATCAACGACCACCCTCTGTTTCCTACCTCGCAACCACTCTTCTATCCAATTTATTACTACACCCATGATTCCATGAGCCTTAGTTTTTTCACTGAGTCTTTTGTGCGGCACGGTGTCAAACGCTTTTTGAAAATCTAAATACACTACATCAACCGCCCGATGTCTATCGTAAACGTCAACCACGCTTTGGAAAAATTCTAAAAGATTAGTTAAGCAAAATTTGTTTCGCCTAAAACCGTGCTGCGTATTTCTAACTAGTTTATGCAATTTTAAGTGTTCGACTATACGATCCCTAATTATTGATTCCAGTAGCTTACCTACAACAGACGTTAAACTGATTGGCCTATAATTTCCCGCCGCACCTTTATCGCCTTTCTTGAAGATAGGTGTTACGTTTGCTAACTTGAAATTATCTGGTACGCACCCCTCAGAAATAGACGGATTAAAAATCTTTGTTATCGGCACAACAATGCTGTCTTTTAATTCTTTTAGTTGTATGGGATATATGGAATCCGGCCCCGGTGATTTACGCGTTTTCATTTTATCAATATAGCGCATTACCTCCCTTTCACTAACCACAATATTATCCAAAATATTACCATTATCAAAAGGTATTATTTCTATGACCGTAGGGATATTCGTTACATCTTCTATAGTAAAAACTGACGTAAAAAATTCGTTTAGCAAGGTAGCCATTTCCTTGTTTTCAGAAACTAGATCTCCGTTAACATTTTCCAACGGCCCCAATACACTTTTTACTGGATTTCTATTGTTGACGTATTGAAAGAATCGCTTGGGGTTTTCTTTACCGTCACGAGCTATGGAGATTTCAAATTCGCGGTTGGACTTTTTTATTACACTTTTCGCTTCACGCCTTAGAGATATGTAGTTGTTTCGTAACCACAAATTGTCTTTATCGCACTTATGTAGCCTATAAGCCCTATCTCTACTCTTTATAATGTCTCCTACTCTAGAAGTAAACCACAAGGGCTTGTTGTTTACTTTCGCACGCTTAATTTTGTACAGTACACATTCCTCATTTATAGTCCTAAATACTGTTTCGAACGATTCCCACATTAGTTTTGCGTTGGAGTTCCCCATTACGTTTTCCCAATTGACTTGTGACAATTTATTTCGAAATTTACAAAAGTCTGCGTGCTGGAAGTTAGGAATTTTAGTCGAGTTAGTTGGTTTCGAGTGACTTACTGAGAGGACAAACTCTACCATATTGTGATCGCTATTGCTTAACGGTTCTATTACTTGAAGATCAATAATTAGCCTATCATCTGTAGTTATTACTAAATCTAAAATACTGTCCAACCTCGTAGGTTTT
This sequence comes from Bathynomus jamesi, assembly GCA_023014485.1. NCBI lineage: Eukaryota > Metazoa > Arthropoda > Malacostraca > Isopoda > Cirolanidae > Bathynomus > Bathynomus jamesi. The sequence goes on along the minus strand of JAJOZX010001433.1, from coordinate 730,153 downwards.
TTTGTAATGACTGCTTAAAATCTTCAAACCAAAAAATAAGAATATATTGATAAACAGATAGACTTTATCATATGGAACAGTTTAATTATTGCTATACTTCAACATATTTGCACAAAATTAACATAAAACTCTCGTATTATACTTGTTAATTTTTTCTTTTATTTGGGTTCAGAATCCCAGCTGAGCCGTAAACGGCCAAGCTCTGAAGGGCCAGTTTAACCTACAGCCTAAGTTAAGCTAGACTAAAAACTTACGGACTTGGAGGTCCTATTAAGTCCTACCTCAGGGTTGCTGACTCGATGTGGGCCTACCTTAGGCCTCAGTTGCATAAAATTAAGATAAAAACAAAAGGGGCACTATTTATGGCCTTCTTTCTAAACCTTGCAACAACACAACCTGCACCATTGCACGATGCAACAATCTTGTATCTAAACAACCAAACTGAATTGCAAGAGAGCTCTCTATAAGACCACGCCCTTTAAGTGCCGCATTCAACAAACGAGTAGGAAGGACGCGCAGCGTCTCAAAAAAATGATGCCACAAGAGTACCCAAACAATGATGCCACAAGAGCCCAAAAATGCTAGCTCTAAATTAAGTGAATTTTTCACTAACCTTACAATTATGAGATGGATATATATACACCTTAACTTAATATATGCAAGCAATTCTGCATCAATCAGCTTAGTCATCATATCGCCTTGGGACAACAATGGCTCTTCCTCTTCTAGATTTTCTAACAATACTGTTTTCAACTCATTATTTGTATTTATGCTGGCGTTTGTGTGATGTTTCTGGTTGGTCACGCTTTAAATTCCAGCAGAAATCGGCCAGCATAGCAGGACTCCACTTCCCTTTGTATCGGCTCTCCATTGTGGCTATATCTTGGTGGAATCTCTCCCCGTGTTCGTCGTTAACAGCAGATGCGTTTTCCGGAAAGAATGAGAGATGTGAATGCAAAAAATGAATTTTCAATGACATCTTACATCCGAGACGTTGGTATGAGTTGATAAGTTGATCCACAAGTGCAGCATAGTTGTCGTATTTAGTCTTTCCTAGTAGACCGCTGAACACGTTTTTGAATGCACGCCAGGCTGCCAACTCAACCTCATCCATCACCGTATCAAAGTGTTCGTCTAGCATGAGTTGGCGAATTTGAGGGCCGACGAATATGCCTTTTTAATCTTGGCATCACTTATTTTTGGGAATTTTTCCTTTAGATATTTGAAGGCAGGCTTATCCTGTTTCAACGCCTTTGCAAATTGTTTCATCAGCCCTAGTTTTATGTGAAGTGGCGGCAAGATAACCTTTTCCTTTCGTACTAGTGGTTCGTGAATAACATTGTGAGATCCAGGTGAGGAATTGTCTCGCGGCGGCCATACTGAGCGTGTGTAGTGTTCAGACCTTGCTCGGCTATCCCACTTGCATAGGAAACACATGTATTTCGTATAGCCATTTTGCAATCCATTGAGAATAGCCACAACCTTCAAATCTGCGCAGATAAGCCATTCATGTTCATTGTATTTTATACAGTCCAGAATAAAAGCAACATTGTCATACGTTTCTCTCAAGACGACTGAATGAGCGATTGGAACAGAAGGCATTGTGTTCCCATTGTGTAGCAGTACACTCTTAACACTGTACAGAGATGCATCAATGAACAATCTCCACTGATTCGGTTCATAGCACAAACCCAGAGCATCGAACAGACCATGTATATCAATGCAATAACAAAGATTGTTCTTCATTGTGAAATATTCCTGCAAATCCAAGGAGCGCTTTCGGAATGCTGTAATTCGTACGTCTTCCGCCAGCAGATTCCATTCTTGTAGACGTGAGGCCAGCAAAGCTGGGCACTTGCGGTATTTTTTGCGGTACTGCGGTATTGCGGTACTACCGCACTACCAAACAGGTACCGCATAACGCAGTACCGCAAAGGATCGCTGAAAGTACAGCAGTACCGCTACCGCATTCAAATTTCCCGCGGTACTTTCCGTGGTACCGACAAACACGACTTTTCAAAAAATTAACACTTTTTTTGAAGTAAACCTTATTACAGGAGTACAGTAAGACGAATGCTGCGTGTGTTGCATCAGCCTAACTCTAGACACGTTAAGTTTTCGTTCAGAACATGTTACGTTGCCATCCTATCACAACGCTTCAGTGCAGTGCTTGCTTTTGAGCCGGTTGCACGTGTGTTACATTTCTGTGACAAAGATCGATTTTTAGCCATTATGGCAGAAAGTTCAGGTGCGAAATCGCCGATATGCAATTTCTGAAAATATGTGCTATTACTTGTGTTGTTCTTGTGTGCAGTACCGCGGAACGCACCAAGGGGACCTGAAAAAGTACCGCAGTACCGCGTAACGCACTGGGCATGCTGAGGTACCGCAGTACCGCGTAACGCACCCCCAAATTTTGGTACCGCGCCCACCACTGGAGGCCAGCAGTTCACTTTGTTGGTTAGTAAGTATTAAATCACGGACCAAATCATTGAGTTCAGGCTGCGTGATGAGATGCTGTTCTTTCTTGGACTCGATTTGAGCTTCATAGCATTCGCCGTCTGATTCCGATTTGTCAGAGTCTGTGTTATCGGTCGGCATTTCAGCTGGAGGACGAGGGATGGGTATATCTAGAATGTTCCACAGGACGCATAGCAGAACGAAGATTTGGGTAGACTATAGCCTTTTTCCCTTTTCTGTTGCAACCTGTAATGTGAGACAATAGACATTGTTGACTACTTAACGTAGCATAATTGTGTAATACATTATGCAGAGCAGGATATGCTAAAATGTGCTAAAAACACCAAATTTGACGTATATTCAGAAAAATAAAAGATTCAAACCTGTGATGTTCGTTAAGCAGAAATAGCAATCAGTTGAATGGTCCAGTGGCTCTCTCCATACCATTGGGTTACCGAATCCCAGACCAGGACCGGTGCCTTTGAACCATGCAGATAACGAGCTTGTACATCTCACACAGCAGATATGAGGCGCCCAGTGCTTGTCCTGATCACCAAATTTGCATGCGAAGTATAATTCATAAAGCTTTTTCACATGAGAAGTCAACTTCCTTTTATACTGTTTTAACGCTAATGTCCCACAAATATAACAAAAACTGTCTGGCGAATTTTTGCACTCTCTAGGCACTGTATGATATGAGGCGCCCAGTGCTTGTCCTGATCACCAAATTTGCATGCGAAATATAGTTCATGGCCCACAAATATAACAAAAACTGTCTGGCGAATTTTTGCACTCTCTAGGCATAACATCAATAAAAACCTGTAAAATAAGAAAATGATAGATCAATTTGCAGTTTCACACAATATAGACGTTGTCGGTGAAATATACATAATTTGATAGCTGTTATTCAATAATACTCACTTATAGCACCGATTTATGATAAAATATGGCTGACAATTTTGTTTTAAATGATTAATGAAATACATTTTTCATAAAATCAAAGTGGAAACACAGAGCCGAACACCACCACTACAGCATATGCATGACTGAACAAAATGTAAAAGATGCGTTCAGAGAACCAGTGGTTCTCAAAATGATACAATAAAATAGGATCATTTTCATAAAATCGGTGGGTGATACAAATAAATGAGTGTTATTTTCGCAATGACGATCTCATTTCCGTTTTTTTCACTGTTGTACAGTGTAATTAAGGGACGAATTCTCCTGTCTATAGGGGACCCCCTTTCCTGCCCACCAGGGAGCAAGGGGAGATTAGGTCTTTCCTACAGTGGTGGATTAAGACCATCTGGGGCCCTATGCACCAAGACTTTGGGGGCCCCTTCTCTTAGTTTTAAGAGTAATAAAAACAATAATATAATACTAAAAACCGGGTTTATTGTTTTATTAACTACAACTCACGTTTTAAAAGTAATAAAAAACAATAGTATAATACTAAAAACAGGTTATTTGTTTTATTATTTACAACACCCACTTGTGTGGTTTTTTTAGTGGAAAATTGGGGAATAATGTCTATGAAGTCCAGACTTCTACCAATATCATACTCAGTTGCACAAATGCCAGGGCCGTAGCTATGGTAATCTCCAGGGGAGGCTACTGGTAATATAGGGGCGGCTACTGGTAATATAGGGGAGGCTACTGGTAATATAGGGGAGGCTACATAGTACCTATAATATAGAGAATTCTTTGTAAAAATAAAACACATGTTAAAGTTAAAATTTTATATATACTCATTTATTGAACCAGGTCAATTAGACAATTACAAAACTGAATTATAATTCTAAAACTACTTGGTGAACAACGTGTTACAGTACTTCAGTACACTAATAAAAAAATTAAAAGGGGGAGGCTCAGCCACCCCTGCCGGCCCCCAAGCTACGGCCCTGACAAATGCTCAAAGAATTCAGCTGTTCCTAGCTCATTGTAGCTCGCTTTTAATTTTTAATTCGAACCTTGGGGACCCCGAAAAATTTTAACCTTGGGGACCCCTAAAAAATGTTAACCTTGGGGAGCCCATAGGCACGTGCCTACTGTACTTAATAGGTAATCCCCCACTGCTTTCCTATCTAAACTTCAAAAATATTAAAAAAAACAACTACTCGACACAAAACAACTGCCCTCCATCAACTCAAATAAACAAAAATCACCCATAATAAATAAAGATCCTACCCTAGAGTAGAACAGAACACTCCATAGCAATGCCAACTCTTAAAATTAGACAATTAAATGTCCGCACCCGGCACAGTATCAGACACGTGTTACCCAACTGGATACTAAACAATGAGCGATCAGACATACAAACAGGGAATACAGAAAAAGCAGGACGCATCACACTATCCCCCTAGTAGACTCCATGGAACTAAACTTAACAAGCCCAATTATCACACCATTTACAGTAGAAGAAACCAAACATTACATGAAACATGTACAGAAACGCGCTTCCTGCACCTCAGGTATCAGAGAAGTAATAAAGCACCTCCCAGAGAGAACACTTACCACAATAACAGATCTATATAACGCATAACTTGCCTCTGAACACTTCCTAAAATTGCTTAAAACATTTCGCACTATTCTCATAGGGAAACCGAACAAAGACCCCAAGACTACAGACCAATAGCCATACTGGAAATAATAGGAAAAGTCTTTGAGAAACCAATGAACACTAGACTAAGAGATCACCTCGAAGAACGCGAACTGCTTATACTTACCCAGTATGGATTCAAAAGAAACAAATCCACACAGTCGTTCATCAACATTACAAGTAACATACTGCAAACGAAAAACTTCAAAGCGCTCATAATCACAAAAGAGAGCGAGAAGGCCTTTGACAAAGTATGGCATGAGGGTTTGAGCCTGCCTGTCTGCATTCAAAGACTTTCACACTACCTCACAAATAGACAGATCTTCATAAAACACAATAACACACTCTCCGGAGTCCGCTCCTTTCACACCACGAGCAAGGGTGCCTCAGGGTAGTGTCCTCGCTCCCGAGCTCATCATTCTGTGCACTAACGACACTCCACTCCCACAGGAACCGGACTGTCACCTTCTCTCATATGCCGATGATGTCACACTAATTGCTTCGGCATATAATGCGGACAATCTTCAACGCCGCACACAAGACATTTTCGACACATAAACAGAATATGAAGCAAAATGACTAATAAAGACAAACTCACAAAAATAAACACTCACACACTTTGGAGCGAGAGACGCATATCTACAAAATCCCGATTTCTATCTCCATAGACCGAAAACCAACCAAGGGCATCATGCAACAATGTCAGAGAAATAATTTTTAATCAGTTGTATGAAATCAGTAATTCAGTGGTTTAACTACATTTTAAGAATAAAAAAAGTCAGCAGTATATATCGGGTTAATTTATTTGAAGTCTCTTATCTTTACTAAATATTATTTCATAAATTTAAATTCATTCCAATAAATTTGGGTGGGCACGTGCCCACCCAACGTCTATGGGCATGATGCCTCTGATGCCAACTGATGTCAAAAACGAAATTTTAAAATTTTATCTTTTATATGAATTGAGAGCCGGAGATTTCATCTCTGGCTTTACATTAAGAATAAAACTGGAGACTGACCACGAAATCTGGAGACCCCTGTCGAAAATCGTAGAATTGGCAATCTTATTACCCGCTATGCCTCACTGGCTGTTGCTGTTCGCAACTTTCTAGATTCAACCTTTTCTACCGGTGGACCGGTAGAGGTTATTGGATTTCAGAGCCGTACCAACCTGTGATGGCGCCCTGGCAATGCATTCCTTATCCGCCCCCACCCCTATTAAATTTGGAACATATATAAATTAATTATGATAGAAATGCATAATTAATTAAAATACATAATTATTTAATACATAAACAATACATAATACATAATACATAATTAATTAAAAATCCAAATTTTATTCTACGTGGCAGCTCTAAGACCAACAATTTGGCGACCCCTACACGTCGGCGCCCTGGGCAGCCGCACAGCTCGCCCCTGCCTTGGTACGGCCCTGTTGAATTCATTCCACAATAGCCTCTTGCTAATGTTCTAATGGAGTTCAAGCGTCTAATACGCACTGTAGTAACGAATGGTGGTCATCATGCAGACGTGTTCAAAACCTGGACAGTTTGGTAATGTAAATAACTATGTTATTTATACTGTATATAAATTGACTAATAAAAAATAAATAAGTTATTTTTGTACTGTTACTTTTCGGACACTTCGTATTTTACTTGAGTTACATTTGTGTTGCTTGCTTCTTGTTAATAATACGTTTGTGATATGCAGGCATGGGGAAATTACTTGGTCAATGTAATTAATTACAATTACAATTACTTGGCACATTCTCAATTACAATTACATTTAGTGTAGATGGTGAAATGCTTAATTACAATTACAATTACTGTAGATGGTGAAATGTTTAATTACAATTACAATTACTTAGTAAAGTAATTAATTACAGTTACAATTAATAAGTAAAGTAATTAATTACAGTTACAATTAATAAGTAAAGTAATTAATTACAATTACATTTACAAAGAATTGTATTTTTCCATAAATACACACTATTTGATTTATGTCATGTTTTTCTACCTACGTATTTCAATTCCATTTTCAGTTTTGGCCATCATCATCTTCAATGAAACTAGATAATATTAGGTCAATAAAATGTACTCACTTTTTTTTAACATTCCACGGAAGTGTATTTTTCATCAAGCAGTTCTTACCATGGACAATTGGACATTGGACATTTGTATGTGACATGGTCTAATCTAATGAAACCAAAGATAAGGCTCTCAAAAATACTAATATAAGATAAAAGAACTAGCATTTATTTTATCAATATAATAAAGGCAAAAAACTAACACTTTAGTTAGGAACATTTGAAATAAATGGAACATTTTATTTCAAATAAAAAGAATAACATTTGCTTCAAAAGAAAGCTCCATGAGACATGATGAGCAAGTAGTTTAAACTATAAGTATGACTCATTAACTTTAATATTCATCAGTCTTTCAAATGTACAGTCAGTCATTCTGCCTAGGTCTGGTCTGAAAGTTTTACCCCCAATACTAAACACGCGCTCCACAGGGGCAGAAGAGACAAGAATGCCATGGTACTGCTGAGCAAGAGCAGCAAGACAGCAAGACAATATAATTTCAAAGTAATTGACTAATTGCATCAGTTACCTTGGTTTCCTAATGTAATTAATTACAATTACAGTCACATTTTAGATAGGCAATTACAATTACTTATCAGTTACATGAAAAAAATACAATTAATTACAATCACTTACAAATACAAATTAAAATTACCCCATGCCTGGTGGTATGACTAATTTAGGAAACCTTGCAACCTTTCCCGATGCATGTGGAGTGGACTAATCCACGTTATTTCGTAGTAGGGTTTTTTTTTTTTCAAGAATTTAACTTCGTCTTTTTTGCGATAGTAAAGGGGGATATTGTTTTGTTTTTATTGTTTGGTTTTACATGTTCATTTGTAGTTTTATTTTGGTACTTTTGTTAATAACGTGACCTGGTTTTGTGTGTGTTTATATATATATATATATATATATATATATTATATCCTTGTTACCTTCTTCGTCTGATTTAACCACGTTGTTATTAATGTATAATTCAGTACAGTAATTGTTTCTTTATTTACTGCGTATTACGAGAAAATGTTACGAATAAGACTGATCTAATTCTATTGCTTCCTACGTCAGAGAGTGTCAACTACAGGGTGTCCATAAAGTCACACATCATAGGAACACGAGCAATGTCTATTTATTTATGTCTCCATCAGTGCAAATATGTATAGGAACATTCAAAGAAACCTACTTTTTCGTTTACAAACATGTTTTGAGATTGGTGGGAATCATTTCGAACAAATAAATAAAACAAAATAAATAAATAAATAAAACAAAATAAATAAATAAATAAAACAAAATAAATAAATAAACAACATAAATGTATTTTCCTATAATGCGTGATTTTATGGACATCCTGTAGAGTGTAGAACATATTCTGATGGCTCCGTCACTGTTTTAATAATGAATATTTTATATTTGATATTTCATATTTCATACATCAATAATGACTGAAAATAAATAAATAAAACAGTTTTTATCCAGAACAATCTTCAATCAGTAAAATGAGACAAACAAAGAAATCTCGAAGAAGAAGATTGAAAACGATCAAGAATCAAACAATATTAATATTAAGGCTCAATATTTTAAAAGCAGCCGATAATATTTTCTTGTACGTCGACTGAAAACAATTTCATCAGCGCCAAAATTTCTTTAAAAGTATCACCACGTAGCAATTTCAATACATTGCTTTTTCATTATAGTTACTTTGTAAAATGTTTCTACGGAACCACACACACACACACACACACACACATACACACACACACGTACATGTTATGATAAGACTGCTTTGTTTCAGAAAGACAATCGCAATTTTGTATGATTTCCAAGAAATGTTATTTCAACAATACAAAACGAGAGGGGCGTATCATTCTATATACAAGGAATGGAAGAAGAAGTTCCGTCAACACTTTCTGATTATACTCTCCGAATACGTTGGCTGAACAATGTTTGAATTAGAATAAAAAATACAATTTCTGTACTTTTCTTGTAAATTCCTAAGTCTAAAATTTAATTTTGTGTTAATATTAACTAAAAACTTTGTTAAGTAATATATTGTACTGTACTTCGTTTTTAGCCAGAATTTCTAAAACGACTGAATATCCCAATCAAAACGACACCAATGAATAATTCATAAATGAATACTTTATCCAACTTAATTTTCCTTCTACGCACTCTACATACAGAAATCTAATTGTTAATTATTTTAATATATATATATACAGTATATATATATATATATATATATTAGTGATGTAGCGGATGTCATTTTTTTCACATCCGCGGATGCGGATGCGGATGAGGATGTTTGATTTCAACATCCGCGGATGCGGATGCGGATGTCTACATTTTCGTTATTTTTTAGGATATATTCGAGATTTGTTGTGTTTAACGTATATAATAAGTTATTATATAGAGAGAGCTGTAGCTATAATGTAGTATAATTGATTAATTGTACAATAATTGCTGTACTTTTCCCTGAACATATAAAATAATAGCAAGCATCTAACTAATATAGAAATCAATTAGTGAATTCGTCTGCAAATAAATTCGTTATATTTTGTTGAGTTTCAGCCACAATTAGAAACCATAATTGTGTTACCCGACCTCTTTCCCCAACCTCCACCCTTATAGAAAGAGATCTTTAATTAGCTTGATAACTATTTATATTAAGTTTAAAGTTTTATTAGGCATATTTATAAATGAGTAATTAAAATAAAGTAAACTAAGATGTTCATCGTTTAATATTCAAACTTAATTATAGGAAGGTTATGCTTAAGGAACATTAATTTTTCTGCCTTTTCTGCTGCCAGTCTGTTTCTCTTTTCATCATATATTAATCCAGCACTGCTAACTAATCTCTCGCTTGGTACGCTTGTTGGAGGACGTGCTAAATGTTCCTTGCAAGTTTACTCAAGTATGGATAGATATTCTGCGTATTTTTCCACCAACTAATAGGATTGTCACATGCAGCCAGGCGTTTTTCTTGGTGATAGCTCTCGATCATTTTTACTACATCTTTTGACATCGCGTAGGTCTCGTCATCGCTGCTTGACTCAAGAAACTGAGAGAGAGATTCTGTGATAGATTTGCTTGTTGAAGGTGTTGGTTCTGTCACTGAAACTTTTATTCTTTTGGTGGGTGGCGAAGCGACAGATTCAAGAGATTGAAGCTCGATCTAAGTAGATTGCAAGAGAGTAACTTCATACAAGAACAGCCTCTCGTCTTGTCGCTTGCATCACTTTTGCGCACAATGAACTAGTTCTATTATTATAGTAGAATTTGATAATTTCCGCTTATTAATGACGTTTTATCTCAACGGTCCACATCCGCACGACATCCGCAGTCCAAAGTGCGGATGCAGATGCGGATGCGGATGCGAGAAAATGTGCGGATGTTCCGCGGATGCGGATGCGGATGCGGATGTGACCTACATCACTAATATATATATATATATATATATATATATAATATTATTTTATATATATATATATATATATACACCCGGGAATGTAGAGGAATTACGACATTTGTTTGGGTGAGGCCTGTGGTGTAGTGGTTATCATATCTGACCGGCAATCGGAAGATCCCGAGTTCGATTCCTGGGTAGGTACCTCATTTGTTTCGTTCTTTCGCTCTCATCTTGCGCGGATAATTCTCCTATACAAAGCGTCGTTCTTTACGTTATATATATATATATATATATATATATATAACCTAGGTTAACCTTGGTTTTGCTTCCGCCCGAATTGTTCATTTTGACGACGGTCAAGTTTGTCACTCTACCTTAGACCTACAGTTTAACGTGGAATCCGAACTACGCCCCACCAGCAAGCCAGTGTCTTAACCACTAAGCTACCCAGGGTACCCATTTATCTACCAACCAATTTCTTGATTGTGTGGAAGGATAAACAGCTGGGTTTTTCTGCGCGCCGCCTGCCGTCACCGGGTCTCGACCCCGGGGCCGAGGGATTTGTAGTTAGCGACGCTAACCACTACACCACCGAGGCGCATATATATATATATATATATTGCCTGGCTCAGGACGGTACTAGATGAGCCGGGTGTATCTGGCTATGTGCGGTGGAGAGCGCAAGAAGCAACTCGTTCCTCCACCAAGCCAGGCCTAGAGGCGGGACCACCAGCTTGACCGTGTGAAGAGAGACCAACACACGGAACTTAAACAAGGTGAACGAGGTAATATATATATATATATATATACATTCAACTGCAAAGAACACGCAGTATAAATAACGTAAAGAACGACGCTTGTATAGGAGATATTCCGCGCAAGACGAGAAAGAGAAAACAACAAATGAAAAAATGAAGTACCACCTGGGAATCGAACCCGGGATCTTCCGATTGCCGGTCAGACGCGATAACCACTACACCATGGACTTCACTCTTCCAAATGCCGTAATTCCTCTACATACTCGCAGAAACCAATGCCCCAAGGGGGAGGTGCCCCTTGGGGCATTGGTTTCTGCGAGTATGTAGAGGAATTACGGCATTTGGAAGAGTGAAGTCCATGGTGTAGTGGTTATCGCGTCTGACCGGCAATCGGAAGATCCCGGGTTCGATTCCCAGGTGGTACTTCATTTTTTCATTTGTTGTTTTCTCTTTCTCGTCTTGCGCGGAATATCTCCTATACAAGCGTCGTTCTTTACGTTATATATATATATATATATATATATATATTATACAGGGTGTCCGAGAATTATCTGTACAATATTTGGCTGTTATTAAAAGTCAACCATGAAGTATAGAAATTCCAGTGTTGTCCCATTTTACAGAGAATTTCATTAAGTTTTTTCTGATATCAAGTTGTGACAAGTTTTTTAGAAATTCCAGTGTGTCCGAACATTATCTGTACAATTTCATCTTTTAATAAAATTCTTGATAACACACGTAAAATTCTTAAACAAGATTATTTAGAATCTGTATTTTCAAAAGTTTCTTTTATTAAAGTAACGTTGTTACAAACATTCGATATGTGCACCATTAGTGATTCGCAAAACATCCAATCGATACTCCAAATGTTACCATGTACGCTGCAGCATATCCACATCAATTCGCTCAATAGCAGCTGTGATTCTTGCTTTTAAATCATCAATGTCTGTCACCCGCGTACATTTCTAAAAACTTGTCAAAACGTGATATCAGAAAAAACTTAATGAGATTCTCTGTAAAATGGGACAACACTGGAATTTCTACACTTCATGGTTGACTTTTAATAACAGCCAAACATTGTACACATAATTCTCGGACACCCGGTATATATATATATATAGATTCCCAGGTGGTTACTTCATTTTTTCATTTGTTCCGTTTTCTCTCTCGTCTTGCGCGGAATATCTCCTATACAAGCGTCGTTCTTTACGTTATTTATACTGCGTGTTCTTTGCAGTTGTATGTATATATATATATATATATATATATATATAATATATATATATATATTATATATATATATACCGGGTGTCCGAGAATTATGTGTACAATGTTTGGCTGTTATTAAAAGTCAACCATGAAGTGTAGAAATTCCAGTGTTGTCCCATTTTACAGAGAATTTCATTAAGTTTTTTCTGATACCAGATCTGATACTAGATCCTAACCTATATAGCTAAAAAAATAAAGTAAAGCTTAAAACAACCGCGATTAAAAAATCCGCTGATTAATATATCTGCCATTGGGTAAATGAGATCGTTCATTAGATTCGGAACGAAGTGCTTACAATAGCCGCAATTCGTCAATAACATCCCCTGTTTGTGTTTTTATTAATTCGCCGCATGATGTCGCGGGGAGGCACATTTTACTACCTGGATTCTCATATTAGAGTATATGAATAGATGAGGAACAAAACAAACTAAACTATAGGAAGTATAGAAAGTCGATTGAGAAAACATTGTAAGAATCGGAGACATTACGTCAATTATTTAGGCTAATCGATAATTAATTGATGTTTCAGGCTTAGCAAATGCGCTGGTATAAATTTTGTTATTCATAACTGTGGATAGATGGATTATAAAAAAGCCGACTTGAAGAGAATTTAAATACAGCGGATAAGTGTATAACTTCATATAATTTAAAATATACACATTTTTCTGACAAGTTAAAAAAATTTTATTCTTTGTATCTTACTTTACTCTCAAACTTTTTTGGTGAAAGTCCATACCGCCACTTTTTTTCTCACACTTCGAGCACTGATTTATTTGATGAAGAACACTACTAAATTGAAAATAGAAGAAGCATCTCCGTTTTGTAAAGAAATATATTGTCTGGACCGCAATGGGCTGAGGTTTTGTTCAGTGACGAGAGCAAGATCATGCAATTTGGACAAGGTTACCTGTATGTCAGACTTCTACCCAATCAACATCATTCCAAATACTGCACTGCCATCATGAAAAATCTTCCAAGGGTCATGATTTGGGAATGTTTTGACTCCGAGAACAAAAGGGAACTCTGGTTTGATTCTGAGGTGACGTGTGTGTGTGTAGTCTAAAAGTCAATAAAGGGAAAAGTCACTAAAAGAAAGTTGAATGACAACACAAAAAGATAAACAGCGGAACGCGGCCTGTTGGTTGATTTGGGTTGAACAAAAGAGATGTAGTTTTGTATCTGACTAAATCATTGGTGCTAAGTTTAATTTGGTGATGTTTCTAAAGTGACTAATTTAAGCAGGAAGTTGTCTAATTATTATATCAATTAGGGGTAATGTCTATAGCTTCTAAATTAGTAAAGTACGACTAGTAGTAGGTTGTTTGTGAGACGCTGGCATCTATGGTAGGCCCTAAAGATCTAAATCAAAGCACCTGTAAGTACCTTTATTGTTATTTAAATAACTTAATAACTGTCGGGGTCTAATACCCCCCACGTTATTAATTTGGCGACGAGGCTGGGATTTATTCGGTTTATTGGATTTATTTGGTTGTTTGGAAAATTGGATGTAGCCTAGCCTAGTGTGGGTCGTTCGATTTGGTTGGTTTGTGTGGGTAAGCTACCGTACTATAGCTTAGGTCCCGCCGGCCTAACTCCAATACTAATTCCTACTAAGCCCTAACTCTAATACTAATTCCTACTCAGCCCTAACTCTATTACAATTTCCTATTCAGCCCTAACTGGGGAGTAACTAGATCAAATTTAAACCCTACCTAACCTACTTTACGTTATTTGGCCTAAATCGGTTTTGCTCTAGCATGTCGGTGATTGGCCATATAAGCCCCTACGAAAACTCTGGGGAGGACTTCGAAGCTTATGCCACTAGGGTGAGGTTGTTTTTCGAGGCAAATTCCATTCCTGATGCTAAGAAAGTACCTGCCTTCTTAACTATGATATAATACGCCCTAAAACGTTTGGCTTAGTTATGAACCTAGTTGCTCCTAAAGCACCGGAAACTTGCACCTATAGTGAATTGGTACAGGCCTTAACCAATCACTACAAATCCCCAGTAGTTCTCATCTATGAACGTTTCAAATTTTATTCGAGGCATTAGACTGTGAATGAAAGAATTGCAGAATTTGTTGCAGGTATAAAAGCCTATAACCATATTTATAAATTTGGGGACAAATTAGACGAAATGCTAAGAGATAGGTTTGTAATGGGTCTCAAAGAGGAGTCTACCCAGAGAGCCCTATTAGCTATACAGGACATAACTTTTAGTCAGTCTGTAGAAATAGCTGCGGCTAGGGAAGCAGCTGCTAAAGATGCTAGAGCTTTTGGCAGTCACAATATTAAAGCCAAACACGTAAATAGCTTTAAATCTTCTAGGCCTGGCAGACCTAATGAGCCTACTAGACAAACAAATAAAAGGTATGCGGCAAATACGACTTAACCTACTAATTCGAACGCTAAACAAGAGGAAAAGCCTTCCAAGCCATGTACTGGGTGTGGAAACACCACTGGAAGAAGGAGTCCTTTTAAAGAAGCAGTTTGCCGAAACTGTAATAAGATAGGCCACATAGCTAAAGTTTGTTTTTCAAAGAAAACAAGGGTTGAAAATTCTAATTATAACATTTCTAGTGTAAATCCTCAAAATGGAAATACTTCGAACATTGGAATGGAGTACCTATTTTATGAGCAGCAAAGTGGTGATAATACAGGTCCATATATTGTAGAAGTAGGCCTAAATGGAATTACAGTTCCTCTAGGACTAGATACAGGTGCTGCCCGAACTGTCATGCCTAAAACAGTTTTTGACAAAACTTTAAAAAATACACCTAAACTACATGCATCTAAAACAATACTAAAAAAATATGGGGACATACAAATACCTATTTGTGGGGAAGCACTCATCACAGTTACACTCAACAAGAAAACTTTGTCTCATCCCTTAACTCTTTTAGTGGTGGATGAGCAAGGGCCTACTCTACTAGGCCGTGATTAGATTGATGCTTTGAAATTGCCTATTGACAAAATTTTGCCAAAGGGTCGGGCAGATGTGTGTA
This sequence comes from Bathynomus jamesi, assembly GCA_023014485.1. Lineage (NCBI taxonomy): Eukaryota > Metazoa > Arthropoda > Malacostraca > Isopoda > Cirolanidae > Bathynomus > Bathynomus jamesi. The sequence continues at coordinate 714,573 of JAJOZX010001433.1, read as the reverse complement.
CACTCGCAAATCCGTCTGACAAAGATTCATTGTTAATGGAGTTTTCTTCTCTTTTGGGGCCTGAAGTAGGCAAACTAAAAGACCATCAGGTCTGTATAGAGGTAGACCCTAATGTAACTTCAAAATTTTGTAAGGCTCGTTCAATTGCACATGCACTACGGGAGAAGGTAGATTTAGAAAGTGACAGGCTGCTCAAAGATAACATTATCGAACCAGTCACACACGCTAAGTGGGCTGCCCCAGTAGTTCCTATACTAAAACCTGACAAGTCAGTGCGGTTATGTGGGGATTACCGTTTAACAGCAAATAGAGCAGTTCTTCTAGATTGTTACCCTATACCCAAGCCTGATGAATTATTTAGCTCTCTTGCTGGGGGTAAATATTTCACAAAACTAGATATGTCCCAAGCCTATGCTCAAATCAGTTTAGATGAAAATTCTAAAGAGCTAATTATCATAAATATGCACCGAGGCCTATATAGGTACAATAGGCTATGCTATGGAATAGCATCGGTTCCGGATATTTTTCAGAGAACAATGGACCAAGTTCTAGGTCACATTCCGGGTGTACTTTGTTTTCTAGATGATGTCCTCATTTCAGGTTCGTCTAAAAAAGAACACCTAACTAGATTAACCACAGTTCTAAAAAGACTACGAGATGCCGAACTTAAGCTAAAGAAAGAAAAGTGTTCTTGGGTCACTAATGAGGTTTCATATTTGAGGTTCCGCATAGATGCCTCAGGCATTCATCCAACAGTAGATAAACTAGAAGCAATAAAAAATGCATCACCTTCATAAAACATCACACAGTTACAAGCTTATTTAGGTCTCCTAAACTTTTATAGGACATTTTTGCCTAATGCATCGACTTTCCTTGAACCCGTAAATAAGTTATTACGATCTGGGGAACAGTGGAGATGGGAGAAAACCCAAAATGAAGCATTTGAGGAAGTCCACTCTCCTAGTGCATTATGATCCGAAACTTCCTCTCGTAGTTTCAGTAGATAGCAGTTCTTATGGAATTGGAGCAGTGTTACCTCACCACATTGATGGTGTAGATAGGCCTATCCGTCTTGCTTCTAGAACACTAACTGAGACTGAAAGACGATATGCATAACTTGAATGTAAAGCCTTAGTATTTGCAGTAAAAAAATTTCATTTCTATCTATGGGGTCATGAATTCAAACTAATTACTGACCATAAGCCTTTTTTAGGTTTATTTTCACCTAATAAAAATATTCCAGTTATGGAAAACTGATGAGTGGGTAGTTGGGAGGTAACGAAAATGGTTCACTGAGTAGGTAGGTAGTTAATCTAACAATTATTAAATTCCTTTTATGTCAATAACTGGGTGGATGAAACCAATTGGTTGCTCACCAGAGTTATTCTCCACACTAGTATTTATATACTGTGTGACAAGAGCGTGCGTGCTCGGTAATAGATATACATTACCGATCAACCAACCGAGGAAAAAACCAACACCACGCTGGTGGAAAAAGCCCCGAAAAAAAGAGAACGAAAACGAGGAACGGGGCGAGAGAGGCCGGAACTGGGGAAGGGACGAGAACAGACAAAGAAAAGATCCCCACCAGCAAGTACGCTCTCAACAAAAACAGAAGGGGAAAAGAGACTCTCTAATAACTAGCAGTAAGTGACTAATTGTGTTTTTAACCCAGTTTTACGTAGATTCATTAAATTAAGCTGGGTCAGACAACTTAGGCCTACATTGTGGCCTAAGACCCAGCATCAACTCATAGCTTAACAAAGGTAAAGATAGATTGCCCTAACCTAGTTTGGTGAGGAATCCTACTGTGGACCTCAATTTATCTGCCCGCTCTGGACCATTTCCGGAATCTCTAGGCTGACCCCTCTAGGCTAGACTTGATCTACTCTATAGTTAGACTGGAGAAATAAGGGGTGGGTTAATTGTGGACCAATTCATACAGAGCATTTTTCACATTGGTGGTCCGTGTGTGGGGAATTTACATACTTTAACCTTACTTAACAAAAATTGCAGAATTAGGCTAAATGGTCTAGCCTAAGCCTAACCTAATCAAGCCTAAAGTAACAAACTTGCCTAATTAGGTCTACAACCTAGGGCCTAACTAGGAAACATTTACATTTAAGGAGTCTCATTCTCTTATAAGCTTAGACCTGAGTGACACATAAGACTTGGGGGGATTAAACCAAATTTAAAACTTGACTGTTTTGTCTGTGATCTCTCTTCTCTGGTAATTTCTTCTTGTCCTCTATTTCATTACGATCCCCAGTTAAACAACATTAGTGAACAAGCATTTAAAATGCATACAACTCCAAGCATCCAATTCTTCTTTTAAGGAAGAATCACTCAACAGATTTTTTCAACAGGCACATGCATTCCTTGCAATGTGTGTGTATATATATGTATAATACACACTGTACTCTTTACATGTGCCACAAATACACTGAGCCTTGGTCTTATGGCCTAGCGTGGCCATGGGCCAAACAATGAGCCTTGGTCTTATGGCCTACCGTGGCCATGGGCCAAACAATGAGCCTTGGTCTTATGGCCTACCTTGGCCATGGCCCAAACAATGAGCCTTGGTCTTATGGCCTACCTTGGCCATGGGCCAAACAATGAGCCTTGGTCTTATGGCCTACCTTGGCCATGGGCCAAACAATGAGCCTTGGTCTTATGGCCTACCTTGGCCATGGGCCAAACATTAAATGTCTTATGGCCTACTTTGGCCATAGGGAAAACTATTACAAGGGTCTTATGGCCTCCCTTGGCCAGAGACCAAACAATACAAAGTAATACCCAAACTTTAACAAACCATAAATCATTTGGGAAAACAGTATAAAATAGCTGATAGACATATCACAAACAACACAGTAGCTAACATTGAAATGTTAATGGGGGCAGATTATATTAATCTTATTCATAAGGGCATAGTGAAGATAGGTAATGGTATAGCTATTCAGACTCCATCAGGGATAGCCCCTTTGGGTGACCTATCCAAATACAACCTAGACCTAAACCAAAATAGTTCATGACTAACAAATACTATGTGCCTCAACTCAGTCCTACATAACACCTGTAAGAATAGCAACACTTTGAATAATATTATCTCAACTGAGAACATTAATTCATCATTATCAAATGAAACTTTGGATGAGGCAATTCAAACTTTATGGTTGCTAGAATCTGTGGGTATACATGACACAAATCAAACTTCAGAAGATCAGTTAATGGTAGAAAGATTTGAAGACACCATTCAGTGCAAAGACAATAGTTATTTTATTGAGTTACCTTGGAAAATAAATTGTCCAACTTTAAGAGATAATCTCAAAGTAGCTAAAGGACATTTATATAAAGTAATGAAAAAACTCGAACAAGATAATAATATTAAAAAGTACAGTGATGTCTTCAAAGAACAGCTACAGAAAGGCTTCATTGAAGAAGTAACAAATAACCCTTTTAAAAAAGATGGTTGTCATTATTTAACCCACAGGGGGGTTTATCGACAAGATGCCCCAACAACAAAACTCAGAGTAGTATATAACTGTAGCCTCAAAGACAGTGATAAACACAGTTTGAATGATTGCCTGATTGAGGGTCCTAATCTCATTTCTGACCTTGTGAAGATCTTACTGAGGTTCAGGTTAGATAAATATGCCGTACAAAGTGACATTTCAAAGGCATTTTTGAGAATAAATCTTAAAAATGAATATGATAAGAACCAACTTAGGTTCTTATGGTTCAAGGATCCATTTGATTTGAATAAAGGGTTCATAACCTATAGATTTAATGTTGTGTTGTTTGGAGCCAATTGCTCACCTAGCCTATTAGCATTGACAATTGGACATCATTTGAACCAGTTTAATAACTCTTTAACATTGAACTTCCTTAAGGAACATTTTTACGTAGACAATCTAATAGGCTCAACAACAACAAAATCTGAATTATCTGAAGTCTATGAACACTCTCAAAACATTATGCAACAAGGTAACTTTGAACTTAGAGAATGGATTTCAAATGATGAGGATTTAAACAAAAAGATTTTAAAGGATAATAATGGTCTTACTGAGCCATCAGACAGAGTTAAAACTTTAGGTATGAACTGGTATTTGGATGCAACTTCTAACAGTCATGATTCAATCTGTACTAAAGGTTTTAAACTTGATGAGGAAGCAAATACTAAAAGACAAATATTATCAGAGGCTTCCAAAATTTTTGATCCTATGGGTCTATTCCTGCCTTCAACAATAAAATCAAAGATTCTCCTCCAAGAGATTTGGAGGACAAATGTTGGGTGGGATGATCCAATAACAAATGAAAATCAAAAATCTTGGAAGAAGTTAGCTGCTGATTTAACAAAAGTGCAGAACATTAAAATTCAAAGGTGCTGTGGGTTTAGGGATAAGCCCCAGAGACTTCATGTGTTTGCTGATGCAAGCACACAAGCTTATGGGTGCTGTGCGTATCTTGTAAGTCCTACAGAAAGTCATCTAATTTATGCAAAAGGGAAAGTTGCACCTCTCAAACCTACCCGAACCATACCTCAATTGGAACTATTGGCTGCTGCATTAGCCATTAAAACCATTTCATTGCTTAAGGATGCTTACCATGATGTGAACATAACTGATATCCACATCTGGCTTGACAGTCAGATTTGTCTTGCCTGGATACGGAATGATAGCATTAATAGTAAGAATATCTTTGTAAGAAATAGGCTAAAAGAAATAGCTGAAGCTAATGAAAGCCTACAAGTAAACTTTCACTATGTTCCAACTAAACAAAATCCAGCAGACTTTCTGACCAGAGGTTTTCCTCCAAGTTGTTGAAGTCAAAACAAAACTTGGTTTATGGGACCTAAGTGGCTCTGTAATACAGACCAATGGCCTGTGGAACAAGTTAACTTGACATTAAATTTAATCTTTTCAAATGAAAAGGTTGAACCAATCACTAATTATGAACGTTATTCTGACTTCAGTAAACTTGTCAGGGTCACAGCCTACTGTTTGAGGTTTGCTCACAACTGTTTAACTACAATTAACAAACAGCTAAATAAAAACAATCATAATTATACAGAAGTTGCAACCAAATACTGGATAGGCCATGCACAACAAAAAGTACAATAAAGAGTTAGAATTCTTAACTAATGGGAAACAAACAAAAGATCCTGTACCATCAGTAGTTGTGGATCTAAACTTGTTCAGAGATGAGGAAGGCCTTCTAAGGTGTAAAGGGAGATTAGACAAATCAAAACTGTCATACAAAAGCAAACATCCAATCCTTTTACCTAGATTTAGCTATTTGACAACATTAATCATCAGAAAAACACACAATGATGTGTATCATATGGGGGTACCACAGACACTAACTACATTAAGAAAAACTTATTGGATACCCAAGGGAAGGATCACTGTTAAAACAGTCCTGAGTGAGTGTGTCACATGTAGGCGTATTCATGCTAGGCCCTATAGGAAACCAAATCCTCCTGCTTTGCCAGAGGAGAGAGTTACTCTCAACAGACCCTTTGAGACTGTAGGCATTGACTATACAGGAGCATTGACTGTAGGGGTGGGTGACACTGAACAAAAAATGTACATTGTACTGTTTACATGTGCTGCCTCACGAGCTGTTTATCTGGATGTTGTGGAGGACCTTACAGCAGAATCTTTTGTTGCTGTCTTTAAGAGATTCTGTGCACGACATTCAGTACCCAAGACAGTTTGGACTGACAATGCTACATATTTCAAGGCTGGTGAACAAGTCATCCACGACTTGTTAAGCGATGAACTCACACAATTATATATACAAAATTCAAACATAAAGTGGAAGTATATTCCGGTTGCCTCTCCTTGGTATGGTTCTATCTGGGAGAGGAATATACAAACAGTAAAGAATTGCTTCAAAAAACAGATACACTTATTTGAGTTGCTCACTCTCCTGGCTGAGATTGAGAACATCATCAACAATAGACCACTCACTTATGTGAGTGACAACATTAATGACCCGGAACCATTAACTCCAAATCATTTGATTCGGGGAGAACAAGTTAGTCTCCTGCCGGACTACAATATAGACTCTTCAGAAGACCCAAACTGGACTCAACGACATGATGAGCTCCAGACTAAGTTACAACATTTAACTAGAGTTAAAGCTCATTTCATTAAACAGTGAAAAACTGAGTACTTGATGGGTCTAAGGGAGAGACATAAACAAATGACTAAGAAGGATTGGTCTGACACAATTAAGGTAGGGGACCTTGTTCTCATACATGACAGTACTCCAAGACAATACTGGCCTCTGGCTAGAGTTTCAGAACTCAGACCAGGGGCAGACGGGGTAACAAGAGTGGTCAAATTAAGGACTTCAACGGGTGACACAACAAGAGACATTTCTCTTTTGTACCCTTTAGAGTCTGGACCCAAAACAATGGACTTTGGAGAACCTTCTCCACTGAGTAACAACTGGAGACACTGAACTTCCAGTAACTATTCCTTTGACAGTAGGAGTGGTAACGCATCCTACTACAACATTGACAGACACAAGACCTCAGCGACAAACAGCATTAAAGGCGCGACTATTTTTACAACAAAAAATAGATGCTGGGGAATTGTAATTTTATCTTCTAACTTTCACTTTTTCTTTTCTTATGGTAAAGACCATAGACAGTTTCATCCTATGGATGTATATTTTCTCTTCTAATTAAATGCACACCTTCTCCATGAGAAGGTGAGGATAGGCACTGTTAATCAGATTAACAGGCATTTACAGTCAAATAGTTAGCTAGTCTACACTCAGACATAAAAATTGGTGACAATGACACCAAAATTTTTATCTCCCGGGGCCCCCAGTATATGGAAAACTGATGAGTGGGTAGTTGGGAGGTAACGAAAATGGTTCACTGAGTAGGTAGGTAGTTAATCTAACAATTATTAAATTCCTTTTATGTCAATAACTGGGTGGATGAAACCAATTGGTTGCTCACCAGTTATTCTCCACACTAATATTTATATACTGTGTGACAAGAGCGTGCTCGGTAATAGATAATTACCGATCAACCAACCGAGGAAAAAACCAACACCACGCTGGTGGAAAAAGCCCCGAAAAAAAGAGAACGAAAACGAGGAACGGGGCGAGAGAGGACGGAACTGGGGAAGGGACGAGAACAGACAAAGAAAAAGATCCCCACCAGCAAGTACGCTCTCAACAAAAACAGAAGGGGAAAAGAGACTCTCTAATAACTAGCAGTAAGTGACTAATTGTGTTTTTAACCCAGTTTTACGTAGATTCATTAAATTAAGCTGGGTCAGACAACTTAGGCCTACATTGTGGCCTAAGACCCAACATCAACTCATAGCTTAACAAAGGTAAAGGTAGATTGCCCTAACCTAGTTTGGTGAGGAATCCTACTGTGGACCTCAATTTATCTGCCCGCTCTGGACCATTTCCGGAATCTCTAGGCTGACCCTCTAGGCTAGACTTGATCTACTCTATAGTTAGACTGGAGAAATAAGGGGTGGGTTAATTGTGGACCAATTCATACAGGATTCAACGACGGGCACTGATTCTACACGCCTATAAATTTGACTTAGTACATCGGTCAGGCAAACTTCTAGGTACGGCTGATGCTCTAAGTGGGTTGCCTTTAGAAAATCCAAATTAATGCGTACCTATACCTACAGAATGGGTTCATTTGGTGGAGTTTTTGGAATCCACTCCAGTAACTACAGTACAGATAGAGCAGTAGACAAAATCAGACCCTATTCTGTCTAGAGTCATCCATTACTGCTCAGTTGGTTGGCCTACTAAAGTTGAGAGTGAATTACAGCCTTTTCATCAATGTCAGTCTGGACTCTCAATCCAAAATGGCTGTCTCTTATGGGGCCACAGAGTGATAATTCCGAATGAAGGCAGGTCGAATTTAGTGAAGGAACTTCACGTTGAACACGTGAGTGCAACAAAAATGAAAGAGCTGGCGAGAGCTTATTTCTGGTGGCCCGGTTTAGATGGAGAACTCGAATCATTGGTTCATTCCTGTTAAAACTGCCTAGAGAACAGAGATCTCCCAAGGAAAAGTCCACTTCATCCGTGAGAATGGCCTAGTATACCTTGGCATAGGATCCATGTTGACTATGCAGGTCCTATAAGTAATATCTATTTCCTAGTCATTGTGGACGCCTACTCTAAGTGGGTGGAAAATTTTCCAACTACTTCCACGACTTCGGGTGTTACTATTCGTTTACTCCGTTCGTGTTTCGCTCGATGGGGTTTACTCGTAGTTCTGGTTTCCGACAATGGTACTTGTTTCACCAGTGAGGAATTTCGTTCTTTTGTCCACCTAAATGGCATTAGACATGTCCGGGCTAGTGTTTTTCACCCGTCTACTAACGATCTCGCGGAAAACATGGTCCGTACTTTCAAGTCGGCCTTGCGTCATTCTCGTGGGGAGGAAATGCAAGTGATGTTGGATAAATTTTTGTTTAAATATCGACTAACCCCCTCACACAACGACGGGGGTGTCTCCTTCCAAACTCATGATTGGCCGAGGAATTCGTTCAGTTTTCGATCTGTTACGTCCAAACGAAACGTTACAACAACGAGTTTTACGCCATCAGGAAAAACAGAAGTTGTACTATGACACTAAAAAAAAGTAATGATCCAGTTATGATTCGCAACTATGGGGCTGGACCAAAATGGGTTCCTGCAACGGTGCAGGAGACTGAGGAGAGAACTGGCCCTGTTTCCTTCAAGTGCCTACTAGAAGATGGTCGTTCTATTAAACGTCATCAGGACCAGATATGGGAACGTGAATTGCAGGATGATCAGAGTCTTCCGGAAGAGAGAACCGATCCTCTGGAAAATGGTTCAATTCGCCCGCCTATGCAGGTTGTACCTATTCCTACTACATCAGCCCCGCTCCGCAGGTCATCTGGGGTCTCTCACCCTCCTGACAGACTAAACTTATAGGGGAGGAGTGAGGTGACGTGTGTGCGTGTATATATATATATATATATATATCAGTGGCGTGCATTTAGGGCATGCAGGTCATGCACTGCATGACCATTGATTTTTCGTAAATACAAAAATAAATTTTAAAAAGTAATTTATCTAACAACATTTAAAAGCAGTAAAAAATTACTTAAAAATTGAATTAATTTGTTTGAGAGAACTAAAGGAAAATATTTTTTTCTTAAGCCATAATAAAACATCGTTTTTCTTGCATCCCAGATGCAACAAACGAATTGCATTAGTGCGGCCATTGAAAAATCCTCCGCTAGTCAGTAGTGACTCAAATTCTTTTTCGTTAAATATCGTCGACTCACATGCAATTCCGAAAATGCATCCCGCATTTAGTGATACCCGTGCCAGTGTTCGGTGAGGATGTGCGCGTTCTGTGTTTTAACTTTTATTGCCACTTAATTTATTCATTTCTTAAAGATCTTTCAAAATATCAGCCCTAATGGGTGAAATGTGTGTTATAGAAGAACTTTTGAAGAATGGTTTTTCAAAAAGAGACTTTGAAGCGAGACAATTAATTATAAATCATGGAAGGCCTATGCCGAAATTACCTAATTTACGGAGTTCCAACAAGAAATGTGTGAGGCATTTTCAAACTAATTTATACGAAAGAAAAAACTGGTTAACAGGATGTGCTGAGTTAAATAAGTTATTTTGCTGGCCATGCTTGTTATTTAATTTAGAAAAAACTGTTTGGAATGAGAAGGGATACGATGATTTAAATAATCTACATATGGCTATACTAAAACATGAACGTTCTCAAAGACACATAAAATCTCTGATCGATCTTAAAACATTCGGAAATGTTCGCATAGACTTACAATTAGATATTCATAAAAGACAAAGCATACAGCAGCATAATGAAAAGGTTAAACAAAACAGAGCTATTATGCGAAGATTGATTGATGCAGTTATTTTTTTTAGGTCGACAAGAGTTATCATTTCGTGGTCATTTTGAATCTGATGCATCCAATAATCGCGGAATTATAAAGAACTTTTATATTTATTCAGTAAGTATGATGAAAAATTGGCAAACCATCTAGATACAGCTTCTATTTTCTCGGGTCTCTCAAACAGAATACAAAATGACTTGATCGATGCGGTTCAAAAGGCAATGTTGAATGAAATAGAAAATGAACTTAATCAGGCAAAATTTGTTGCTATTCTTCTAGATGAAACGTCCGATGTATTATCTGAACACGTATTTAAATGCATTGAAACTTGGAAGTGTGAAAATAAATTAGTTGCACAAACCTACGATGGTGCTGCTACAATGGCAGGACAATTAAATGGGTTGCAGTCAAAGGTAAGGCAGAAATATGAATCTGCAATCTTTATTCATTGTTGTGCCCATTGTTGAAAAAAGTAGTTAGAAATAACCGCATATATTTCCAAAGAAAATATAAACAAAATAAATAAAAATAAAAACCCTCGTTTCTAACCAACTAGTGAAGTTGGGTTTCCCTAATTAACCAAAAGAAGGAAAAAAAAAGTTTCTGGGACAAAGAAAAACGGAGCTTTGCCCAGTCTTGAAAATTTTTGACCGCATGAAGCGGGCCCTTTTTTCTCAAAAAAATTAAAATGCTCGTGGTTACCCAAACCGGGAAACTGAGCCAACCTTCAAACCTAACAACCTTTAATTAAATCGTATCCTTAATTAATAACCACTGCAATTAATCAAAACCCATGTTTAACTAAATAGAGGCCGATCAGAACTAGGTGCAAGTAAGTTAAAGAAAATAACTAAGGTAAGAGAAAAACTAGGTACCTAGACGAAACTCGAACCGGGCTACAACGGCCCTAACTCAATAATTAAATGGCTGTTATAGCCCCTATTAAAACCTACTGTAAAGGCAATATAGCCCTAACTTAACTTAAATAAAACCTTCTAAACCTTAAACCTTTAAAACCAAAAACTTAAGGGCAATCCAGCCCTAGCCTAACTTAACCTGCAAAACCTAGGTCTGGGAAATAGCCCCTACAAATAAATAACCTAGCAGTGTGTTAAACAATAACCTAAAACTTAACAACGAAAATTAAAAAAACCTGGAAACTAAATGAAACTTATGAATCAGTTAGAAACTGAAAGGGTAACGTTCAACTGGCAACTTCATTTTGGTAAGTCTAAATTAATTTTGATGAATTTAGCTTCACCATAGTTAGTAATCTGGCTGCTGACCAAATTTAACCTAAAAACCACTGCAACCTACAGTGAAAAGTCTGTAGCTGTGTTGACAGTGTCTAAATAGGCCATTATTATTTCTATAATTACCGAGTCTATTTAAAGTAAACTTAACCTTAATACTACACCTAAATAAAAATAATATCTCAAGCTAAACAATAAATTTTCAATATGGCGCCCCCGGGTGGGCAGTCGAGAAGTTAGTTACCCTTTTTTTGTTTTAATTCTGATACAATAGTTTTAAATCCAGTGAATTAAATTTTTTACATAATCTAGAAATTTAAATATAAATTCATTTATAATAAACCTAAAAATGGCTAATCAAACTGAAGCCACTCGTGGAAAAAGTATGGAGACCTGGTTGGGAAGTGATGTGGAAGCACTTGAAACTAGTAAACTGGTAAAAAGGAGGGAGCAATCAGAACCTCAGCTACTAAACTTTTAGCTACAATCAAAGAGAGATGGGATGATTGGACTGAGGAACAAAAAATTCACATGCTCGGCTTTTGTCCTCACAATTGGACAAGTTACAAAATTTAGACGAGGAAATCCTTAGAATGTATGTTTGTTCCGAAGGCTTCTCAGAGGATAAACAAGAAGAACTAGATGAAAAAAATAGTTATTACCACTTTGAAATAGATCAAATGATACAAGCATTAACAACTAAAAAAGAAATAATGCCGAAGCCAAACCTAAACTAAGAATAAGTACTAAAATTCCTGAGCTTCAAATATTACCATTTGATGGAAATCCCTCTAAATTTCAAAACTTTAAGACCTCATTCAGAAACATTTATGATAACATAGGTCTTTCCGAAGAAGAGAAATTTGCCTACCTAAAACAACATTTGAGTGGAAACCCGGCCATTCAAATAAACTGCATGCAAGAAAGTAAAACATCTTATGAGGAAGCATGCAGCAGTTGGAGGGCTGTTATGCAACACCAGGCCAAATTAAATTCTCCATAATAAAATCCCTTTTAACTAAATCCATAATAACCAAAATTTTAAATCACTTCATGACTTTCAAGCAGATATGCACTCTACCATAAATTTAATGCAAACTCAAAAATTAGAATTAGAAGATATACTCTTGTATGTATATTATAATAAACTAACTCAAGAAACTCAGGAATTTTTAAGAACTTGTGGGTTTAAACTCTATGACCCCCTTTAATAATTTTAAAGAAGCAATTGCTGAAGCTACCAAAACTTAGCTAATGTTAATTTTGATCTGGAACACAAGTGCTGATACACTCCATCTAAAAACGGTAAACTTGAACTCAGAAGCCAAAACTAAAAGAGAAATACTAAGTTCTGTGCAATCATTGTTTGATCCAATTGGATTTGTTGCACCCTTAGTGTTTAAATTAAAACTCTTCATGCAGAAAGTAACAGCTACCAAAAAAAATTGGGATGAATATCTAGAACTGGAAATGCTGCGTGAATGGAAAAAACTTTGTAAAGAAATAAACAAAGTGGAATTTCTGAATTTTCCTAGACAAGCTTTTGAAAATCCCAAACCTCTCATGGAAAATCTTCAACTCCACATCTTTTGTGATGCCAGCCAAGAAGGTTATGCAGTAAGTTGCTATCTAGTTGGAAATGGAAAATCCGAACTAATTTACGCTAAATCAAGAGTCAATCCCAAATCAAAAAATTGGACCATTTGTAACTTGGAATTAATGGCAATCTGCCTAGGAACCAAAGTCCTAGAATACCTTAAAGAAACCTACCTAGAAGAAAACTCAGAAAACCAAAAGTTCTTCAAAACAATAATTTGGACAGACTCACAAGTGGCTTTAAATTGGACTGCTCAAAAATCTCTAAAAATGAAATCAATCTTTGTAAAAAACAGAGTGAAAGACATTCAGGAAGCAACAAGAAACTTAAACCATCACCTGGAATTCAGACATGTAGCAGGAGAAGACAACCCAGCAGACCTACTCACCAGACCAATATCTTTCAAGAAATTTCAAAAACTTCTTCACTTTTACCAACATGGTCCCACATTTTTGAGAAATGAAATTGAATGGCCCACCAACTTAATTTTTAACCCCCACCAAGAAACCTTACAGACAACAATAAATGTGTGTCAAACAACTTGTAAAGAAATAAATGAAAAAACTCCCTTGTTAAATATGGAAAGATTCTCTAACAGGAAAAAACTGGTCAGAATCACTGCCTATGTTCTACGGTTCATAGAAAACTTAAAGTACTTCCGCACTCACAAATATAACCCCAAATGTAACCTGACAATGGAAGAACAAATTGCTGTCTTGGAGAAAAATCATACAGCTTACAAAACTAAGGCCACAAATTACTGGCTAAAATTAGTCCAGCAACAACATTTCTCAAAAGAAAAAGAAATAATCCACAAACTAAATAAAGGAGAAAAAGTTGAGGACCTAACAAAGCTGCAAAAGAATCTAAAACTCTTCATTGACAAAGAAGGGTTAGTCAGAACAATGGGGAGATATAAATATGCAACTAACCTTAACTATTCTGCTAGGTATCCTGTACTACTGCCCGAAAATTCTCATTTAACAACGTTAATTGTAACTGAATGTCATGCAAAAGCCAGTCATGCAACCTTAGCTACCACATGCAATTTCCTCAGACAGGAATTCTGGATCCCCAAAATAAGGCAAGTAGTTAAAAAGGTTCTGAAACAATGTCTGTTTTGCCAAAAATACTTTGCCATGGCTTATGAAGTGCCTACTACTGGACCCTTAGTAACGGAACGTTTAAGCTATGAAAAACCCTTTGAAAAAACTGCCCTTGACTATGTTGGTCCAATTTCTGTCCAGGATGAGAATAACCAATTCATGAAAGTCTACTTATTATTGTTCACTTGCTGCGCCACCAGATTCACCAGCCTTCACATCTGCACTGACCTTTCTGCTAAAACCTTTTTAAGAGAACTCTACCATTTGTCCTTAAACTACTCCCTTCCAAAGGTTTTGATTTCAGACAATCAATCCACCTTCAAAAGATCTGAAGATTACCTTAAACATTGGTTCCAAAATGTTCTTGTGTCTCAGTACCTCTCTGATCATGGTATCCAGTGGAAATTTACAGCAGCCTATTCACCCAGAACCTTAGGAATAGCTGAAAGAATGGTGGGTTTAGTCAAAAGAGCCCTCTATACCTCCCTAAAAGGAAGAAAAATCCCGTTAACTGAACTAAAAACAATTGTTCTTGAAATAATGAACACAATTAATTCAAGACCACTCACTTATGTTAATTCAAATGAAGATCCTTCCTCTGATCTACTAACTCCTTTCAAGTTGCTTTTTGGGTATGACAATACCAAATTCAACTTTTTAACCACTAATGATACCCAAGAAGCTGTTAATGAAGACGATCAGGTGGATGCTGATTATATGACAACAACAGAGGACAAAGAAAGAAAGAAAATACTGGATTACTTTCATAAGGGAGCTAAACAATCTCAAGAAATCAAGAAAAGATGGCGATACGAATATTTGAGTAGTTTGAGGGAAAAAGAATACCAACAACACAAACAACCAGTAAGTAAAGAACCTAAAGTAGGAGAACTATGTCTCTTAGATGAAAATTCTATGAATCCCAAATACTTCTGGAAGATTGCTGTAATTGAAACATTACACCCAGATGAAGATGGCATAATCAGGCATGTAACTGTAAAAACACCCAATGGTCATCTCTCCAGAAGACACATATATCGGTTATACCCACTGGAAATAACTGATAAGCCGAATATTGACCTGGAAGAACTGGAAAATTCTTCCACAGAATCAGGAACTGTAGATTCTCCTGACACTACTACTGCCGCTACTCAACCCCGACCACAAAGACAAGCTGCAGTTAGATTTCGGGAAGAACTGCAAAGGAAAATACAGAGTGGATCTTTGTGAAGACCACAAATAGAAAATTGTAAATAATTGTAAATAGCTATAACTTAGGACCAACGTTCTACAGAAAAGACGCTTTCATCTTCATATTTCACCTAAAAGGAACTTTTCTGAAGAGCATGTCATTTTCATTCAAAAAAAAAAAAAAAATAAATAAATTTCCCAAGAATACAATTCTGGGTAAATTTTTCCCCTTGGGGGGAATGTTGAAAAAAGTGGTTAGAAATAACCGCATATATTTCCAAAGAAAATATAAACAAAATAAATAAAAATAAAAACCCTCGTTTCTAACCAACTAGTGAAGTTGGGTTTCCCTAATTAACCAAAAGAAGGAAAAAAAAAAGTTTCTGGGACAAAGAAAAACGGAGCTTTGCCCAGTCTTGAAAATTTTTGACCGCATGAAGCGGGCCCTTTTTTCTCAAAAAAATTAAAATGCTCGTGGTTACCCAAACCGGGAAACTGAGTCAACCTTCAAACCTAACAACCTTTAATTAAATCGTATCCTTAATTAATAACCACTGCAATTAATCAAAACCCATGTTTAACTAAATAGAGGCCGATCAGAACTAGGTGCAAGTAAGTTAAAGAAAATAACTAAGGTAAGAGAAAAACTAGGTACCTAGACGAAACTCGAACCGGGCTACAACGGCCCTAACTCAATAATTAAATGGCTGTTATAGCCCCTATTAAAACCTAAAGGCAATATAGCCCTAACTTAACTTAAATAAAACCTTCTAAACCTTAAACCTTTAAAACCAAAAACTTAAGGGCAATCCAGCCCTAGCCTAACTTAACCTGCAAAACCTAGGTCTGGGAAATAGCCCCTACAAATAAATAACCTAGCAGTGTGTTAAACAATAACCTAAAACTTAACAACGAAAATTAAAAAAACCTGGA
The DNA here is from genome assembly GCA_023014485.1 of Bathynomus jamesi. NCBI lineage: Eukaryota > Metazoa > Arthropoda > Malacostraca > Isopoda > Cirolanidae > Bathynomus > Bathynomus jamesi. The sequence continues at coordinate 698,591 of JAJOZX010001433.1, read as the reverse complement.
AACTAAATGAAACTTATGAATCAGTTAGAAACTGAAAGGGTAACGTTCAACTGGCAACTTCATTTTTGGTAAGTCTAAATTAATTTTGATGAATTTAGCTTCACCATAGTTAGTAATCTGGCTGCTGACCAAATTTAACCTAAAAACCACTGCAACCTACAGTGAAAAAGTCTGTAGCTGTGTTGACAGTGTCTAAATAGGCCATTATTATTTCTATAATTACCGAGTCTATTTAAAGTAAACTTAACCTTAATACTACACCTAAATAAAAATAATATCTCAAGCTAAACAATAAATTTTTCAATACCCATGTGCTAAATTTAGTTCTTTCACAAGCATGCTCTGCTATGAAAGAATGCAAAATATTTTTTTCTACAATAAATGGACTGGGTACGTTTTTTACTAAATCACCCAAAAGAACCAATGCGTTGGATAATATTGTTAAAAAAGATTTCCCAAAGCTGCAGCAACTAGGTGGAATTACTCCTCGCGTCTAGTTAATACCGCAAAAGAAAATCTAGATTTCTTAAACAGCCTTTTTGAAAACATCATTGAGAATCCTGAATCATGGGATGAAGTCACTATAAATTCTGCAATTGGATTCCGACACAATTTAAAAGATCCTGATTTCCTGTTTTTATTAGAAGTATTTAGTGATATATTTTCCTTCACTGATGTTTTATTTAACATCCTTCAGACCAAAAATCTTGACATTGTGTATTGCAAAGAGCATATAGATAAAACTAGAACAATGCTCGAAAATAAACTGGACGACTTTTTCATGTTTTATGAAACTTTGGAGGAAAAATATGGCATAGATGCAGCAAACCAAACTAAGAGATGCAGGAATAAATCTGACCAATCTGTTGACCCACAACAGCATTACAGAATCCTCTATAACAAAATTATTGGCACAATAGTTGACCAATTAAAAGTAAGATATTCATCATTAGAAGAGCTTAAATTCCTGGAGCTTCTCAATTTTAGCAAAGCTGAAGAATATTGCAAAAAATTTCCAGTGGATGCTTTAAATTCGTTAAAAGCCACTTATGGTGATTTTTTTGATATAATTCGTCTTCAGAGTGAACTATGTGTTTTGTATTCAATGGAGGACTTTATAAAGCAAAGTGTATGCAATTTAATGCATTATATTTATACCAAGGATCTTATTGATGCTATGCCAGAACTCTTCAAGCTTTGCAATTTGGTTTTGACAATTCCTTCTACGACTGCCTCTGTAGAGCGATCCTTTTCTGCATTGAAGAGAATTAAAACTTACCAAAGAAATACAACAGGAGAGCAAAGGATTTCAGGGTTAGCCCTTATGTCTATTGAAAAAGATTTGCTCCAACATTTAATTAAATCAGAAGATTTCTATGAAAAGATAATAAACATATTTGTCCTGAAGGATCGAAGAATTGAATTAATTTATAAATGAGGTAAGTAAATAATAATTCTTATTTTTTATAGGTCTTTTTTTAATTTAGATGTACTTATCAGTGATCCCATTACTATGTTACGAAACTAAATGGTTCCTCTTATTGAATTAATTTAAGAAATAATTCAGTAGAATGCATGAGTAACCATGGGCGTCCGCAAGGGGGGGCGGCAAGAGGGGGCAGTTGCCCCCCACTGGAAATTTATGTTCGCCCACGCAACGGCTTCTATAATTCTATTGCAGCTTAGTCAGTGTTTAGTTTCCAATTTAATGGCTGAAATAGTTAAAATTCGTTTGGCTTCCGGGTCCCCGACCCGCTGGGAAGCTTACAACGCTCCCCCAGAACCCCTAGCTGCATGCTCATGCACTTCATCGAAACATGCTCTTGATAACCCATCGTCTGTGGTTGATGCAAATGCATCACAGAGATATTTTGACACCATTCTTTTCCATGAAAATGTATCATTAGTTAAAATTCGTTTGGCTTATGGGGCTCTGGCCCGGACCCCGCTGGGGGAGCTTACAGCGCTCCCCCAGACCCCCTAGCTGCATGCTCAGTGCTCGCTTCGCTCGCACTTTGTGTTATCATTTTTGTAGCTGAGCCCCCTCTTGGAAAAATTCCTGCGGACGCCCCTGTGAGTAACTATTGCATGCCCAACCTCGAAGGTCACCGCACGCCACTGATATATATATATATATATACAAAGGTGGGCAGTTGCGCCGCAAAAAGTTGCGGCGCAACTTGCGGCGCAACATTTTTGGTTGCGCTTGCGCTTGCGGCGCAACTTTTTGAAAAGGGTTGCGCTTGCGCGTGCGGCGCAACTATTTCAGCAGAGTTGCGGTTGCGGTTGCGGCGCTACAAAAATCGTTGCGCGTGCCCACCACTGTACAGTATATATATATATATATATTATATATTATATATATATATAGTCTAAAAGTCAGTCAAGGGAAAAGTCACTAAAAGAAAGCTGAATGGCAACACAAAAAGATAAACAGTGGAACGCGGCCTGTTCGTTGATATAGGCTGAACAAAAGAGATGTCGTGTTGTATCTGACTAAATCGTTGGTGCTAAATTTAATTTGGTGATATTTCTAAAGTGACTAATTTAAGCAGGAAGTTGTCTAATTATTATATCAGTTAGGGGTAATATCTATAGCTTCTAAATTAGTAAAGTACGACTAGTAGTAGGTCATTTGTTGGACGCTGACATCTATGGTAGGCCCTAAAGAAGATCTAAATCAAAGTACCTGTAAGTACCTTTATTGTTATTTAAATAACTTAATAACTGTCGGGGTCTAATACCCCCCACGTTATTACAAATTCAAAAGATACGACTGTGAATTCCCGTGTTTCTTTAAACAGCTTCGAATAACATGCTCTCAGAACAATACAAGAGGACAACTATCCCTGGATGCAGCAGGACAGTGCAATTTGCCATACAACTAAAATTGTGAAAGAACAGCTTAAGAAAATCTCCGTATCAACTTTGGAATGGCCTAGTAACCCTTCTGACCTTCTAAATTAGTAAAGTACGACTAGTAGTAGGTCGTTTGTGGGACACTGGCATCTATGGTAGGCCCTAAAGAAGATCTAACTCAAAGCACCTGTAAGTACCTTTACTGTTATTTAAATAACTTAATAACTGTCGGGGTCTAATACCCCCCACGTTATTACAGATTCAAAAGATACGACTGTGAATTCCCGTGTTTCTTTAAACAGCTTCGAATAACATGCTCTCAGAACAATACAGGAGGACGACTATCCCTGGATGCAGCAGGACAGTGCAATTTGCCATACAACTAAAATTGTGAAAGAAATGCTTAAGAAAATCTCTGTATCAGCTTTGGAATGGCCTAGTAACCCTTCTTCTGACCTCAGTCACATTGAGAATCTACATATATGGACACTTCTGAAGGTGAAAGTCTGTGAAAAGAAGTCAGGATCCCAAGAAGATATTTGCTCTGCTCTAAAATCAGTTTGGCAATCCAAAATGGCCTTGAAATTGTGCCCCAAAATGTATTAACCCACATTCAACAGTATAAAGGCAATTATTGATGCTAGTCCAGTGGTGGGCACCGTTAACCAAAAAGTTAACTTCGTTAACCGCTAATCCGTTAACCAAAAAGTTAACTTCGTTAACCGTTAATCCGTTAATTCGTTAAACATGTAACGGAAGTTACCGATAAACCGTTAACGTTAACTTTTATTATAAAAAAAATGAAAAACACAATATATATATAATTTAATTTTCCCTCTTCTTCTCGTTCTCCATTTTGTCCATGAGATGCATGTTGCCCTTCATGAAAATTAGCATATCAAAGTTTTCATCAGACAGGGATGATCTCTTGGCCCTCAGGATGTCCTTGCCCATAGAGAACAAACGCTCCACTGCAGCACTGGAGGGGATGGCAGAGATACTAAAGAGTAAACAGCCTCTGGCGCCACACGCTCACATTTACTTCTCAACGCCATCTATTATCTCATAAAGAAACTAATTCACATTGGGACTTGAAAGTACCGGCAGGATCAACCGGGTAGAAAAATAATTATGGAGATTTTAAAGATGTGGTAACTAGAAGTACCGCCAGGACATAAAGGGTTAAGGTGAAAACGCTCCCATTGTAAGACCAATTGACTTAATTTATGTCATCAAAGTGACATGAGAATTGAAATCTTACCTGATCAGTTTTATGGTTCTTGAAATGTATCAAGGAGACTACTAATAAGGTACTCACAGACATATTATAAATATACATGACTTACTTGACAACGATTATTTTTAAATATTCACTAGCACAAACATGTTGCGCAAGAGACAGACTGCAAATGAAACGAATGTAGTTATTTGTTGTAATTGTTACATATATATTATTGAAAGTGCCTTAAAATGCTCGTGATATTTCTTGAAAGAAGTTGAAACATTCAACTCAAATGGCAAATCTTTCCGCCTGATTTTACAGTCGACCATGTTTTGCTCAAACCAATGCCATAAATAACTACCATATTTGGTAAGACACAAATTGTGGCGACGGAAACAAATATATCGCCTGATTTTGCACTGCGGAAATGGAAATTCGTTCATCACTATTAACAGTGACCGATTAATTGCGCACCTGCTCAGCACTGAAAATAATAGAAACTTTTAAACGTTTATTTATGAATTTTTTGGGTTAACGGACTTGAGTTAACGGAAGTTAAATGTAACGGAAGTTAATTAGTCCGATAATGATTTTCAAAGTTAACTTAAAAGTTAAATCGTTAACGAAAAAGTTAACTTCGTTAATTAACGATTAACGGATTAACGGTTTGTGCCCAGCTTTGGATGCTACTGGAGGATCCACTAAATATTAAGTCCAAAATAAAAGCGTGATTCCTTAAAACTTGAACTGATTCTAAACTTTTCTTCACGACTTTATACCTAACTCTGCGTATGAGCAAAATTACCTTTTCTAATACTACTTTGATCTCAATGAAAGAATTGAAATATGTGCATAGTTAGATACGTTTTACCTTATGATTAGGTTGTTTTAATGTAAAGTTATGATGAAGTACTGTACATAGTCACTACATACATATATAATGCCATAATAGGTCGCTACATAATCTGGACTTGGAGGACGGTCTCCTACCCAGTGTCTCCTACCTAGACCCAATGTCGCTTAACTTCGCTGATCGACGGGAAGCGGTGTTACGACACTGGCCACGATATCAATGAAAGAATTGAAATATGTACATAGATACGTTTTACCTTATGATTAGGTTGTTTTAATGTAAAGTTATGATAAAGTACTGTACATAGTCACTACATACATATATAATGCCATAATAGGTCGCTACATAATCTGGACTCGGAGGATGGTCTCCTACCCAATGTCTCCTACCTAGACCCGATGTCGCTTAACTTCGCTGATCGACGGGAAGCGGTGGTAATTACGACACTGGCCACGACTTAACTTTTATGTTACGACAAGATAAAAGTTAACTCAACTTGGTGACTAATCAACACCGAGAGGACACCTAACTCTTTCGCGTCCAGAAGTGTTTACCAACTTAACAAACTAGCGGTACTATTAGGAGTACCAACCCATCGAAAAAGTGCACTTTCTGTATTATCACTGTATGTGATACGTGTATTATCAGAATTAGAGCAGCTGTAGTGTTATGTATACAATTAAATGTGGAATGAACTGTATTATTTAAACTCACTTATATAGTTTCATACGCATTATGCACACACTTAAACTCACATACAGGTTATATGTGTGAGGGCTACGTCGTAGCCAATGAGAAGTTAAGCGACATTGGGTCTGGGTAGTAGTCGTTGGGTGGAAAACCGTCCTCTGCATCCAGATTATGTAGCGACCCGTGGTTCGGATCCCACATAAAACTGTAGGTTCCCTCTGTCATATGACCTTAGATGTTGCGAAGGAAGTTAAAAAAATCGTATCATTACATTTTATCCGTATTATGATATCTTTATGTTGAAAAGTGCAACCATACAATAGATTTTGATATGAGTAGTACGCTGGCCAAAGTTGCATATTTACATAAGGAAGGAATACGGTTATGAAATGAAAATGAAAAGATTTATTGGTAGACCTTAGTCCATAAGACAAATACTAATATTACAATGACAATTCACATCCTAAGGATAGACCTATGGTCATCCAGAAACTTCAGTCTCAGTAAAGGGACTTAAGAAACGTGAGTTTAAAACATGTAACTTGTACGAAAGTTTTGGTTTCGTAATTTGAGCACATGCGCGTACTGTCAGAAAAATATGCGTGACAAGTAATTCGAAGTTTTCATTACAATTTTTGTTTTCATGACATTTACAGATCACTTTTTCCTTTTCTTTTTTTAATTTTCTCCTAGCCTTGAATAAGAATATGTTGTTTTCAATATATATATATATATATATATATATATATATATATATATATATATATATATAAGCAAAGAACCACAGGGAAAAGGAAAAGGAAACACGAAGTCCGATCGCTTTCGTGATATATTCACATCTTCAGGGACAATAAAGAAATATATCACGAAAGCGCTCGGACTTCGTGTTTCCTTTTCCTTTTTCCTGTGGTTCTTTGCTTATTTAAAAGATCACGTGTTGTTCTGTGATTTTATTGCATATATATATATATATATAATACCTTACCTTACCTTATGTTGTTTCGTGCGTTGGTCTCTTCACACGGAGGTCAAGCTGGTGGTCCCGCCTCTATATATATATATATATATATATATATATATATATATATATATATATATATATATATAATATATATATTAGGGCGGAGTGAAACACAACTTTTGATTTCAAATTAATTTGCCTCACTTGTTTTTTGGTGTATTAGAACATAAAAATGATGTATTCAGTCATTTAATGTTTGTAACTCAAACCATCTCTCGCATTTTTACATAAAAGCAAAATGGCCATCAGCCGATTGTCCATAAATAAAAATATGCTCATAACATAAAAACTAAGTGTTCTATCAAAAAAAAATAATTGAAGAAAAAAGCTTTATAATGCAAAACTATACTTAAAAAACACCATTGTGCATACATTGTATTGAAATAAAATTGTATCTGGATGCCATAAATCAATTACATTTGAATGCGATATAAAACCCACTCATCAAAAATATTATTATTTTTTCAGGAGAGGCATCAGATCCTTTTTGGTTTCAAGTGAGGGAAGCAGAGAGCGACTTTTTATTCTTGACCTAATAAATCCGTCTCTTGATTCCTGTGATATTACTGATGCTGATGCATCTGTAACCAACTTCACGGCTCTTTCAACGTTCTGTGTGTGAATGGGGTATTGCTCAATTTTGAAACATTTTGTTTCGTACTCAAGCAATTCTTCATCACGCAATTTAGAAGTGAGAGGTGGTTCACTGATATCAATCCTATCCCAGAAGATGATGTCTGTCCAATGTGATGCTTTGAAGTGCAATTCTGGTACTCTAAATTCTCTGATTTTCCTTCTATTGGCTTCCTTACACTTTCTTGTCTGTATTATCCGATCGATTGTAACTTTGCGCAGCTTTCGCTTACTATCTGACAGCATTGATAGAAGAATATTTTCTGAGTGAGCAAAATAGGCATTTCGTGATATATAAGGTTGGACAACTTTTTGTGTATCTTGGGGTAACAGGTTGAACCTTTTTATCGCATCAAAGATATGTTTGGGTCCATCAGGCAGATACGGTTTAAATTTTATATTGAACCAGTTAGGACCATAGTTTCTTACTATGAACAGAACAAGGCTACGTAACTCTCTCGAGGGATTCTTTTGGGAGACATAATAACGACATAGTCTGTTAGCTAGAGTTAATCATCTAGAGTTGTTAAGAGGACCAGGCTTGAGTTTCTCTAGGCTTCCGTCAACATATCCTTCTCTTATGGCCCCATTTATTCTGAACATGTATTGTTGATCATTACTGAAATCTTCTATGAGCTCATCTGTGAGAACTGGGATGCTATCGGCCCCATCCGTAATTGGGGAGAACTTTACCACAGGCGCATCATGGCAAGTCTTAAGAGCATTACCAATAGATCCACTGAATGATCTTGGCCCAGTTGGTTTCCCGTCGTATCGCTCAAACAGATGCCTTAAGGGAAGTTCATTTGTATGTAACATACAAATGCTCCATTGCAATGGTCGGTTCAGCTTCTTCTCGATGAAATGGATTATGCCACCTTTAAACCCAGTGTTGACATTCGTACTGTCGCACCCTATCACCTAGAGATTCTGGGCTAGTGTCACTCCATTCAAGTAAGCGAACAATGATTCAGATACATCACTTGCTTTTCCAGATTTAGTGCTCAAATGGTTAAGGTATTATCCATCAGGCTCACTCAATAGTACATAATGTTCTTCAACAATTATATCCTGGTACCATTTACCATCTTTATTTGTCTCTACCAACGTCTTGTCTTTTCTCCCATCAAAATATAAAGCTTTAACATCACCATAACTTTGCGCAGCTTCAACTTGTAATGTTTTTCTCAATACCTGTCTCTCTCTTCTCACCTTACTTCGATCAAGAAAAAAGTCACTGTCTTTTTCGATAATGATACTCAAATCCACCAAAGTAGCTGAAGCAATGGCCGATGCAGCCCGATGCATTGACCTCGAGTGAGACTGATGTTTAGATAAGCGTCTGTGTGTTCTTAAGTAGTTGGTGATTAGTAAGTATCGCTTGTGTTGTGTGAATATATTTACTTGTTAACATAGTTATAACCACATAACGCACAATATAACGCGATATCTTCTCTCGAAAACCAATAGATATTATACTAGGGGGTCTTTCAAAATATGACTTTCCGCCATTTTGTTTTCGGCAAAAATGTGGCGGGTGGAAGGTCCTAAAAAGAAAATATATCTTTTTAGAACTTCTAGAGGGTCAATACACCAAATCATGAGTGAAGCAAGACGGTTTAATATTTTCACTCCACCCTAATATATATATATATATATATATATATATATACCTTACCTTTGGTAACCTTTGGTTAGCTTCCGCCAGAATTGTTCATTCCGACGAAGGTCACGCTTTTCACTCCACCTTAGACCTACAGTTTAACGTGGAATCCGAACCACTCCGACGAAGGTCAAGCTTTTCACTCCATCTTAGACCTACAGTTTAACGTGGAATCCGAACCACGCCCCACCAGCAGCACAGCATCTTAACCACTAGCCACCCAGGGTACCCACTTATCTACCAACCACTTTCTTTTATTGTGTGGAAGGATGAAGCTGGGTTTTGCTGCGCGCCGGCTGCCGTCACTGGGTCTCGAACCCGGGGCCGATGGATTCGTAGTCAGCAACGCTAACCACACCACCACCGAGCTGCACACATATATATATATATATATATATATATATATATATAATATATTGAGATTGCGGAGGTACGATAACGATGTCTGACTGTTAACGTGTAATGTATTCTAAATTAAAGAATTGGACTATTGGAGTAAGAAACTTCATGGTGTTATCATATATTTTATGCTACTATTGTTCCAAACGTAAATATATAAACAGTTCATCGTCGTAAATCTGTAATATCATCGTATTAAATCATCCATCATTTTAAGATCATTTTAAAATCTTAAGATTTGTAATCACGATTAGCCTAGTCATTTCACAATTTAATTTCCATCAAAGGGATAAGCAAATGAGCAATTTAAAATTCATTCTTGGTAGTAGGGTTGGCAAACTAGCGAATTTGTCGCTAGATCTAGAGATTTTGTTCTCGATTTAGCTCCCAGATATAGTCTCCAGCGACTGGTGATTAATCTAGCGTATTCATTGAAAAATCTAGCTAATTTTAGCGACCTTTTAGGATTCTTTTAAAAACTACCATTTTGTAACATGCGATTTAAACTTTAATTACTTATTCTATAATTATAATTATATTAATTCTTACTCTTTTAATCTAATTTATACTTATTCTATAATTATAATTCTAGAAATATAATTAATAAGCAATCTCTGATTCTAAGACATGATTGAACCATAGTTTATGATTGCGTCATCTTTGATGTTGTGGCTATTTAACTTCGGCATCTCGCACTGCACTTCTTGGAAATTTGGTGAATTAGTCAGTCAGTGTTGTTACATGTCTTGACTGTTGTTGAATTCAGTGGATTAGGCTTTAGAATAAATTATATTGGTGTCAATTTTGTCATTTTAAACTTTTGTTGGGTCTTTTCGGTTCGGCGGACTGCTACAGATTTTTACGAAACTTAGCAAATCAATTAGTTTGATTAGGTTATGGAAGGTGTAGTTAGGTTAAGTTTAGTTAAGTTACATTAGGTTAGGTTTAGTTAGGTTAGGCTAAGTAGGTTATGTTAGGTTAGGTGTAGTAGTTAGATTGTTAAGTTTTGTAAAAATCTGTAGCAGTCCACCAAACCGAAAAGACCCCTTTTGTTATATTCTAGCCAAACTTTTGTTAATTATTGATATCATGGGAAAATATAAACAATATAGATAGAAAATTAGAAGAGTTGCTACGGGATGAACTATTTAAAAGGTGGTTAATTGCAATACCTAATGATTTCAGCAAAGGACACTGCAACTATTGTAAGTATGACGTCAATGCCGAACACTCTGATGTAATTACTAGTTTATTATTATTTATTAAACATATAAATTCCAAAAAGCATAAGATTTCTGAGCCTATTGCCACATCTAGTGTTGATATTAGAACACATTTGATCTCCAAAAAATGTAATAAGACTGGCATTTAATAAAAGTATTAAATAGATTTAGCTATTTTTCTAGCGCTGTTTACACAGATCTAGCCGAAATCTAGTGACCACTTTGATGAAATTTGACGGAAAAAGTTTTAAAAAAGTGACAACCCTGCTTGGTAATACAATTCCATTACGATATAGCCTTTGCCGGGACTGACTTGGGAACAGCAAGACTCAGCCGTTAACAATGAGTATTAGCTTCACTGCTTTAAGTTTAAGTATCAATAAGATTGCAGTAATAATTTAAGATTTGAGCCTTCTTAGGACGACTTCATATTGTTCATTACAGCTTCTTATATATTAATTTCTCAATGACAGATAAATAGTTGATTTCTAGATAGCAATTATCACCATGAATGATGGGTGTTTTAAAAAGAGTAAAATTTTCACTTTCATAACAAGTGAGAAGAGTTTTATCTTATCCAGACAACTATCTCTTAATCTTCTATGGACCTCTTGTATAATGTTTGTACCTGTTGAGTCTGAAATAAAGTGTTTGTCTGTTTGTTTGTTTGTTGTATTATTTTTTTATAATTGTTAATTAAAGACATATGTGTTCGGCAATATTCTGATGCACTACTAAGGCTTGTGAGGATTCCTGCAGAAGCTACTTGTAGGAATCCCTCTTGTGATGATGTAAAACACATAGATCTCTTAAATAAGCATTACGGTGAGCTTGAACATGCCATTAAGGCTGCGAGTGGAAGTAGCTTTAAGAATAAAAAATGGGGAAAAGTAAATGTCAATCCAGGGTGGGCAGAATACTGTGCTGATTTGTATGATGTAGCAAAAAATGTATTCGTGGAATGGGTTGCTATGGGGAAACCTAGGCAGGGGGAACTCTTCCAACTGAAAAATAGAACTCGTGCTAGGTTCAAAGGTGCTCTTAGATTTATAAGGAAAAATGAAGAGAATCTTCGAGGAGAATCTCCAGCCAGAAAATTTGGCAATAGCAATACTTCCAGTAGGAAATTCTGGAAGGAGGTTAATAAAATTAACAATAGTAGTAATCTTACCCTGCTAAATGTAATAGAGGTGTACATGGTGCAAAAAACATTGCAGAACTATGGAAAAATCATTATGAAACCCTACTTAATTGTCTCGGGGGGGTGGGGGTGGGGGGGTAGACTTCTGAGGAGCTACTAATTAATGATTCAGAAATCTGGCAGGTTATTCATAAGTTAGATGATAACAAAAGTTGTGGCTTAGATGGCATACAAGCAGAACATTTAAAATGTAGCCCTCGTATAATACCTATGCTTGCAGTGTGTTTCACAAGCTGTATGATACATGGGTACTTGCCACAGTCCATTTTGTCAGTTGTATTGTTGCCAGTTGTTAAAAATAAGGGTGCTAGTATCTGTGATAAGAATAATTATAGGCCAATAGCAGAGATGGGCAATATGGAAAAACTATACGCGCTCACAACATGGTATCATATGTGGTACATTTATTTCATAATTAAATATAAATTATTAATTAATTGAATTAAATATCTATACAAAGTTGCCTCGGGATTGGCGACATATCCTATTGGGAATGAAATAATTGAATTGCCATACGTACAAAGAACCTGTATGTATGAATCAGCCTCACATAGCAACAAGAAAACCCAATTTATTGTTTAGTCTACCAAGAAGAGTAGACCAAAAAAAATTTTGCTAGTTCGGCAAATAATACAAGCGAATCAAGGAACGGCTCTCGGGGCTGTTTATCGACAGCGAACGCTTTAAACAGGGAAGACGTGTCTAAGTTTTCCCTCTAGTTCTGAGTGAATTCCTTATAATATAAAACCTAATGACTATAAAAGGATAGGCCTATTCCTTCAGGGGTTTATATAGTGACTGCCTATATTAATTACCTTAAGTAAATTCGCCGCGTAACCCCATCGTGGCGGCCCTACACCGAAAATGACCGTCACGCCCTACATCGAAACAAACAAAGACCCAGCAAAAATAAGGTGAGGCAATTTCAGTTTTCATTAACATAAGCCTTCCCAAATCCCGACGCTAGAATTACCGTAATCAATATAAATATAAAGAGGTCCTTTAAAGACCTACATATTCATAACTCTCTAACGAAAAATCATAGGGCTTTTGTCGGTAACCCTCCACTGAAGTCTGCTGGAAATTTCCAACGGATGAGGGCACAGGCAATCAACCCATAGCCCTATAAAGTTTTTTCACATGGTGGCCCTGTGTATGGGGAACTAACCCCTCTACAATTTACACTGACAAGCAGTGGATAGGCTTAGCTCATTAGGCCTAACCCCAATTTCAACCGTAACCCCACTATAGTTTTTTCATATGGTGGCCTAAAACTGGGAACCGATCCCTTTACCTTTACACTAACCGAAAACAAAGGCTTGTTCATTTAACAAGCATAACTCAATTTAGGTCCTATAAAAAAATAGGCCCACAACATTAAGCCTATTTAATAGGTCATACTCTTCAAACTCAAAACTAAGCCTTGTTAATTTAACAGGCTTAACTCATTTGAGGTCCTATAAAATAATAGGCCCAAACATAAGCCTACTTGGTAGGCCCAACAAATAGGCCTATATAGTAGCCCACCTAACTTTACATTACATAATAGGCCTACCTCTTAAAGTAGGCCTTACTCTTTACACTCAAGGCCTATCCTAACTAAAAACACTAAATTTATAATTGAACCTGTGGTGTAGGTTATAAAATTTATTTCAGCAATTTAACTTACTCATAAGACTCATTAACATCACAAAATTCGACTCAGACCTGTAACATCACAAAATTCGACTAAAACCTGTAACATCACAAATTTCGACTCAGACCTGTAACATCACAAAATTCGACTAAAACCTGTAACATCACAAAATTCGACTAAAACCTGTAACATCACAAAGACCTAAAGCAATTGCACAAATTCGAACCTACACCCACCTAACACCTATTAGTGACCCTATTCCAAGTCCTATTTGACATATAGGCATACCAAGTCCTATTTGACATATAGGCCCAACCTATTCCAATTCCTATTTGACATATAGGCCCAACCTATTACCTATTCGAAGTCCTATTTGACATATAGGCCCAACCTATTCCAAGTCCTATTTGACATATAGGCCCAACCTATTCCAAGTCCTATTTGACATAGGCCCAACCTATTCCAAGTCCTATTTGACATATAGGCCCAACCTATTCCAAGTCCTATTTGACATATAGGCCCAACCTATTCCAAGTCCTATTTGACATATAGGCCCAACCTATTCCAAGTCCTATTTGACATATAGGCCCAACCTATTCCAAGTCCTATTTGACATATAGGCCCAACCTATTCAAGTCCTATTTGACATATAGGCATAAAACAGACAAGGCTTGATATAAGGGTCTCAAATGCAACGTTTGAGGATCTTTACTCAGCCAAATTGATTAACCTAACCAAAACCCAAAAATAAAACCCTATAACAAAATACACATTTACACACATACGTACGGTACAGTATATAAATATATACATACGACTTCAAACATCCAATTCTTCTTTTAAAGAAGAATCACAACAGATTTCATCAACAGACACAACATTCCTTGCAAACAGATTGGATTCCTTCAAAACCCCAAACCTTCCAGACCTACCTGTAGGATACACAACATTTACTCATTCATAACTACGGTATTAACTTCATTGGAGTGGTGAATCCAAGTTTTGAAGACCAACTGGATTCGGAGGAATGACACACACACACACACACACTACTCTTTCATGTGTCTCAAACACAACAACCTGTCTAAACATAACCAAGGATCGGAGAGTAAAAGCTTTTATTGCTGCGCTCTGATTCTGTGCACATAATTTTGTGCCAAAATTATATGGTTAGACAGTGACACGCAAACAAACTACTCTACTCCAAAGGGTTGATGGCCTACTTGGCCATAGCCCAAATTATCACAAAGGGCTGATGGCCTACCCTTGGCCATAGCCCAACAAATCATCAAAGGGCTGATGGCCTACCCTTGGCCATAGCCCAACAAATCATCAAAGGGCTGATGGCCTACCCTTGGCCATAGCCCAACAAATCATCAAAGGGCATGGCCTACCTTGGCCATAGCCCAACAAATTCATCAAAGGGCTGATGGCCTACCTTGGCCATAGCCCAACAAATCATCAAAGGGCTTGGCCTACCTTGGCCATAGCCCAACAAATTCATCAAAGGGCTGATGGCCTACCTTGGCCATAGCCCAACAAATCATCAAAGGGCCTTGGCCTACCTTGGCCATAGCCCAACAAATCATCAAAGGGCCTTGGCCTACCTTGGCCATAGCCCAACAAATCATCAAAGGGCCTTGGCCTACCTTGGCCATAGCCCAACAAATCATCAAAGGGCCTTGGCCTACCTTGGCCATAGCCCAACAAATTCATCAAAGGGCTGATGGCCTACCCTTGGCCATAGCCCAACAAATCATCAAAGGGCCTTGGCCTACCTTGGCCATAGCCCAACAAATTCATCAAAGGGCTGATGGCCTACCTTGGCCATAGCCCAACAAATTCATCAAAGGCTGATGGCCTACCTTGGCCATAGCCCAACATTCATCAAGGGCTGATGGCCTACCTTGGCCATAGCCCAACAAATTCATCAAGGGGCTGATGGTTCACTTGGCCATAGCCCAACATATTCATCAAGGGGCTGATGGTCTCACTTGGCCATAGCCCAACATATTCATGAAGGGTCTTCTGGCCTCCCTTGGCCAGAGACCAAACAACAAGGGTCTTGTGGCCTCCCTTGGCCAGAGACCAAACAACAAGGGTCTTGTGGCCTCCCTTGGCCAGAGACCAAACAACATTGGTCTTGTGGCCTCCCTTGGCCAGAGACCAAACAACATTGGTCTTGTGGCCTCCCTTGGCCAGAGACCAAACAACATTGGTCTTGTGGCCTCCCTTGGCCAGAGACCAAACAACAAGGGTCTTGTGGCCTCCCTTGGCCAGAGACCAAACAAAAAGGGTCTTGTGGCCCCCCTTGGCCATAGACCAAACAAAAAGGGTCTTGTGGCCCCCCTTGGCCATAGGCCAAACAACACAAAAACAGTACAGGATTCAAAGCCCCAAGCCCTCCAGATCTACCTGTGGAGGAGTAAATTTACTCCACTAAAACTACGGGTATTGACTAGTCTGAAGTGGTAGGAGGTTTGAATACAGTACAAACTCTTTCTAATTCTCCTAAATTAAATGAACAAATAACAAAAGACAACAATGGGAACATTGAACCAAACAATTACACGAAAACACTTGGAATGCTTTGGTTTTTAAAACAGAATTCCGAACACGATGACACTCTTTGCACAAAGAGTTATAACTTAAATCCAAATGCCGATACAAAAAGACAAGTGCTTTCAGAATCATCCAAAATTTTCGACCCATTGGATTATATTTACCAGCAACCATAAGATCCAAAACCTTTTGCAAGACTTATGGAAAAAGAAAATTGATTGGGATGAACCACTTTCAGTGGAAGACCAACTTCATTGGAAAAAATTAGCCACAGACTTGAACAAAGTTCAAGACATCTACGTACCAAGATGTGCTGGCTACAGATTGAAATCTCAAACACTACACATTTTTACAGATGCCAGCACACAAGCTTACGGGTGTTGTGCCTATTTAACAAGTGAAAATGAAAGTAACTTGGTTTATTCAAAGGCAAAAGTGGCACCCTTAAACCAAAAGAAAACTGTACCACAACTTGAATTATTAGCTGTCTCATTGGGAGTTAAAACAGCAGACTTTCTTTCACAAGTGTATAAAGAAGTTGACATAACAAACATTTACTTAAGGACAGACAGTCAAATTTGTCTAACATGGGTGACCAACACAGATACAACTTCTTGCAAAAACATATTTGTGAAAAACAGACTAACAGAAATCAAAACTGCAAACACAAACCTTGGTATCAAATTTAGGTACATAAAAACAAAAGAGAATCCTGCAGACTTTTTGACAAGAGGGCTCTCTTACAAGCTGTTGAAAACAAATAAAATCTGGTATGAAGGGCCCGAATGGCTAACATGTGAGGATCTTTGGCCAGCCAAAGTAGTTAACCTCACACTCAACTCTACAACAACTGAAAAGATCACTGAGGACAAACCTATATTTGACTATCACCTTTATTCAGACCTCAACAAACTCTTGAGAATTACAGTCTATTGCTGCAAGTTTGTCAATAGCTACCTTCTCAAACACTGTCCTCAGAAAGCCTTTTCTAACTTAACAGAAACTGCAACAAAATACTGGCTCAAACAGATACAAGCTTCAGAATTTGACAAGGAGTTGAAGTATCTTAGGTCCAGTAGCACATTAAACAAAGGTATTCCTTCACTTGTCATGGATCTAAATATGTACCTGGATACAGAGGGTCTGATAAGGTGTAAAGGAAGGCTTAACAAGTCAACTTTGACTTACAACTCTAAGCACCCAATTCTTCTTCCAAGGAGAAATCACTTCACAAAACTCATCATCAGGGATACCCACAACAAAATACACCACATGGGAGTCCCACAAACCCTGACAGAGCTGAGAAAAACTTACTGGCTACCAAAGGGTAGAACTGAAACAAAGAAAATTTTAAACACATGCATTCCTTGTAAACGTATCCATTCACGACCCTTTAAGACCCCAAGCCCTCCAGACCTACCTGTGGAACGAGTAACATTTACTCGGCCATTTGAAACCACGGGTATTGACTACACTGGAGCGGTAAATGTGAGTTTTGGAGACAAAATGGATTCAAAGGAATACAAAGTGTACATTGTACTCTTCATCTGTGCTGCCACACGTGCCATATGTCTAGACATAGTAGAAGATCTGACAGCAGAAGCTTTTATTGCTGCTTTCAGACGATTTTGTGCACACAATTCTGTACCCAAAACTATATGGTCAGACAAATAAATTCAGAGCTGGGCACTTGCGTTTTTTTTGCGGTACTGCGGTACTGCGGTACTACCGTGTTGGTCGGTACCGCGGAAAGTACCGCGGGAAATTTGAATGCGGTAGCGGTACTGCTGTACTTTCAGCGATCCTTTGCGGTACTGCGTTATGCGGTACCGGTTTGGTAGTGCGGTAGTAGTACCGCAGTACCGCAGTACCGCAAAAAAACGCGCAAAAAAAACGCAAGTGCCCAGCTCTGCGACAATGCCACATACTTCAAATCTGGTGAAAGAATTATTCATCAGATTTGTGACAGTGAAACAGTACAAACTCATTTAACCAAACACAACATAACCTGGAAGTACATTCCTGTTAATACACCATGGTATGGTTCAATTTGGGAAAGAAACATACAAACTGTAAAGAACTGCCTTAAAAAGACTATTGGGACAAAACATCTACAACTTTTTGAACTCATGACTATTCTGTCAGAAATTGAAAATGTTGTCAACAACAGACCATTAACTTATGTGGGAGATGGTATTAATGAGCCAGAACCTCTCACACCAAACCACCTAATTAAGGGAGAAACAGTAAACATGTTACCAGAATCTGAACATAACAGTACAGAGGATCCAGATTGGGAAATAGGACACAAAGAACTCAACACAAAATACCAACATTTGACACAAATCAAGACTCAATTTATAACAAAATGGAGAGAAGAATACTTAACAAGTCTTAGAGAAAGATATAAACAATTAACAAAACAAAGTTGGAATGATTCAGTCAAAATTGGGGACATTGTGTTGATACATGACAAGACACCAAGACAACATTGGTCAATGGGAAAAGTCTTGGAACTCAAAACTGGTGAAGACGAAGTTACCAGGGTTGTAAAACTGAAAACAGCAACTGGTGAGACCACCAGAGATATCACATTACTATATCCTTTGGAGTGTGGGGCTAAATTAGAACCATTACCCCAAAGGATGGATCAGGATACTATTGGGGAGGAATCTCTCAATGTGCCTGATGTAACTCAGACTAAACCAGACAGGCCTCAAAGAAAGACTGCTTTGAAAGCCAGAAAACTTTTACAAGAAAAAATTAAGACTGGTGACTTATAAACCTTACACAAACTTAGCAAAGTTAAAATGCTTAATAACTTTACTTTAATCCCATAAATTTCCTATACCTAAAGGGAGTCAAACTGATTGACATAACTTTAACTAAACTTGAGAAGTTGGCCTTTTGAACTTTCATATTTGAATAGGTCTTGAGTAACCTCTCTCTTCCTAAATTTCTACTTCATTCTTTTGATCCATTTTTTACATGTTTTACACAGTTTGTCAAAAAAAAAATTTGATCTATAACATACAAATTTTTCTCCGGCCCCCCCCCAGTATATGGAAAAACTATACGCGCTCACAACATGGTATCAAATGTGGTACATTTATTTCATAATTAAATATAAATTATTAATTAATTGAATTAAATATCTATACAAAGTTGCCTCGGGATTGGCGACATAGCCTATTGGGAATGAAATAATTGAATTGCCATACGTACAAAGAACCTGTATGTATGAATCAGCCTCACATAGCAACAAGAAAACCCAATTTATTGTTTAGTCTACCAAGAAGAGTAGACCAAACAAAAATTTTGCTAGTTCGGCAAATAATACAAGCGAATCAAGGAACGGCTCTCGGGGCTGTTTATCGACAGCGAACGCTTTAAACAGGGAAGACGTGTCTAAGTTTTCCCTCTAGTTCTGAGTGAATTCCTTATAATATAAAACCTAATGACTATAAAAGGATAGGCCTATTCCTTCAGGGGTTTATATAGTGACTGCCTATATTAATTACCTTAAGTAAATTCGCCGCGTAACCCCATCGTGGCGGCCCTACACCGAAAATGACCGTCACGCCCTACATCGAAACAAACAAAGACCCAGCAAAAATAAGGTGAGGCAATTTCAGTTTTCATTAACATAAGCCTTCCCAAATCCCGACGCTAGAATTACCGTAATCAATATAAATATAAAGAGGTCCTTTAAAGACCTACATATTCATAACTCTCTAACGAAAAATCATAGGGCTTTTGTCGGTAACCCTCCACTGAAGTCTGCTGGAAATTTCCAACGGATGAGGGCACAGGCAATCAACCCATAGCCCTATAAAGTTTTTTCACAGGCAAGATACTTGGAAATTGTATCTGAGATACAGATACAAGATACCCAACAAAAATGTATCTGAGATACAGATACAAGATACTCGAAAAAACTGTATCTTCAAGATACAGATACAAGTTACAGATACAAGATACATCTTTAAGATACAAGATACTTTTGAAAGAATAATTATTTGAGTTTAGTTTCACCTGGTGAGCCATGAGCGCACGAGTTGTCTCATTCAATTGTTTATTATTATATTTTCTGGATATAAATAAATGCCAAATCAATGGTACTTCATATCTCAGTATTCATATAGTGATATAACTAAAAGGAAAGCACAAAGTAAATATGTATGAATAATCCTGAAAATTTTTAGGTATGGAAAAATAAAATAAACCACACTTTTTCAATTTATGTATTTCAAATAAATTGTTAATACAGGTATGCTCAGTTACCTACTCACGAAGAAAAAATAAAGTTTTCCTCATAATAAATATATTTACAGGAATAAGCAAATATATGTATAATTCCTGATTTTTAATCATGTTAAAACATGTTAAAACCGCGGGATACAAGATGAAACCTGAGTACGTCTGTGCCGAGACTGTGCGCGCAGCGCAACGGTAGTATTCATGTACAAACATGTAACAGCAATCGCCGGCCTGCTTCAACGTCCGTCAGATATGATCATATTTCATGAATAGTTATTAGCGTCTCTATTTAAAAAGTATCTTATGAAAGTATCTTTGAAAGTGTATCCGGGGATACAAGCTACATGACAAAATGTATCTTAAATACTTCTCAAGATCCTCCAAAAATAAAGTATCTAAGATACGTATCTTGTATCTTAAGATACTTTTTGTATCTTAAGATACAAGATACTGCCCATCTCTGGCCAATAGCACTTGCCACTATACTTTCTAAGGTGTTAGAATGTCATTTATAATAGGATAAGTACTTACTTGCAGACTTATGACAATCAGTTTGGCTTTAGAGTGAAATATGGTACTGACATGTGTATTTATATGCTAAAGAAGCCGTCCTAAAGTAAAAGATGTCAAGTAGCAATGTATATTCCTGTTTTCTGGATGCATCAAAAGCATTTGATAGAGTTAACCATCACAAACTTTTCAAGAAACTCTTGTGTCGAGGGGTACCTAAATATATACTTAGGATACTTGCATTCTGGTATACAGAGCAGACCATGTTTGTAAGATGGAAAAGCACTGTATCACCAGGTTTTAAGGTAACTAATGGTGTTAGGCAAGGAGGTATATTATCACCATATATATATATATATATATATATATATATATATATATATATATAATATATTATATATATATATATATATATATATAAACCTTAACCCGTGTGTTCTCCGATTGCGTGTGCTAACTAAATAAGATTCCACTTTTTGTTATTACGTTTATTGACCAATATCCATAACGCTAAACAATGATGGAACTCTGAAACATACAAACAAAACATAAACACGTACATGAAAAATAAAGGCATCAACATGAAGACACTAATCAATAATACTGAATATTCTCTATCTCCCCCGAGTCTTTGATATAGTATAGTGAAAAAAAGGGGAACAAAGACTGTCATATATGTAGTAGTGTGGTACAGGGTATGGGTGTCGATGGCGAGAGGGGGTTGTTCATGTAGTATGTAGCGTGTTCGTCATATCGTAATCGCTCTGCCATGAAGGTGTCTTCCTATCGCGTCCGGAGCGTCTGACGGCAGGGGCATCGGTTGGAGAAGCGGGACACCTGGACGCAGCACCTGGAGCAGCAGGTTGCGAGGAATCTCGTTGCTGGAAGCTCAATGGTGCCAGGACGGTGTTGGTGGGCACTGCTGAGGGTGCGCAGCTGGTCTGGAGGGCAGGCCTCGTGGTGGGGTGTGCAGTGGAAGTGATGTGGGGCTGGTCGGTGAGGTTACGTTGCCAGCCGGTTGGTGGGCGGTAGGGGATGATCGCTCGACTGCGGACGGGGGTTTCGGGGGTGAGGTTGCGCACTGTTCCAATTCGGGCGCAGGGCTGGAGAGGTGAAGGCGGGAGTCGTCCATGCGTGGTTTTGGGGGTGAGGTCGCGTACTGCCCCGATCCGGGCGCAGGGCTAGAGAGGTGAAGGTGGGAGTCGTCCCTGATGGTAAGGCGGCGTCTGTGTGGTTGGACGGGCACGTATTTCCTCAGAAATCTTCTGTTTCGCAGAGTCACTCTGCCTGAACCGTCAACCTTCACCACGTATTGATCGAACTGTCGCACTTCTATTACCAGGCCAGTCTTGTCCCATTTCCTGGGGTTGAGGCCGATCTGGTTTTGGATTCTGACTCTGTCTCCGACCGCGAGTGGGGGTAACCGTCTGGTGTGCTCGGACCAGTATTCAGTGGCTTTCATGTGCCTGTTCCGCAAGGCATCCTCCCTCGCCGCCAACGTCCCGAGCTAGGTATCGTGTGGCTTGTACCTGCCGGGCACGATCGGGATGAAATCTTTGATCGGACGGCCGAACACACACATAGCGGGAGAGCTTGGTATCTTTGTCAGGCGTGTTGCGGTATTGTAGCATGGCTCGCTGAAAAGCGTCTGTATCGAGCTCACCGTTCGGTCCTGTGTTGTCTGTGATCAGTCGTTTCGCTGTTTTCACGCCAACTTCGGCTCTGCAGTTTGAATGTGGAAAAGCTACCGAAGCCAGACGGTGGTGTACGCCCCAGTTCCCAGAAGTGACGAGTAGCCGTGGATGTGAACTCAGGGCCGCCGTCAGATGACAGTTCGTCGCAGATGCCATAAGTCACGAACACCCTGCGCAGGCTGTTGATGAGGCCTCTGGCGCCATCCGTGGTCCTCTCCACAATCGGCCAGTTTGAGTACCTGTCGACGATCACCAGGTAGTTGGTACCTTTATAGTGGAAATAATCGGCACAGATGCACTGGAAAGGGTAGACGGGGGACACCGGAGGAATTGTAGGAGCACTGGGCTGCGAAGGTGCCATACGGTTGCAATGGTTGCAACTGTTCCTGAGGGTAGTGATAGCAGAGGTGATGCCGAGCCAGAACACGGACACCTCAGCCCTCGCGACCATCGACGATACGTCCTGGTGGGCTGCGTGGAGCGCGTTCAGTACATCCTGCCGGAGAGAGGGATGGATCACAACACGGTTTTTGAATACGACGACGCCGTCCACCGTGTACAGGTCCTCTCGGAATTGGTAATATTCTCTGAGTGGGGGTGGGAGCTCGTGACGGAAGTCAGGCATGCCTGACTCGATTATCGAGACGGGCTCTGTCATGTGTTGGTCGCTGCTCGTCGCCAATCTTACCAGGTCCCAGGTAACGGACTGCAGCGTGTTCAGAGCTGAGATCGCGGAGGCCATAACCTCGTCGTCGTTGTACGCAGCGCGATGCCTCGCACCAGGTACATGGATCATGCGAAATCTGTAGCGGAGAGTCTTCTCCTTCAGATTTCTCAGTCGAGCATTCGGTAAGTCTTCCAGCGACCTGTCGCCAAACACTCTCAGCAGCGGTTTGTGGTCAACCGCGATGATGAGGTCATCGTAGCCGAGGACGAAGTACCTGGCCTTGTCCAGTGCGTCAGCGACTGCCAGAGCCTCCCCCTCGATCGGCGCGTAGCGTGACTCGGCGGAGTGGGTGAAGCGACTGCCAACGAGGGTGACCATCCAACCAGTGCGGCAGCAAAAGGGTTCAGCACCAGGGCATTCACAGTGCTTCTGGGATAGCCAGAATCCGATCCCTGACTTCGACCAATCGGTCGCAAGACAGGTCGGCTTTGTTTTGTCAAATATACTTACACCCTCCTCGATCTCACTGATGATCACCACCTTCGACTCTTCAAACAGATTGTTGAGTTGATCATCCCATCGGAAGGGCGTGCCGGGTTTCAAGAGTTGGCGAAAAGGTATCATTCTCTTTGCCATAGCGAAAGCATACGCCACCTGGTTAATTAGCCCAAACCATGAGCGAATGTCGGTTATGTTCTTTGGTGTAGGAAAGTCACGGATGGCCTGCAGATACTTCTAGCAGGGTCGTACTTTGTCGAGTGTGATTTCGAAGCCAACAAACTCCACAGTGTCTTGTCCAAATACAAACTTCTCAGGGTTCAGCGTGATGCCGTGTCTACCGCAGATGTCAAGCCAGTTGACTGCTTGGAAGAAACTTTGTCTCAAGTCGTCCGACCAGAACAGCGTATCGTCGATACACTTGGTTTTGTTTGGAACGTCGGATACTATTTCGTCGTAACGTCTCGAATAGCCATCACCAGAGACGATATAGCCCTGGGGCGCCGTGCGGTACCGGTACCTGCCCCACGGAGTGATGAAGGTAGTCAGGTGACGGTCTTCCTCGCGGAGGGGCACGCCGTGGTATCCGTTCCAGGCATCGAACACGGTCTTCTTCTTACCATGGAGCACCGACCGTGCCTGGTGGAACGGTGACTGAGTATGGTGTGTCTCGCGGGTGGCATGTATGTTCAGGGGCTGGAAGTCGACCGTGCGGCGTGGCTTCCCATTCTTCTTGGCGCACACCACCATCCGGTGACACCATGTCACCGGTTCGCCGACCGGCACTGGCTCGATTACGCCCAATTTCACGTCTTGGTCGAGTCCACGCTTGACATCATCTTGCCAGTGAAGAGGGACGGGTACCAGGGTGTGATATGCCACCGGGTCAGCTAGAGGGTCCACCATAAGTTTCAATTGAGGGCCCTCCATCATTGGCAACGGCCGATGCGCACACGTGTTAAATGTGCTTGACTTGTAGTATTCGACCAAGTACTGCCGCAGTCTGTCGTGGTTCTTCTCAGTCGACAGGAACGGTAGTTGTGATGGCGGCCGGGGCGGTAGTTGTGATGGCGGCCGGGGCGGTGTTTGACGCATCGGGCAATCGCATGGGCTGGTCTGACCGCTCTCGCTGTTGATAGCACTATCTCTCGCCGGCACCTCATCGCTCGCGGTGTCGGCTGCCGAGGTTGCCTCGAGTCGATGCGAAGACGTCTCACCGATCATCGGGAAGTTGTCGGTGATCAAGCCGAGCGCAATGCATGCCTCCTTGCTGAGGAACAACTTGTCGGAGTTGTCTGTGACATAGGTGAGTTGATGAGTTGTTACCACTTTACCGGTTTTGTCCTTTTCAGAGAGTCGCAGGATGACGGCGCCGAGTATTTTGATGCATCCGTTGTTGGCGGCGTGCATTCTCATCGTGACGGAGATAAGGTCGGCTTATTTGAGGCCTATGCGGTGGTTGACTTTGATGCCTGCCAGACAGCTCTGACAGCCGGTGTCAGCCATCGCACCGAGTGTAGCAATCTTGGGCGCGGCCTTTAGCTCGAATCCGAATGCAGTGTAATCTTCATCGACGGCTGTCACTGTGAGGTTTATGAATGGCTGAGGTTTGGAAGCTTGCTTAATCCATGTGTCGGAAAGGCGATGATAAAGATAATGGTCAAGGGTGATGACTCTCCTGATGCGGCATCGGCCAGTTGTGGCAATCGAGCAGAGGGCCTCAAATACAGCACCTTCTTCGCATATTGCATGTGAATTCGCTACTATCTCGACTCTTCATGGTTTGTGCTTGCTCCTACACACTGCTTCAAAGTGGTTCTCACCATTGCAGTGGCTGCATGTGTGGCCATAGGTTGGGCAGTCTTTCTTTCGGACCCTGCCTGGGGTACTTTTGCCGTGCCCTTTCCTGCCGCAATATGAGCACACCTCATGGTTGCCGATTGTCATCTCCTTCAGAGCGTCCTTCTTGTTCCGTCTGTAGGCGCTGTTAGCAGCCTCGACACCCTGAGAGTCGAGGAGACGTGATGCTAAACGCTTGCCGGATTCTTTGGCCTCGACGAACTGGAAGACCTGCTCTAATGTCATGTTCTGGTTCGTGTTGCCGAGTAGGTCCAGTTGAATCTCGGGGTCCTCAATGCTGCGGGTCAGGACGTCGCGCAAGATGGCCTCCGTGTAGTTCACATCCGCATCGCAGCTCGAGTATTTGGTGATTTACTTGCATACCCCTGCCTGGCCACGGAGTCGGGCGCCGAATGAACGCACGGTTTCGTCACGGTCTTGGCGCATGTTGTGCAGCGCCACTCTAGCAACCATGGTGCTCTCTTCTCTGACTGCGAGTTTCTTTATGGCTGCGAGCACCTCATTTTCACTTCTCCCTGTCAGACTACCACCGGCTGATCGTGTGAGGTCTTTGCGAAGGGGTTCATCGCAGCACTCCAGTAGCTGCACCACTTTGTCACGACCCGTGATTTTGGTGGCATCCACATAGTCCATCCATCGCGATGTGAAGTAGGACCATTCCTCGCTCGTACCGGCTGAAGATATTGTTGGTCTCTTCACCTTCTCCACTTGGGCCGTGGCGCCGGCAGCGGACACGGAATGGACAGTGCAGTGGGCTGTGAGGAGTGCTGCTACAATGGCGTCGCTGTGTGCGGGGGTATCATATGCGCACCCCTCAATTGGACATTTCACCACGGGCATGTTGACCTGTTGAGATTCACTATTGTTTTGTATAAAGTTCCATCATAAATAAGATTCCACTTTTTGTTATTACGTTTATTGACCAATATCCATAACACTAAACAATGACGGAACTCTGAAACATACGAACAAAACATAAACACATACATGAAAAATAAAGGCATCAACATGAAGACACTAATCAATAATAATGAGTATTCTCTACTAACCGGGGGGGCTTCGCCCCCAGACCCCCCCTCCCCCCCGCCATGATAATATATACATACTAAACTTCGTCATTAATCGCCCTACCACCCAACTTTGTGTCATCCGCAAACTATGGTTGACGTGACTTGAATTTGTCAGTTGGACAAAAAGAAGAAGACTTATTATCATATTGAAGAAAACTTTGTTTAACTTATTGGCTTCAGCAAAATCTGGTAGTCGTAATTTTTAGTTTCAGTGTTTATCGCAAAATACATTTATTTTAAAATGCCTACAACTGCCGTAAGTAAATTTTGGTATTCCCTACATTGTTTTGCTGCGTTAACATTATTTTTGTAAAGACAATTCCCTAAAGCCACTTAGCTTAGGTCTGTTATGATTGTGCGAATAAACATAATGCAAAACTTAGAGCGGGCTTTGAATGTAGAAGAGATAGTTCACATCAAAACTAATGATGCCAAATTAATAAAAAAGGCGTAGGGTCAATAAATAAGTAACTTGCAGTTAGGCCTGTGGATTCATAAAACCCAGACTTAAAATCTGCAGAATTCTCACTCAGTGCTCCCATTTTTAGAAAGTTTCTGGTGCAATGAAAAAATTTGGTAAATTTTTACAAATGTACATTACAGGCTTTGTAAATGAAAGCTATGTTTTTCTGATGGTTTGAATGAAGGTTAATTTTGGTAATTATGTATAAAGTCACTCAGTCATTTTACACCAAAATACATTTTTCTAGTAGTATTTGATGCGATTTGGGTTATTATTCGTTTTTTGACCCAGTCACACCCAGCTATAACAGCAATATATATTGAATAACCAATCAAAACTGAATAAGAAAATATGGTAAATATTTACATTAGGGTCTCCACCCAATTTTGATGCCAAAATATTTTCGTAGTAGTGTATGATGTGCTTTGTTCAAATATGGCCTTCATTTTATGCGGAAATGAACCAATCAAAAGTTATGAGACTTCAAAGTTTTAATATATTTTGGTTTATTTCCCCATAAAATGAAGGCCAGATTTTAACATTGCACATCAAATACTACTAGAAAAATGCATTCTAGTATCCAAATTACTAGAGAACCTACCTAACCTAACCTAACCTTAATATCAATGGATTCATCGTAGGAACACTCGGATCTATACTTTCTACATTTAAAAGACTGTAAAACACCATGTTTGACAAATTTCTAGAGCAGAATTATCAATATTGTTAATATCTATAATCATATCTTCGAAATATGTTTCATACCCTTCACATGCCATATTGGAAAACTAACTAATGAAGAAAACGGAAAATACTCAGGCTGCATACCTCATTTTTTGTAGAGAAATGATTTTTCCACCTAAGTAGATACTTATGATATCATTCAAAAATTATGACTAAAATAGTTAAGAAAATAATTTCTTTAAAAGCCTATAACTAGGGCGGTCAAAAGTCAATAAAGTCAAATTGTTTCCTATGGGGCACTTTTCGCTGAAACGACTGAAAATGCAATAAAAACACCTGTAGGGGGTATATTACCAAAGTTAATAGGTCAACCAAAAGTCAACTTTTACCTGTTAGGTCAAAAAATAGCAATGAGGTAAATAAAGTCAATTTTTTGGAATAAATAATTAAAATAACTAAAAATTGGCATCTTTTTGGTTAACTGGCAACTTCGCTGCTCGTATTTGTCTTATTCAGTTATGTCCGTTCTGGTTTTGGATGTGGTTATGTTGTATGTATTGTGGTTACTGGTTACCATTTTTTATTTGTGATTTTTTTCTGATTTGTGATTTCATTGATTTCGATTTCTTTTGATTTCAGATATTTAAAATGCCAAAAGTTGCAGTTAGTTCTATTGCTAAAGTGCGCGCTATAATTGCAAAATATCCTAATGAATTTATTTGTTCAGGAAAAAATGAGCTATACTGTCAGATTTGTTGTCAACTGATGTAGAAGAGCAAGAATAAGTAATTAAAGTATCGTTTTTATTATTGAAAGTAAAGGCAACTTTATAAGTCATTTTTTTCAATTCGTAAGGTCAACTTTCTTAATTTTTTCGGTCAACTTTTGACTGCCCTACCTATAACATTATAAATACGCAATTGCGCAAATAATAACATATACTATTAGACTCTTAAAATTATGCCAAAACATTTGATAATAGCCAGTATTGTCAACTTGGTGGAGACCTTGATATAAATAATTACCAAAAATATATATATTATCTTGTGCAATTTTTTATAAAATGTGTTTTTTTATTAAAATATATTTCTTATTTTTGGTGTTATATATATATATATATTTTTTAATTGGGGTTGTTTAACCTCCTTCGCAACATCTAAGGTCATATGACGGAGGGGCCTACAACTTTACGTGGGATCCGAAACATGGGTCGCTACATAATCTGGGCGCAGAGGACGGTCTCCCATCCAACTACTACCCAGACCCAATGTCTCTTAACTTCGCTGATCTCCAAGAAGCGGTGTTACGACATCGGCCACTACGTAGCCTGTTTTATATATATATGAAAAATTATTTCACGAAAGTGACACGTGAAAAGTATTTATGATGAATAAAACCACGAAGGAAAAAGAAACACAAAGGGTGCTCAAGCGCTTTCGTCTAATGACATCCTCAGGAACACTGGAGTGAAAGGACAGATCAAGGCAATATATAGGTTACAAAAATAAACATACATACATACATATTCACATATATATACATATATATATATATACATATATATATTATATATAAACATATACATATATATAGTAAGCATAGAAAAAAATTGTGGGAGGAGCCAACATTTATATGGTCACAGAAGAATAAAGAAATAAAATAAATATAAATATAAATTGAGAAAAAATTAATTACAAAATAGTGCCTTAGTGATATATATGTCACAGCCTAAATAATCATAAAGAAATAAACAGGCAAATAAAAAAAACCCATAAATACATATACATACATATATATATATATATACATATATATACACATATATATATATATTATATATATATATATATAAAACACTTTTAGCACTTTGGCCGACCTTCCATATAAATTCAAATGGCTTTTTTATGGAACAGGTCACAAAAGAATAAAGAAATAAAAATAAATATAAATATTGTAAGTGGAGTCTACCAATTCAAGCTCAAGAGAGAGGTTTTACAATCGATTTAATAGATGTTGCCAAATTGATATATATGTCACATTATTAAAAAAAAAAATTGAAAGATAAATTTTAAGAGAGGCACACCAATTTATAAGGGAAAAATTACCACATATGCATATTATAGTCACAAACGAATACAAAAACAAGTAAATATAAATTGGAAAACAAAATGATCCCTAGATGATATATAAAGAACAATAAAATATATACGACATATTTACGGTATATATACGAAATATAAATGCAATATATACAGAATATATATATATGCAGTTAAATATATATATATATATATGTATGTGTATGTACCTTACCTTACCTTACAACCTCACAAAGGTTCTGCGGGATGATTTCTCATTTCGTGAAGGTCAAGCTTGTATATATATATATATATATATATGTGTGGGTGTGTGTGTGTGTTTGTATATATGTGTGTATATGTATATATATTTTGGGTATGCGGGTATATATGTGTACGTGTATTATTTGTAATTTTTTCAAGTTATATTTATTTTTATTTCTTTATTCTTTTGCGACCTACCGTTTTCTCAGACAATAATTATAAAAACAAATTTGGTAATTTTTTTCCCTTATGCATATATATATATATATATTCTGTATATATTGCGTTTATATTTCGTATATATACCGTAAATATGTCGTATATATATTTTATTGTTCTTTATATATCATCTAGGGATCATTTTGTTTTCCAATTTATATTTACTTGTATTTTTGTATTCGTTTGTGACTATAATATGCATATGTGGTAATTTTTCCCTTATAAATTGGTGTGCCTCTCTTAAAATTTATCTTTCAATTTTTATTTTTTAATAATGTGACATATATATCAATTTGGCAGCATCTATTAAATCGATTGTAAAACCTCCCTCTTGAGCTTGAATTGGTAGACTCCACTTACAATATTTATATTTATTTTTATTTCTTTATTCTTTTGTGACCTGTTCCATAAAAAAGCCATTTGAATTTATATGGAAGGTCGGCCAAAGTGCTAAGTGTCTTTATATATATATATATATATATATATATATATATATATGTGTATATATATGTATATATATATATATATATGTATGTATATGTATTTATGGGTTTTTTTATTTGCCTGTTTATTTCTTTATGATTATTTAGGCTGTGACATATATATCACTAAGGCACTATTTTGTAATTAATTTTTTCTCAATTTATATTTATATTTATTTTTATTTCTTTATTCTTCTGTGACCATATAAATGTTGGCTCCTCCCACAATTTTTTTCTATGCTTACTATATATATGTATATGTTTTTTATATATATGTATATATATATATGTATATATATGTGAATATGTATGTATGTATGTTTATTTTTGTAACCTATATATTGCCTTGATCTGTCCTTTCACTCCAGTGTTCCTGAGGATGTCATTAGACGAAAGCGCTTGAGCACCCTTTGTGTTTCTTTTTCCTTCGTGGTTTTATTCATCATATATATATATATATATATATATAATTTTTTTTTTTTTTTTTTTTTAGTTCAGGAAGAACCGATTCGCCTCTATTTAAAGGGCATATCTCAGCGGAAAAACAAAGAAAAAGTGAGAGGAAAGACAGAGGAAAAAGAAAGGGTGGAGGGGACAGTCGAAGTGGAAAAAGACCAAGGACTGCAGGATCGAGCCCCATCATCCTTGGGTGCTAGGGCCGGGAGGGCGCACGTGAAACCTCCAGGAACAAGCACGTACAAACGAGCACAAAGAGCACTCAAGAGCACGAGCTTAGAACCCCCTTGCGGGGGTATATATATATATACATATATATACATATACAGTATTCCCTCGAATATCGCGGGGGTTACGTTCCAGAACCCCCTGCGATAGGTGAAAATCCACGAAGTAGAAACGATATATTTATTACGTATTTTATGCCTTTATAAACTCTCCCCGCACTCTTATAAACCTTTCCCACGCTCTTATAAACACTTTCTACACTCGGAGTATGAAAGAGACTAACAGTATTTTAAAAAGAAAACATTTGTATATACAGTATTTTTTAATAATTTTACCAACATTAAAATTTCGTATGGGTACTCACCAGCGAAGATACTAAAACTTGGACGATGACGATGAATTAGCTGTGCAGTACTGAACGATGAAGGTGATGACGATGATATGAATGTACTGCACAGCAAAGAAGAGTATTACATCTCTTCTAAATGAATAACACGTGGAAGCGAACTGAGCAAGGCGAGATGCTGAATGCTTCGGTAGGCTGCAGATTGAGATGCGACGAACGCTAAGCCAATCAGCGCCCAGGATACTGAACAGCGTGCTCTGATTGGTCGCGTCTCATCCATCGGCCAATGGTGTGCCGTGTACGGTATCATATAGGCAAAGTAGCTCAAGCAGCACAAGCTTCGCTGGTTTTCCTATCTCGCGGTTCTTTGTCAACTCAATTAGAGTACGTATTTTATTTCGGCTAGAAAAAACCGCGATGTACCGAGTCCGCGAAATATGAACCGCGATATGGCGAGGGACTACTGTATATATATATATACTATTTGGTGAATATTTCTCATTTTTGGTGCGTAATTCAATTTGTCCTGTTTTATAAATAAATCATTTTTAGCAATTGTTCGTCTGTTGAACTCTGTTCAGTTTGTTTTTTTGTGATGAAGTATGACGTATTGGTTATGCATATTTGATTTTGAAGATGTGATCTGCCATCTTGCCCTCGATAAAGACAAGAGTTTAGACCTGTTTTTCAATCGTGGAATAATTAAGACATCTGTGACCTGCCTTAAATGCAATAGTACTTGTATTTTAAGAAAAGACCAGAAGGTCTTTAGGTGCCATAAAAAAATCCTAAAAATAAATGTGTCATTTCAGTTCAAGGGTAGGTGAAATTTAGCAGACTACCCATGCAAGGTTGGCACATGTTAATACATTATCATTTGTATAATTTAGGTCTCGGGGGGTATGGGGGTGGAGCCCCGTAAAGATCACGCATCATAAATTGATCAGTCCTAATGTTTTGCGGACAGTTCAGTACGTGACACCAGTTAGGTCATCTGTACGCCCTTGATGATTGGTTAGGTTGTCATGATTTTCACTTAAATTTATTAGTTTAAATGAAAATGATGAGTGCAAACTTTTCTGGTTAATTTTGAGGTGTTTTGTATGAAATTGCCATCTGTTTCCTGTGCAAATGCGTAGTTTTGAAGATGACAATACCTAGAAAACTACGCATTTGCACAGGAAATGGATGGTAGATTCATGCAGAACACCTCCAAAATTGACCAGAAAAGTTTGCTCTCATTATAAAAAGAGACTGGGTCAAAAAATGAATAATTACCGCGATTTGTTCAAATCTGACCCATTTCCCTTGGAAATGAGATCTAACAAAGTTATAGTACTTTGAAGTTTGGCTCATTTTCAAGGGAAATGGAGGTCAAAATCTAAGCAAAACATCAAATATTACTAGAAAAATGTATTTTGGTATTAATTAACCTAACCTAACCTTACCTAACCCTAAAACTAACATAAATGGAAATAGTAACCTAAAACTAATGAAAATATCATTACTTAACCTAACCAATCATCAAGGGCATTCAGTTAGAATAACAGGTTAATGTTGGTTTTCACCTAAATATCTTCTGATCTTTTCGTATTAGGCACTCAGTCACATTTTGGGCAAGTTAAGGATGAGAGAATAATGCCATAATTGATAAAAACGTTCAATGCTTTCTCTTCATCTAGGGCACACGATGAATCAAATTCTCAGTCAGAAACCACACGAATAAAATGTCATAATTCCATCACAAACACAACCAAACTGAATCCAATTAGAAAAAAAAAGACAGAACAGAAACCAACCAATTAATTAAGTCGCAGAGTAGTGAAAAAATAGCCCAATCAGGAAAAATATTTTATGAAAAAAGTACATTTGAACAAATTTGTACAACAAGATATATTTTCTTAGTCAGTTTTGAATGGCAATTCAATATATTGTAATGTTTTAACAGTGTGAGCGGGATGAAAGATGAATATTAACCAATTCAATATTTCAAAGTCTTGGTTTGGCAAAAACCAGTTAATTTCAATTAAAATTTAGGTTAATATTTTTTTTAATGTCCCTTTGGTTTTTGATAGAAAGAGTGGTAAATATGTAGTTTCACAGCTTCACAAATACCGATATTTTAGTTAGTGATGGGATGATACCAAAATTTTTATCGATTCTGATACCACTAAAAAGTCTCAATTCCGATACGATTCTCGATTCTGATTCTCAATATTTTTAAATATAATTCTATACTTGCTTTTCTGGAAATTGTCATATTTTACTCTGGTAAGATTAACTATTTACATTGAGTATGGTAATATAAATTATAATAGATTGGTTTAAAAATCAACTGTAAGTTGTAACAATTCATTTTAATCTTCTTGATTACACATCATGGATATACATGTTTTAATGTATAGCTACAATACAATAAAAATAAAATTTGTTATCCTCTTTCATTTAAAGTTTACATTGCAAAACTGGTTCAATTAAAAGTTAAAGAATCGTTTTAAGAATTGGAAATCATGGTACAATTCTCTCGATTCCAATTCCTGAAAAATGCTTGATTCTTCCGATTCTCGATTCCGATTAATCATCCCATCACTAATTTTAGTCATAAAAACCATAAATGTGTATATTTGGAGTGACTGAAGACCATGGCATTGGTAAAGTTTTTGTAAAACTCTGTAAAGTATTTTTTATTAATATTTTCAACAAGAACTACTTTGTGCCATTCCGCCACACAATTGCCTATGAAATGTACTGTAGCAATGAGGTGGAAGTGTGTCAGTTTGGGGTATAACGTTGATGATGGTGGATGTGTGGGTAATAATCTACTTCAGCTCCCATCTCTCTGATTTTCATAAATTATACATTGGTAGCTTCGTTTCTTCATTAGGAATGCGATTTAGACACTCTAGTAAGGGAAATGCTTCAAAACCTAACAACCTAAAAAAAAATATAATTTTAAAAACAAAGTCCAGCGAGTTTGTAGTTTTACAGGATTTTTAATGAAAATCTAGTGCTTTTTTTTAGTTAGAAAAAAAAAAAATCAACAGATTGACATTAGTATTCGTGTAAATTCTAATTAGATTCAGTTTGGTGGTGTTTGTGATAGAATTATGACATATCATTTGTGTGATTTTGACTTTGAGGACTTGATTCATCATGTGCCCGAGATGAAGACAAAGCATTGGATGTTTCTATCAATTATGGCGTTATTCTCTCATCCTTAACTTGCCTAAAATATGACAGTGAGTGCCTAATGCAAAAACATCAGAAAATATTTAGGTGAAATAACCAATATTAACCAGTTAGGTTAATTGAATGCCCTTGATGATCAGTTAGGTTGTTGTGATATTTTCGTTAGTTTAGATGAAAATGATGAGAGCAAACTTTTCTGGTTAATTTTGAGGTGTTTTGCACGTTTCCTGTGATAATGTGTCATTTACGAGATCTCTTAACATGAACATATCCTATATGTTACGATATCTCAAAAACTACACATTTGCATAGGAAGCCAATGGCAGATTCATGCAAAGCAAAGCACCTCAAAATTGACCAGAGAAGTTACGCTCTAGATTTTTTTTTTAGGTTAGGTTTTGAAGCATTTCCTTACTAGAGACTGTCTAAATCATATTCCTAATGAAGAAATGAAGCTACTGATGTATAATTTATGAAAATCAGAGAGATGGGAGCTTAAGTAGATTATTACTGATGTATGCACTGGATATTCCATCAGTGAGCTTAAACTAGTTGCAGAGGATTGTGTTAAATTTAGCCAAAGTAGCAGAAAAAAATAAAATATCACCAAATAATGCAGGAAAAACAATAATTATCACAAATTAAATAATTAAGGTCAATTGAAGGCCCTTGATGATTGGTTAGGTTTTGTGATATTTTTTAGTTAACAAAAATATCACAACTTAATCTAACTAATCATCAAGGGTGTACAGTTGACCTAACTGGCCATTCAATTGACCTTAGTTATTTAATTGGTGATAATTATTATTTTTTCTACATTTGGTGATAGTTTTTTTTTTTTTTTACAGATCTGCAAAGTCGCAGAAGAATACAAAACACTCATCTGCAATGTAAACAATAGTGTTTTGTATTCCTTTGCAACTGTGGAGAAAAAATTTAGATAGCCATGAAACTGCATCTTTACTGAAAGAGTTAATTTTCTGCTATTTTCAACCAAAACAAGAATACTTTATTCTATACTAATTTTGGTATTTTTTTACAACTACATTTTATGGGCTTTTGAGGAATTTTGGAGTTTTAGGTTGTTAGGTAGGTTATGTTATGTTAGGTTATATATTAAAACTGTTTTTCAGATTGGTTTTGATATTGTTTGAACAAAATTAACCTTTGTCCAAACCACATCAAAAACCATCAAGAAAAACAGTTTTGATTACAAAGCCTGTAATGTATGGTACACTTGTAAAGATTTACCCTAATTTTGATGGAAATTCCTCTTTATCAAAATCTTTATTTTCAAAATTATTAAATTTTGGTGCCATTATTCACTAGTCAAACCATCTCATCCTGTGATGTATGTAGTCATGTTATTTAGGGGTGCACCAGATATTGCAAAATATCTGGTATCTGGCTGGATATAGGCTAAGACATTAGAAAATTAACACCTGTATGAAAATCTGCCATAATATAATAACACATTACAAATAATATTTTATATACAAAAAAAATGGATAGCCCTCCAGGGCCCACCCCTAAACCAGTCCAGCAATACTTTTTATATTAAATCAACACAATACTGATGACAAGAATAAATAAAACATCTGTCTATCATTAACAATTACAGTTCTATTAATATAATCAGAGCTTTTTATAAAAATGCCTAGGCATTAAATTTTTGGACAGCAATATTTTACTCTTTAATTCTTTTTTTCTCCTTTTTTTCCTTTATTTTCAAAACAAGCTTGACAAATGTAAAACAATACATTGAATACAATATAAAATGCCTGGAATGAAATAATGAATGGAGGGCAGTATTGTGTAGGTCAGATGTGGGTGTGCAGAGAAGCTTTGAAACAATAGTTTTAAGGAGAGGAAATTGGTCCTCCTCCTCCCAAATTTGAACTGGACAGTAGGGTGACAACTTCTTATAGGGATAAAATTTGAAATTCAAAAAAATTTGCCGGCCATTTGTCCAATGCTGCCACCCTATGAGGAAACACCGTAGACGAAATCTCATGGAATTTGGAAAGCATTTAGGGGTGCCTCGAGTCACATGAATGAAACTGTCGCGCGGAAGAAATTTCAAGAATGAACGAGTTTCGACAACGCTTCAAAAACAAAAATGTTTCGAGAATGCAAGTGTATTATATAATTTAATAGAATTGTTTCCTTTATTTCATACTATAGATTATGCAAATCGATTAATTTATTTCATTAAATTAAAATTTTCATAAATAAATCGTTAAATAATATGATGTGTATCAATCTTTGGATGATCAGCTTTTGGTGCTTCAAGTTCATTTTGCATACGACTGCCTGACTGAAAACAACGCTTAGAAGTTCTCTCCCAATTCTTTTAAGATATCTTGGGTAATATTTTTTATTTTGATACATTGATTATATTATTATTGGAAATTGTTCTAGAAAAGTTTC
Source organism: Bathynomus jamesi (assembly GCA_023014485.1). NCBI lineage: Eukaryota > Metazoa > Arthropoda > Malacostraca > Isopoda > Cirolanidae > Bathynomus > Bathynomus jamesi. The sequence continues at coordinate 661,231 of JAJOZX010001433.1, read as the reverse complement.
ATTAATTGTTGGCATAGTTTGATGTTTAAATTATATAAATTTGGAACTGAATTTGATTTCCTATGATAATATATACACGAGTATATAAATATATATACTGGGACGGAAAAATTCTACCAGATGATGAAGGTGGTCGGTGTGACCGACTAGCCATTTTCGTAACCGGAGTTGATACCGAGAAGCTCTTGGGTGTACCTAAGCTGACATCAGGAATGGGTGAGGTCATCGCCTCGGTGGTACATGCTGCGCTCAAAGAATGGAATGTGTCAGAAAAGGTATCAGCTATGAGCTTCGACACTACAGCTTCAAATACTGGTTACTTGTCTGGGGCATGCGTAATTTTGGAGCAGAAACTCGGCTGCCGACTCTTATACCTTGCATGTCGCCATCACATCCTAGAACTTGTCATTGAGAAGGCGTACATGGAATGCATGGGACCATCATCTGGTCCAGATATCCTCCTATTCTCCCGCTTCAAAGAGACGTGGAATACAATTTGCCAAGATAAGTACAAGACCCTGTCAGACCTTCCATCGAGTCTGAATGAGAATCGATAAGAACTGATCGCTTGCTGGAATCTATATCTGACAAAACATCAGCCGAGGGATGATTACCGTGAATTCTTGGAGTTGTCGATTACAATCCTTGGAGGTAATTTACCTAACTTTAGGTTTCGGCGACCTGGAGCACTTCACCGAGCACGTTGGATGGCAAAAGTAATTTATTCATTAAAAATCTTGCTGCTTTCCCATCAGTTCAGACTTACAACTCGTGAAATGTCTGGCTTAAAACGATTTGTATTTTTTGCCCTGGAGTTATATGTCAGCCCGTGGTTCATGGCCAGCAGTCCTTCATCTGCTCCCGCGAACGATTTGAAGCTTCTTCAAGACCTAGCAAAGTACCACGATGAAAAGATCTCAGCATCCTGCCTTAGTGTCCTCGGTCGTCACTTATGGTACCTCAGCGAGTACTTGATTGGTCTCACACTCTTTGATAAAGGTATCAATGCAACAACGAAAAAGAATATCGCTCGATCAATCCTCGAAAAAGAAGCTGCTGAAGATCCTCCAAAGCGAGCCCCAATACCTGCTGTTTCTTCCATTTCAACAAAGCAGCTCTCGGACTTTGCCTCGAAAGGATCAAAGCTTCTCTTTGAACTTCTAAAAATTAATGATGGTTTCTTGTCCAAGGAACCAGAGATCTGGCCCGACGACGAAGATTTCAAGACTGGTTTGACTAAAGTTGAAGGACTAAAAGTCGTCAATGACATGGCAGAGAGGGGAATTGCCTTGATCCAGGCCTTCAATACAAAGATTACGAAGAATGAAGAACAGCGCCAACATCTCTCGTAGGTTGTTGAGGATCATAGGAAGTCACAGCCTGGTACATTGAAAAAGAGGTATGGCTTGAGGAAAAGCAAGAATTAATGGGTGGTCTACAATTGAATGAAAGACACCCTGGAATATATTTAGTAAATATATTATTTACTTATTACGATTGGAGTACGCCTGCACTTAAACCTTATGAACTAAAACTAACGTTTATTTACATTAATTAAAAAAATATTAATTTATTTTTACTAGGTAATGAATAATTAATTTTTGTTATAAGGAGAATTATTTACCTCACTTGAGACACCCACCCTTAAATATTATCTGAATGACCTAATATTTACAGTACATTGTTTTCTCATGTAGTAGCAGCATTGAACAAATGGCCAATAAAAAACTCCAACTTTCGATTTTTATTGTCACCCTACTGGACAGTGTTTCCTATCTACAAGAGGTTCAGATGCATATTGGTCTAACCCCTGCAATCAGTAGAACAGGAGCAGTCTTCTTTTTTCAACCTTTCTTCTCTTGTAACTTATTTCCCCAGATTGCTCTCCTTTTGTGATCTCCATAAAACACGCTTCAAGAATGTCCTTTGTCTTTCCTCTTTTGCATAGGAGAACTGGAATTTGAGCTTCTTTTGCTTCCACTTTCATTTTCATTAGAATCATTACCACCTTTGTCATTTTCAATACCTATGACTTCTTCAATCAGCCAGGATTTAGCCTGCTCTTTTTGATCTTGTTGAAAGAAAGACAACTTATACCATGGATCTATTGCAGTTGCAGTCACATAAGCCCTGTTTTTAATTATGTTCAAAGACTTCATTACTCTCCAACAAGAAATGCGCTCAAAGAAAAGTCAGGAGTTCTCTCTCTGTCATTTGAACACCTTGGTCATCATGGCCAATCTTTGTAAAATACAAATGTTTGGGATTACGGAAGACACAGTTGATTTTTCCAAACTCATTTCCTGAGTTAGTTGCAAGAATGGTTTTAATATTTTAGAGAGATTTTGTGTCAGTGTCCACTCAAAGGATGTGATGGTAGGTAATTTACTACAATCAGCCAAATACAGTTGCACTGGAATTTTTAATTTATATAATCTTTCTAGCATCAAATATGCACTTTCCAATGTGTTGGGACATCTTGAACCAATAGGAGAGGCTCAAGATTTTGCTGCACTTGAGTGTGTTTGAAATTGTTACAGGCCAAAGGAGAATGATGAAAGTGAGTTGCAAGGTGGCGACTTTTTGCAAGGATATCAATTACACTCCTCTGAACCATAATTGAGTCACTAATAACCAGTTGGAATAAATGAATGCTGCAGTGTATTGAAGGTATTTCAGCCAAGTTGCTACCAAGAGCCATATTACTAGCTCCATCCCTCACTGATAAATTCCTCTTATTTGCATGAAGATCCCACATAGAGTGAAACTTTTCAGATATATTCTTGCCAGTATGCCACCCTGAGAAATGAGAGGCATGTAGCACAGCATCATATCTTTCAAAATCTTTACCTATCCAGTGACCCGATAATGATATAAAACTTTTTGAGAGGTTGTGCATGTCCATATATCTGAAGAAAAGCTGACATGCTTTACTTCTTCAGCTTCTGAGCAATTTTAGACTTGAACTTGTTATAAAGATGAGGAATTATAGTATCAGAGAAGTACCTTCTGCTTGGTAAGAGATATCTGGATTGGAGGTAGGCCATTAGATCAATAAAACCATCATCTTCAACTAAAGTAAATAGCTGGTTGTCCAAGGCCATCATCATGCCAATTTTACAGTGAATCATCACAGACCTGGAGTCATTGATGTCCCATATTTTTTTAGATGAAAAGCTTTCCTCTATTGAGATCTGTCATCTGCTTACTCATTTGGTCCATTTTCTTTTCTTTCAGAGTACTACCAGTAGAAGTTGATGGTCTAGCCTGTATTCTATCTGCCTATTTCCTTTGATTCAGTCGCAGCTATTCTTTTTTTTGTCATTTTCATTTTTGACTTCAGCATACTCTTTTGGGTGATTAATCTTCAAATGATTATGAAGAGGTGTTGTGCTAAAAGACTTTTGGCTACCTTTCTCTGTCCCATGTTTGATAACACTGGTCTGCATCATTTTTGAGGTCAAGGTTTTTTAGTTGTCTTATAAGTTTTGCATGCTGAATTAAAAAATGTAACTCATTTTGCTCAATCAGGTCAGTTTTTTATGCTATCTCAATTTTTTAAAAATTAGATAATCATTATGAAATGAGCAAGTTTATTTTTTTAAAACACTTACATTTTAGCCAAGTGTTAGCCAAGCTCTATATAATAAACAGACACAACTTATTTCTAATTACGATTGTCATTACTGTTTTTCAGCATGAATAGAATGTGCAAGAATGATCCAAACAGGTTCTGCTATATCTGTGGTAAAGTCACTGTCAGACTGGCAGTCAAACATCACACATTTTGTGAGGAAAAGCTATCATGCCTACTTTGGAGTTAAACTTGGTGACCAGGACAAAGCCATTGCCCTTCACATATGCTGCAAAACGTGCGTTGAAAGTCTGCGGTGCTAGAGCCACAAGAAGGTAGTGTCTATCTTTTGGTGTCCCAATGGTGTGGAGGGAAGGAAGAGATCATACTACTGACTGCTATTTCTGTATGACAAACCTACAAGGTAAGTTAGTATGAATTTAGTATGAATTTCATTTTATACTTACAAAAATATGCCTGACACTATAAGTCTTTATCTGTTTCCTTTTAGGCATAAATTGAAAAAAAACAAGCAACATGTAAAGTATCCAGATGTGCCATCTGCCATAAAGCCAGTGCCTCATGGACCAGAAATTCCAATTCCAACACTGCCTGACAACTTTGATTTGTTGTCCGACTGAGATGAAGAAATGGATGATGGTAACATATCTGGTACATACCAACCTACTGCTGAGAGAAGTCAACCCAAACTCTTGAGCCAAGCTGAGTTGAACGATTTGACAAGAGACTTGTGCTTGTCCAAAGAATCTGCTCAGTTGCTAGGGTCACGTCTTCGCGAAAATTGTTTGTTAGCTCCAGAAACAACATTCTTGTGGTATCGCAGCTGCGAAGAAGAGTTTCGAGAATATTTCACATTGGACGAAGAAGCTTCGCTGGTTTACTGTAACAACGTCAATGGCCCCATTGCAGCTATGGGTTTAGCGTATGACCCTACAGAATGGTGGCTCTTCATCAACTCCTCAAGCAGAAGCTTGAAAGCAGTACTACTCTACAATGGTAACAAGGTCGCGTCTGTTCTGGTGGGTTACTCGGTGCAGATGACTGAAAGTTATAGTAACCTGGAGCTTTTGCTAACTGCTTTGAAGTACAAACATCACAATTGGATATGTGGAGACCTAAAGGTATGTTCGTGTCTACAAAAAAAAAAACTATATATATAATATATATATACCTAATATATTTTTATAGGTTATAGCCCTAGTGCTGGTTTTAGAAGGTGGCTACACCAAATACCCCTGTTTTCTCTGTTTGTGGGACAGCCGAGCAGACAAGCAACACTACGTACAACGTGACTGGCCAGCAAGACGTGGCCTGGAACCAGGTTCGCACAACATTCTGTCACAGGCTCTCGTGAATCCGCAGATGATTCTACTTCACTGCTGCACATCAAGCTCGGACTTATGAAGAATTTTGTCAGAGCACTCAACAAAGAAAGCCAAGCTTTTGCTTCCCTGAATCAGAAATTTCCACGTGTCAGTGAGGGCAAACTGAAAGTAGGTATTTTTGATGGCCCTCAGATCAGGGAGCTAATGAAAGATGCTCAATTTGACGAAAGTCTGGAGGACAATGAGATCAATGCCTGGCTTGCATTCAAGTCCATTGTCACAAATTTTCTGGGCAACCACTGAAGTCCAGAGTACAAACGTGTTGTTGAGGAGCTCCTGCAGAGCTTCTAGGCTCTTGGTGCACATATGTCTATAAAGATGCATTTTCTCAGCTTGTATTTAGACTACTTTCCGGACAACTGTGGTGATGTCAGCAAGGAGAGTGCTTCCACCAGGATATTTGAGTGATGGAAGAGAGGTACCAGGGCTGCTGGGATGTGAACATGCTCGCGGACTACTGCTGGTGCCTCAAGAGAGATGTTCCAGCTGTGGAACACAGACGAAAGTCTTTGAGAAAGCCCTTTCATCCACATTAACTGTACTTGTGTACCATTTTTTATATATTTTGTACATTTTCTGCCAATTTAAGTGTTTTAAAAAAATAAACTTGGTAATTTCATAACCATTATTTTTGAATTATCTATTTTTTAAAAATTGAGATAGTATAAAAACCTGACATGATTGAGCGAAATGAGTTACATTTTTGAATTCAGCACACAAAAGTTATAAAAGAACTAAAAAAACCTTGATCTCAAGAAAAAAAATTTCAAATGCAGACCAGTGTAATCTTTTGGCAAATATATCGCTTTGCAGTGATATTGCTAGGATCATTTATTGTATACAGTGACCACACACAACTTGTCATGATTAATACTTAATAGTTTAATACAACACAAGAACCTGAAAGAGAACAAAACAATTAAACATCTGAATATACTTAAATTATTATTTATCTTATATTTAGTTGGGTGCTTGCCCCCAATGCAGAACAAAACATAGCAATATGAGTGTAAAAATAATACGGTACCTAATAATATACATCTGGCTGGATAGATATGGCCGTATCCAGCTGGATATGAAAAATTCATATCTAGTGCACCCTTAATGTTGTTATCACTAGCCAATCAGCAGCTGCCCCATTATCATGTGATTCTCTGGTGTAGATCCAGTAGCTGAAATTTGAATTCAAGTCACTTTAGAATGGATGGCTGTGGTGGAAGCTCCCAGTCCAAGTAGACATCATCTAGGCTAGGGTACGTTAGGGGTACTACTTACCTTTCTGGGTCCCGAATTCATTATGGGGTACCCATGCCCAGTTAGATCACTTGTATGCCCAGTTAGGTCAACTGTATGCCCTTGACAATTGGTTAGGTTAAGTTGTGTTGTTTTCATTAGTTTTAACTGTATACTCTTGATTGGTTAGGTTACTTTTGCCATGAATATTACTGATGGAAATAGGTTTTTCTGGTGTATATCTTCTTCAAATCTGACCTTCATTTTTTGTCCTTTTTGGAGGATATGTCAGATTATCATTTCCTCAAAAATGTGGATTTTCCCCGAGGAAATGGAGGTCATATTTGAACAAAACAAAATGCACAAGAAAAATATATTTTCGTGTCAAAAATGAGGGTGGCAGTTAAAACGAATCTTTACCAAAACTTATAGTAAAGACTGGTGGAACAAGGAAATAGCTAAAAGGATTGAAAATATGGGTAAATATTAACATTTTAGTTTTTAGTCAGAATTTGGTAGCATACAAGTAGGGATGTTTATCCAAACAAATTTTTTAATTCTGTTTAGTGGTACTGAAGAACTCACCCATGACTTTTGATGATCCTTCAGAATCTGGCTGTAAATTAGTTTAAAGAATAAATCATTATTTAATGAATGGTTATTGCTTTTAATGCACTAAATTAGTTATTTTTTGAATAATTGTAAATTAAACATGGCAGGCAGACCTATAATTGAATACCCAGTTAGGTTAATTGAATGCCCAGTTAGGTCAACTTGTATGCTTGATGAGTTAGGTTAACTCATGATATTTTTGTTTAAACTAATGAAAATATTGTGACAACCTAACCATCATTAAGGGTGTATAGTTGACCTAACTGGGCATTCAATTATAGGTCTGCCTGCCATGTTTAATTTGCAATTATTCAAAAAATAACTAATTTAGTGCATTAAAAGCAATAACCATTCATCAAATAGCAATGTTTTTTAAACTAATTTATGGCTGGATTCTGAAGGATTGCCTGACTTTTAATATTTTCTCATATCACTTTATTAACTTTATTATATAGGGCCGAATATGTTTACATTTCCATGAGAAGTCCATATAGTACACATTGTAGTACCGTATATATAGTCATGCCCTGCAGTTTGTGCAATCAAGGTTTGTGCATTCACAATTCTGTGCAAGATTTTTTTTATACCCCATTCAAGGTTCATGTGCCAATTCTTCAGTTTCATTCACCAAAATGATACCATAATGGTAAGTTCTAAATAAAAAAAAATTGAAACAAGTATGAAAGTGTAAAAATATTAAACATATTGTACATTTTTCTGAAATGTAAAAAAAATAATGTATGGTAAATTATAGTAGCTGCTCAGTTTCAAGAAAAAATTGGAAGATTTCATAAATGAAAGAGATGGTGGTAAAAGTTAATAATAATGGACAATTTTTTTCTTATTTTAAAAAATAAAATGATCAGTAAATTCCAAATGGCCTTTTATGCCATGAATAAGTGGTTGTTAAATAGAAATTGTAAATAAATTTAGAGTTAAATATAGGACTAGTTGGTGTAGTATATAAAATACCAGCTGTAAGGTTATTTTGCCACTAAAATTCATTGAAAAATGAACCTTGCTGTAAGTAGATTTAAACATGGTGGCTATGCATTCTAAGTCACAAGGCCTAGGCTAGTTAATTGTTATTACGGAAAGTGTCAATGTCCTTTTGAAGATGACAAATTTTATAAATGTTATAAAATTGTGCAAGGAAAAAAAATTAATTAATGAATTACTAAAGATGAGTGTATTAAAAGCTCATATTTTGTGCCAAAGACCTTGTAAAAGTAGAAATTCAAGAAAATTTTTAATTATGGTATTGATAATGGAGTCTGTGATAGGTTAGGTCATTTCACTCTATATCAAACTTGCAATAATATGGTTGTATGCTCTATTAAAAGTCTATTAAACAATTTTTTTTAAATAAAACAAAATTTGTCCACTAGTGTTAACCTTAGCCGAGATGATTTATAAATTATGGAAATAGTGTATAGCTATTCGGGATGTACCGATATTGCTTTTTAGCCAATAACCAATACCGATAATTAAAAACAGTATTGGCCAATAACTGATACCGATACCGATACCTATATCTAGTTAGGGTTTATTAGTATGTCATATTTTTGTAACGTATTCATGCCAAATTTTCAACACAGAAAATAAATTAACAAAGCAAATAATCCTTTTCATTAAAGATGGCAACACTGCATTAGATGTCAGTTTTGTTTGTTATACAAATGGACTATGGGCCTATGTTGGCCTTAGTAAATGTGTTTTTTTAGGGAACTTGGCAGAGAGAGATTTGGAAGCACCATCAACAACAGTTACAAGTGAATGCATGTTCAATGTTGGAGGAAACATTGCCAGTGCTGCTAGAAATTGGCTCCTGAACATACAGAGCAGCTGCTATTTTTACATGAGAACTTAACCCTTGTGAAAAAATAATGTTAGTGAAGTGATAAAACTAAAATATTGGAAATTTCATCCTCTAAATAGTCTCTTATTCATAATTTTGGAAAAAATCTTACTTTTGAAATATTGGTTGATACTTTTAAAAATTGGTCAGTACTGATATTTTTTAAAATCTACCAATACAGATATCAGTACATCCCTAGTGTATATTTTAGCTGAAGGGTAAGGGTAGACTACTTTGGTACCGTATCTATGTAAATAGTTTTATGGGTAATTGTTTAGAATAATTCCAAACTGTTCAGTTTCCCTAAATTATGCATTCATAGATTTCATTTTATATCAAAGATGCATTTCCAATAGCCTGAGGTTGTGTAAATGCCACAAAACTGTTATGCATGATTTCAGTTTTACAGCATTTGTGCAACCTCAGACTACCAGAAATTCATTTCTGATATAAAAATGAATCCCATGAATGCATAATTTATGGAAATTAACCCAAACTTAACTTAACAACCTAACCTCCATCATGTAACTTACCTGTTACTGATGTGGGTAAAGTTTAGCTGCAGCAATTAGGAAAGCATGCAGCCTTTCAGCAGGATTGGGATACCTGCTACAGAAAATTTCAGTTTCACAAAATGTATAGGAAACAAAACAACACACAGACAGACACAGACACACACACACACACAGACACACACACAGACAGACACACACACACAGACACACTTGAACTGCTTACCATAATGGTTTTCAGTGAAAATATTTTTTCTTCTGATGTCATTATAATGGCACCACAAAATAATAACTCAGAAAATTTCACAAACTTTAATATTTATGGATCTTATTTGTCATTTACACTTGGGGTCAACAGTGGAGAGAGAGAGAGAGAGAGAGAGAGTTACAAGGAAAAGAAGTACCTCAAAAGGCCTTGCGGCCCATACCGAGGAGGTACCAATGGCAATGGGTGCCAGGGAAAATTTTCTACACACAAATAGTGTGCAAGATTTGGTCTAACCTTTCCTTGAACTGATCCACAGAGGAACTGTTCACAACTTCCGAAGGTAACCTGTTGCATGTGTCACAGATCTTATACGTAAAGTAATTCCCACACACACTAGTCCTAAACTGTTTCAAATCCAACTTCCAACCATTGTTGCGAGTTGGGTTATCATTTAAACTAAACATACTTCTAAAATCGACATCGTTGAACCCTCGTAAGAGCTTGAAAACCTCGATCAGTTGACCGCGCAGCCTCTGAGTTTCAAGTGAAAACAAGTTCAGGGCGCGTAACTGTCGATTGTAGCCCATATGCCTAATGGAAGGGATTAACTTTGTGGCCCTCGCCTGCACTCGCTCCAGCCTCTCAATATCTTTCCTGAGGGTGGGTGACCAGAACTGCACAGCATACTCCAGGTACGGCCGAACAAGGGAATTGTACAGTGAGAGCACAATCTCCTTGTTCCGAAACTGAAATTGCCTCCTGATATAACCCAATAGTTTCTGGGCTTTCTTTTCCACCTCTACACACTGTTTCGTAAACTTAAGGTCGCTGCTAATTAGCACACCCAAGTCCTTTTCTAAATCAGTCTCCTCGATATTACTGCCCAACATCGAGTAGTCCGACTTGGGATTGGCGTAGCCAATGTGCATCACTGCATTTACCCAAGTTAAACGGCATTTGCCATTTTTTGAGAGAGAGAGAGAGCCTCAAAGGGCCAAGGGCCTTGCGGCCCATACCGAGGAGGTACCAATGGCAATGGGTGCCAGGGAAAATTTTGTCTTTCAACTATGCTAGCAGTAGTAGAAAACTGGATAGAAAAGTAGAAGGCTCTCTCCCCACCCTCCGCTCCCTCTCTGCCAGAGGCAGGTACGGAAAAAGGTTGAAGAAAATACCTTGACCCTGGAAAAGTAGCCAAGGAAATTTTACAGGAAAGTGGAGAATATATAAATAGCTCTATATTTAGCTTGCTCACAGAGACACCGAGCAAGCGAACTCCTGCAGAGTTTTCTGAGGTTTTAATCTTAAACTATGAGTGTGTTCTGTACTTTGTCTAGCCTATTTTTAAACAGATTTACACTTTGACTGGAAACATCCTCTGAGGGAAGTTGGTTCCAGATATCAACTATTTTACAGGAAAAGAAATTTCCGCAGACTGAGGTCCTAAATGTCTTTACACACTCAAATAGTGTGCAAGATTTCGTCTAACCTTTTCTTGAACTGATCCACAGAGGAACTGTTCACAACTTCCGAAGGTAACCTGTTCCATGTGTCACAGATCTTATACGTAACGTAATTCCCACACACACTAGTCCTAAACCGTTTCAAATCCAACTTCCAACCATTGTTGCGAGTTGGGTTATCATTTAAACTAAACATACTTCTAAAATCGACATCGTTGAACCCTCGTAAGAGCTTGAAAACCTCGATCAGTTGACCGCGCAGCCTCCGAGTTTCAAGCAAAAACAAGTTCAGAGCGCGTAACCGTCGATTGTAGCCCATATGCCTAATGGAAGGGATTAACTTTGTGGCCCTCGCCTGCACTCTCTCCAGCCTCTCAATATCTTTCCTGAGGGTGGGCGACCAGAACTGCACAGCATACTCCAGGTACGGCCGAACAAGGGAATTGTACAGTGAGAGCACAATCTCCTTGTTCCGAAACTGAAATTGCCTCCTGATATAACCCAATAGTTTCTGGGCTTTCTTTTCCATCTCTACACACTGTTTCGTAAACTTAAGGTCGCTGCTAATTAGCACACCCAAGTCCTTTTCTAAATCAGTCACCTCGATATTACTGCCCAACATCGAGTAGTCCGACTTGGGATTGGCGTAGCCAATGTGCATCACTTTGCATTTACCCAAGTTAAACGGCATTTGCCATTTTTTGGACCACTCTCCTATCCTACCTAGGTCCGCACGCAGTTCCTCAATCGCTTCGGGCGTCCCAACATTGGTCCCGCGCGTAGACGCACCCGCCTTTTTGCAAGTGACATTCATTCATTCATTCATTCATTCATTCATTCATTCATTCCAGAAGACTACACCTCTCCTGCTGCCGCACCGACCAAAGGTCTCCCCAGGGCTGGACCGTCCCAAACGTGTCGCAGCTACCAACTGACAAACACTCGCGACGCAAGCGTCACGGATTTTCCGCCAGGAGCGACAGCGAGATGCAGCCCCTTACTAAGTCTTACTAGTCACTCACAAGCGGCCAGACTCTTAGAATCCAGTGTTCAAGGGATATCCCACCAGACCCAGAGGCTACGCCCGAGACTACGCTGGCCTGGCAGCCAGCTGGGCAGTAAAGCCCTCTCACCTAAGAGCAGTACAGCCAAGCACCATCAATTGGTCACCAAAGAATGGTCGCAGGGGGCTGGTCAAGCCATTACGCGTTTGGAATGGGCTTAACGGGGCACTAGCCACACTCCATTCATCGCGCCCCTATGCCTGGGACCCCTCCATCCCAGTCTCTCACAACCTACGAGCGTTAAATGGTGTTATTTATAGAGGTTCCAAAGCCTCTTCCCACGCATGAGGTAGCAGTAGGGTCCTAATAGTAAAAGAAGAGAAAAAGATTTAATACTAAAAGAAAAGTTTTTTTTTTTTTTTTTTTTTTTGCAGTGAGAGGAGAACAACCTTAACGTAATCTAAAAGGACAGAGTAGGGATGGGATGGGGTCCTAGTAACCCACGGGACGGGATTGTGCAAAATACTTTACCCGCCCTCCCGAAAGAGAGAGAGAACCTAAAGGAGCTGGCAGCCAGTTCCTCTAGAATCCCACAACTCGGGACCGGAGGGCTGTCACACCCCAAGTATAAAGTTTACTACATCCAGAAGAAATGTGCATAACCTTTATACCCCCTGCGGGAGAGAGAGAGAGACGTATCATGGGTGCTCTGTGATAAGAGGGTCCCAGTGAAACTGAAGGGAAAGGTATTCAAAACAGTGGTGAGGCTGGCAATGTTGTATGGAATGGAGACTGTGCCAATGAAGAAGAGCAATGAAAGAAAAATTGATGTGGCCAAAATGAAGATGTTGAGATGGATGTGTGGAGTGATGAGGAGGGATAGGGTCAGAAATGAGCGCATATAAGAGGAATAGTGAAGGTGGCCCGAAGCATTTAAGAAGGTGCAGGAGGCCAGGCTGAGGTGGTATGGACACGTCAGGAGAAGAGAGGAGTAGTATGTGGGGTGCAGAGTGCTGGAGATGGATTTGCTGGGATGGAGAAGAAGAGGAAGACCGAAGACGAGATGGAGGGACTGTGTGGTGGCAGACATCAGGGAGAAGGACTTGGAGGAGGATGTGGTATACGACAGAGGAGAGTGGAGAAGACGAACCAAAAACAGCGACCCCATGTAAAGATGGGATAATAAGCTGCGGAAGATGATTTGTCATTTACACTTGTATTGTCTTTAATAAAATCTTAACATATGAAGAATCTTGTAGTAACTTTGTTTTTTGTTTGAAACAGTTTGGAGTTATTCTAAACATTTACTGTTTTATGTTAGCTGACTTGAAATTGACATTTTACAAAATTTTATTATAAAATATATATATAGCTAATGATTTGAATAACGTTAATATGTTTAAGCTTGAGTGGCTTCTTGTTTTCCAAATGTAATGAAGTAAATCTAGCTAGAAATAGTGAAAAGGGTCCAAAGAAATTTTTCTTAGTCTTGAAAATTACAGTAATATGAAAATAGAATAGAATTTTTCTAGTAGAACATGATAGGATACTTGAAAATGACCCAAGATATTGTTGGTATTTTTAAAGATTTTAGCACTGTTTTTACATAAGAAAACTTGTATAATTTGATTTTGATTCTTCAGACTCTTTGCCCATTGGCATTTTTAACATTTTCATCACCATGTTATGATACAATGAATATATGTAGGTATGGTGTAGCAGGCATGGATTTATGGCAATGAGTATATGCAGGTTTGGTGGTGAGAGTTAATAGGATTCATATAGGGAAGGATTGTTAGTCAAGCATTTAATACACTGAAACCAAATAAAGCTGTAGGTCCTGATAATATTTGTGCTAGGATTCTCAGAAGGGGAGGATAGTTTAGCCAAAGCATTATTTTGTTTGTTAAATCTATTACTTAGCTATGCAGAGATACCTGATGATTGGAAAAAATCAAGTGTAGTAAGCATTTACAAAACTAGTAGCAAGGTAGAGAATTATAGGCTTGTTAGTCTAATATGGTAGGGAAGATGGGTACTAGAAAGAAGAGTATTTAGTTGTAGTTGGATAATTTTATTTGCTAAATATTATGGTTGCCAATAATTAAATCATCCAATTTAATGAAGTGATATTTTTAAATATTGAACACTAATAAACTGACAACTAGGGTCTCTTTTTTAGCTACAGAGTACTGGATGCAGTTGTAAAAGGATGTGCTGAAGAATAATAGTTCTAAAAAATTAATCAATCAGATCTAAAACTTTTAGTTTAGTTTGGAGAGTGACTTGCTAGATCTGGTAAATTTCTGCCAAACTTGTTTGGATCCAATCTAATACATCATCTGTCAAACTAAAATATTAGTTTCAAGTCTGGTGGCATCATTGCATGACAGTACACTTGGATAACCTAAAGCCAGTCAGACTTAATGGGGTTATTCACATCAGATAAATGGTCTAAAAGCTATATTTTATGATAGAATTTTGTAAAGTCATTTCAAGTTGTCTGATTATCATTTAAACTTTATGAAACTACTGTAATAGCCTACTGTATTTTACGCCTCATAAGACGCTACTTTTCTCCTGAAAAACATCTCCAAAAATCACTTCAAGGCTCATATGTTATTGTTTTGTTTAATGTTCTTTTAATAAAGTTATGGGAATATATTTTTTGTCAGACTGATAAATCTTCAAAATATTTTTTTCCTAAATATTCTTTGCTAAATATAGGGTGCGTCTTACCACTTGTAGCGTCTTATGAAGCGTAAAATATGGTACATATACTGAAGTCTTGGTTAATTCTACACATAACTTAAAGAATTTGTACCCCATCTCTTAAGTTGATTAAATATGTATATATGCTTGGCGTGATGGAAAAACATTATAGTTTAACACTTTTTATTCAATGCTTAACTCGTACAGAACTATAAAACGTAAATATAACCATTTATACATGAACTAAAACGTAAAATAAAATGAAATAACCTTTTTTTACTATTAATCAAATTAAATATTACTTTTATATGAAAGTTTATTAATGATATATATATTATATATATATATATATATATAATATATATATATATATATATATTATATATATATGCTTTATTTATTTCAAAGGATGCATATTTCTTGTTCTTACAAACTTTTACTTGTCGCATTCTATGCATTTTCTTTTGCATACAGAATGCTCAGAACATACGTTTTTGTTGCATAAATCGCATGCTTGCTTTTGCATTCTTCTTTTTTTGGACTCACATAAATAACATCTCTTCCTCTTAGCTCCAGTAGATGAACTTGTTGATGGTTGATGGTGACTCCCCATATAACCTAAAGTTTTGTCCATTGTGTTCTGTAAATTACGTTGAGGTCCCATTTGGGACCTTTTACTTATCTGTGGTTGAATGAGGCTTTCTGATAATTCGATAAGAAATGTTCGTCTTCGTGTTTTTTCTGCACTTTTATACCATAGAGGATTTTTGTTTGTCCAAACAACAAATGCTGCCACAGCAGAGACATCCAATAAATTCATGAAAAAAGCGGCTGGCCATCTGTTTGTTTTTCGTTTGCATGAATATGTATGAAGAAGCTGGTCAAGAGAGTCTACTCCACCCTTCGTAGCATTATAGTACAATATAATTTCAGGCTTGTTCGCTTCCTCTACCACAATATGATCTGAATGGTGCATACTGGATAGTAATATAACAGATTTTTTAGGTTTAGGCACATATGACACAAGAGTAAAATTATTACTAAACCCAAATATTGAAGATTCAGATCGTTTGTCTTTCTTGGGCTGAAATTCTGCAGGAACAAATCTCTTATTCTTACGAATGGTTCCAACGATAGTCATACCGTGCCTTAGTAGGTGTTTTGCTAAGCCTAAGTCTGTGAAAAAATTATCACAGGTAACATTTCTGTTTGTGTGATAGTAAGGCTCACATAAGTTACTGACAACTGATGTCCCTAACCCTGATGCTTTTGTTTTTCCTTCTTTACCTAGATATGGTATACCTTTGAGCAGATAAAAGGTTTTTGAATCACGTACCCACCAGATCTTCAATCCATATTTATCAGGCTTTGAACTCGTGTACTGACGGAAGCTGCACCTACCACGAAACGGAAGTAACTGCTCATCCACTGTTACATTTGCTCCTGGAAGATAGCTTTTGGTCAAATTATTGTTGACTTTTTCCCATATATCCCTTATTGGGGCTAATTTGTCTTTTTCTCGGTGATGTGATCTGGTAGATTTGTCATCAAATCGTATTTTTGCCATTATTTCCTTGAATCAATCTTGGCCCATAGTAGCTCTAAAAATAGGTGGTCCGTACTTTTTATCCCAAAGAGCACTTATATTTAGGTGGTTTGATTTCAAGTGTCCAGCTGTGAGTAAGAGCCCAATAAAAGCTTTTATTTCTATGTCATCACACGAATGCCAAATTTTAGATTTTCCTTTCGCTTCATAAACGCGCTTCCCTTCATCATTGGTGTACTTCACTATAGCAGAAATAATGTTGGGAGAAATAAATAGTTCGAAAGAATCTTCGCAACACACTATTGTTTTATTCAGACTAAGTATTACCTTATTAGTGGGTGATTTTATTACATTGTGGAATCTAGTTTTGGATGGTGGTGGAGGAATTTTACTCCATTCATCACCATCCTTGCTGATATATTTTCCACACGAGACACTTTGGATTTCTTCATTTTCACTTTCGCTCTCCGTAACTGCATTATCACAGTCACTTGCCACAATTACATTGTCAATTTCACTTTCATTATCACTTGGGTTGTATTCACTTTCATCAGAATCACTTGGCATAGTGTCTTCATTTAGCAAGCATAATTCAATATCTTTGTCAGATATTCGTGGCATTGTTATTTCTACAGTATATATGACACGACAAGTAATCAACCAGTTCAATATCTTATCAATGACTAACCGACCATGTGTGTCCCAATTCTGTAAAAAAAAAGAATAATAAAACAAAATAACCAATCACAGCCCATCTAACAAATGGCGTGATTTAAGACACGCCCATCAGCAGATACATACTCGCTGGGCATTGAAAAGAACGTAAATATAAGCTAAAATGAATGAGTAACAGACTCACGTTACGCTTTTATGCAAATTTTTTTTTTTATTTTTATCACTAAAATTATTATATGTAGAAAACATTATTGTGAGTAAACATACTTAACTGTAAATAAGGAAGGAATACTAAAACGCTTAGCTAAAATTAAAAATAATAAGTCATGATTTTTTTTAACAAAACATCATAAATGAGCCTATCAGGCTCACCTTACGCTGTCTAGGGTTAAGATAAATGCATATTTCCACAATTTTTGTGTTAAAGTGCATATTTAGGACTATTTGGTAAAAGTTTACAATAAAAATGATTAATAAATAATAATAAAATTTAATGCATATTGTAGTTATAAAGTGTAATTCAATTTATTTGCAGTCAAGAACCTAATTGCAGTTCTAAAATATGTCTTATTTTTTTTTTTGTAAATTGAGTAGTGGATTTGTTATTTTAGTTTATTATGCATGTTTGTTTTAGTAAATAAATTGTTTCATATCAATAAACTGTAAATCTGGTGCCTCATTATTTGAAAATTCTAATTTAGACTAGGGATGTTCAAATTTATAGTGCATAAATAAGTGCATATTTTCAACATTTTCAGTGCATATTTAGCAGATTTTTAGTGCATAGAAATCTGAAGCCTAATGATCAATTTCAGACTGTAAAATCTGCAAAATTCTCACTTGATGTTCCTGTCTTGGGAAAAATTTTCAGTTTTTACAGTGCAGAAGTGTTGCACAATATAAAAAAAAAAAATTCACTCTTGATATTGTAAGGTCTTGCACTAATGTGTTTTTAAGAAAATAGTCTAAATAATGGGAAATATCATCAGTTCAGTTTGTGGTAGGTAGAGACTTTAATTTAAATTCTCACCCTATGCATTAAGTGCAAGTAATTAGAGTAAACTTTTGGCAAAATTCCAGAATCCAGAGACAGTCCTAACCTAACAAAATGTAGCCAAACTTACCTAACTAAACATAACCTAGCCTAATGTATTTCTCCATCTTTGAACTGCATCTGGATTCTGATATTTTATCAAAAGTTTTAACTGAAATTTCTCGATGCAAATTTTTTATCCTGAACTATAAAGGTTAAGTCTAACTATGTTTGGTCTTACATTTACATTTTCTTTACCAGTGCCATATTTGCTTTATCTCAGATTTATTTGGGGAATTAAAAAAAAAAGAGAGTAAAGTACATTGGGCCTATATGGATTTTAAAACATACCATACTCTTTAATTTTTATGACATACTGATGTGGGATTTTCAATTTTTCTTTTTAAAAATTGAAGGCAACTCGTGATTTGTTATTGAAGCTTATTTTAAATGAGTATTTGGTCTTGGTCTCTGAGCACCTTTTCAACTTTGAATTTTGTCACTGTTTAATGACCAAAAGTAAATTAGATTATTATAATAAAAAGCTAATAATATAGCACTTTAATTTCATTTAATGTATATTTTTATATAGAACTTAACCTCCAAAATTTTTAAAATTGAAGATTATAGATTTTCTCTTTCCATCTTTATCTTAGTTATAGGGACTTTGTAAGAAAATTACAGGTTCACTTTTTAATTTATTTGAATTTTGTCAGTTTTGAGTAACTGAATTTTTTTTTTTAAATAAATTACCCAAAAATAAAATCAAGGTGAAAGTAAAAATTAAAACAATTAGGGCTTAATCAAAGTTAAATCAAATTCTAAATTCAGATCTGAAGGCAAAACTACAATTCTAAGTCAGTCAGTTAAAATTCAATGCCATATTCAAAGTCAAAACTCTGAATTAAAATTTCATTAATTTCAATTAAAATTGTTAATTTTACCATTTTATGCAGATTTCTATTTATTTCACAAATTCATTCCAATCTTTTTAAAACTTAAAAGTAGCCATAGCCATATTGTAGGTCACTGTATTTAAATTAATAGTAGCTCCTTAGCCTTAGGTATTTTACTAAATAAACATTATTATGAATAGAATTTTTTAGTTTTTCTGAAAGTGCAAAATTGACCCTTAAATTGTATTTTAAAAATTTAAATACTTTTCCTTCAATTTTCCAGACTTCAGCTACTGAAACAGTCAAAGATCGCAATAGCTCAATTGTGTTCAGTGAGTCTAAAGGAGAATTGTTTCGTCTCAGTGAAGGATTAAAGTCTCTTCATAGAAAACTAAAGACGCAATGGAAAGTCTCAAAGTGAGTTGTTTGTTCAGATTAGCCTAACACTACTAATATATCTGAGGATTGAGGTTTTATTCATTGTTTTTACAGAAATTGGTAGACTAATTAGGTCTTCAAGTAATAAATAACAAACTCAGAATTCTTGCAGAAATTGTAACTAACAATATCTAGGAGAAAATGTGAGCACCAACACTAACCATATTAAGGCAAAACTGGTAATTAGGTTGAATGGTGCCACCCACAATTAAAAAGGTGTAAATGTGTCTCATATCCATGGTAGCTGCAGTTGTGCATGTTTAGCTTCATGTAGGTGTGAGGGTTTTATCTTCAACTCTTGGGCTACAACCTTACTACTGCATTGAACTAATGTATTTAGAAATCATGTTATCTGTCAGTGTTTTTAAGGTGGATTAGATATTTATACAAGAGTTCAACACATCCAACTGCTGCAGGAACAACAGTACTTGGGGTTACAGTTAGTGATGTGAGTCGTTTTTTATTGTCATTTTTTTTGTTTAAAACGAAGATAGTCTGTTTTTTTTTGTTTTTTTTGTTTTTTATTGTTTTAAACTTATTCCATATTTTTCTTCCTTTAATCTAATAAGTATATTAGTATTACCTATAATTTACTATACTACCATGCTTATACGGTTATACCTAGTATATGTATATAGTCATCTTTTAGAAAAACTGAATCACACAAAAAGTATATAATAGAAAGGAAAAACAAACCCTCATTTTTTATATGTATATACCTATATTTTTTAACTAGAACATAAAACATTCTTCCTCATTTCAAACAATACATAATTGTGATTGGCAAGAGTACCAGTATATATATTCCAGATCGAAAAAAAAAATATTCACCTTTTTTTGAACCTTTTTGTTAACCTTAATGTTGGTTAACCTTCATTTCCATGGAAGAATCATCACTAGATTGGGTAGAGCATATATGCTAGTTTCAATATCACAGGTACTGGTATAATATCCATAATACTGGTATAAAACAATAGATATAATTGTGATTGGCAAGAATACCAGTGTGTATATATATATATATATATATATATATATATATATATATATATATATATATTCCAAATAGAAAAATAAAAAATATATAAATATTCATCTCTTTCTTTAACCTTTGTGTTAACCTAATGCTGTTTAACTTTCATTATCTGATTCTATTTCCATTGAAGAATCATTATCACTAGATTGATTAAAGCAAATAGTTTCAATATCACAGGTACTGGTATTTATTGCAGATTTGGATGTTGACGAAGCCAATGTAGCACCATGTTTTACTTCACTTTCTTGGAATTTTGCATTTTGGGATATAAATACTAGCTTTGCTGGTCTGTCTGTGCTTAATTGGTTTCTTTTGGCTGTATGGATATTACTGTATATGTATATGAAATGATCTCGGAGGTAATGAAAGGGCGAAATAGAGGTGTATGAGTTTGTGTAGGTATATATGTGAGTATGCATGCGTATGTATCTGGATGTATGCATGTGTATGGGGTATACAATAGATATAAATGTGTATATAAGTATTTATGTATATATTGGTATATATGTATATGGGTGTATGTGTATGTATATATATATGGATGGTCTCATGGGGGGGGGGGGGATATGTCATCGCGGGTCTAAAGGATAGTTAAGTGGGAGATTCAAAATCCGAGGAATGGATGGGAGAGTCCTGGAAAGGTTGGACAATGGGCAGTCAGCTCCCAGCCAGTGTTCTCGCAAGTTTAATGGATCTCAAGATACAAGACTTTCAGTGCAAGAAAGAGGCCAGTTTTTTCTGTAAATAGGCTGAAAAGGACATTCTATACTGGTACCATATGGCCTATTTTATTATTTATTTATTTATTTTTATAATATATATCATTGCAAAAGTATACCTTATAATTAAATTGGCAATATCTATATTAATTATTAAAAAAAACAAAAAAAAACAACAAAAAACGGTTTTTTTACATCACTAGTTACAGTCGAGGGGTTGAGGGATAAAACCCACCTATAATGCTCTGCTATTAGGCACCTTTCCCACGTAGTTTTATCATTCTGTATACAGGTGACCCTCTGTATACACGGTTTCAGCTATACACTGTTTTGGTGTTGCTCCCCACCCCCAGTATACACGGGAGGGGATCTTGTCCATACATGGTTTCCCAAGCTGACACAGCTGTGTGTGGTGGCCTGTCACTCTACCCCTCCCCTCCCTACCCCTCCCTACCCTCCACCGCTCACTCAGTCAGTAGCACACCAGTTACCAATGTTGCCGATCTACAATACAATTGCCCTAACCAGTCCCCCAATATTGAATCTAATTGTGGCGAGGATTCTATTACCAATTTTACAAATTATACATCACATAAAGGATGTTATCCAATATTTTAATTAATCGTTATGTTAAATATATGCATCTCTAATGATTTTAACTTCTTTACAATGTATTTTTATACTTTATTAGTACTATAATTAAAAAAATAAATTGCAGTAAATCACAATAATCACAATAAATAACCACACTCACCAGTAAACAGCTGCTACGGACGAAGCGTTATATCGTGAACTAAAGTGAATAATTAATTGGTAGTGAGCAGGCTTTAGTTATGGGTGACTTTAATTGCACCAACGTGAATTACGATACAATGCAGGGAGACGTGGAAGGTAATCGTTTAGTTAATTTTCTCGAGGATAGCTTTCTTATTCAAAAGGTTGGGGAATCTACGAGGTTGGACAGTATTTTAGATTTAGTAATAACTACGGATGATAGGCTAATTACTGATCTTCAAGTAATAGAACCGTTGAGCAATAGTGATCACAATATGGTAGAGTTTGTCCTCTCAGTAAGTCACTCGAAACCAACTAACTCGACTAAAATTCCTAGCTTCCAGCACGCAGACTTTAGTAAATTTCGAAATAAATTTTCACACGTCAATTGGGAAAACGTAATGGGGAACTCCAACGCAAAACTAATGTGGGAATCGTTCGTAAAGGTATTTAGGACTATAAATGAGGAATGTGTACCGTACAAAATTAAGCGTGCGAAAGTAAACAACAAGCCCTTGTGGTTTACTTCTAGAGTAGGAGACATTATAAAGAGTAGAGAGAGGGCTTCTAGGCTATACAAGTGCGATAAAGATAATCTGTTACGAAACAACTACATATCTCTAAGGCATGAAGCTAAAAGTGTAATAAAAAAGTCAAAACGCGAATTTGAAATCTCCATAGCTCGTGACGGTAAAGAAAATCCCAAGCGATTCTTTCAATACGTCAATAATAGAAATCCAGTAAAAAGTGTCTTAGGTCCATTAAAAAATGGAAATGGAGATCTAGTCTCTGAAAACAAGGAAATGGCTACCTTGCTAAACGAATTTTTTACGTCAGTTTTTACTATAGAAGATGTAACGAATATCCCTACGGTCATAGACATAATACCTTTTGATAATGGTAATATTTTGGATAATATTGTCGTTAGTGAAGGGGAAGTAATGTGCTATATTGATAAAATGAAGACGCGTAAATCACCGGGTCCGGATTCCATATATCCCATACAACTAAAAGAATTAAAAGATAGCATTGTTGTGCCGCTAACAAAGATTTTTAATGCGTCTATTTCTGAGGGGTGTGTACCAGATAATTTCAAGTTAGCGAACGTAACACCTATCTTTAAGAAAGGCGATAAAGGTGCGGCGGGAAATTATAGGCCAATCAGTTTAACGTCTGTTGTAGGTAAGCTACTGGAATCAATAATTAGGGATCGTATAGTCGAACACTTAGAAGTGCATAATCTGGTCAGAAATACGCAGCACGGTTTTAGGCGAAACAAATCTTGCTTAACTAATCTTTTAGAATTTTTCCAAAGCGTTGTTAACGTTTACGATAGACATCGGGCGGTTGATGTAGTGTATTTAGATTTTCAAAAAGCGTTTGACACTGTGCCGCACAAAAGACTGATTGAAAAAACTAAGGCTCATGGAATCAGGGGTGTAGTAATAAATTGGCTAGAAGAATGGTTGCGAGGCAGGAAACAGAGGGTGGTCGTTGATGGAGCGGAGTCGTGTTGGGCTAATGTAGCGAGTGGCGTTCCTCAGGGTTCTGTATTGGGCCCCTTGCTTTTTCTTATATATTAACGATTTAGATGTCGGCCTAGTCAGTACAGTTTCAAAGTTTGCGGATGACACGAAGCTGGGTGGTAGGGCGATTAATGATGAAGATAGAGGTAAAATTCAGGAAGATCTGAATAAAATCGTTGATTGGTCAGTAACATGGCAAATGAGATTTAACGTGGATAAGTGCAAAATTATGCATATAGGTTCGCGTAACAGTAATTTTGCGTATAGTATGTCAGGGAAAGATTTAACAAGCGTAGAGCAGGAAAAAGATTTAGGAGTTATAGTCACTGGTGATTTAAAAGTAGCGAAACAAAGTACAGCAGAGGTCAATAAGGCGAACAAAGTGTTAGGTTTTATAGCTCGGAATTTTTAGTACAAATCGCGCGATATTATAGTTCCTCTTTATAAATCATTAGTTAGACCCCATTTGGAGTACGCAGTCCAATTTTGGAATCCGCATATGCGCAAAGATATAGACAAAATCGAAAGAGCTCAAAGATGAGCAACTAAGATGATTCCGTCTCTTAGGTCAAAGTCGTACGAGGATAGGCTTAAAGAGTTAAAATTGACTACACTCGAGACTAGGAGGTTAAGGGGTGATCTAATCCAGGTTTTCAAAATTATGAATGGGTTTGATAATGTAGATAGAGATAGCTTTTTCGAAATATCTCAATATAATAGGACTAGAAATAACAGGTGTAAGTTGACAAGTAGAAGGTTCGAGACAGCAGTTGCGAAAAACTTTTTTATGCATAGAATAGTAAATAGCTGGAATAGTTTGCCGGTAGAAGTAATTAGTAGCACGTCTATAAACATGTTTAAGAATCGATTGGACGCGCATGTTGATAGAAAGGGTATAGTTTAAGGTAGTAAAATTAAGGCTTTGTGGGGATATCCCACAGCTCAACACAAGTGTTGTGGGATATAGGGAGGCAGCATCTTGGGTTAGGGGATACTCTCTGTCCTTACACACCCCATTTAAAGAGATTCCTCTGCCGAGCGGTGCCCCCCATAGTACTGTGAGGTATTGAAAAACTCATGATCTTCACTTGCCCCACAAACACCTTTAAATGGGAGACCCATAATGGGTGCACACACATTTCTACATTACTGTACAGTCTTTACAGCCACACCTACACTTTTCCTCGTATGTGTATACACAATACACGATTACGAACACAGTTAGGTAGACCAGCCATGAGTGGATCCTAGGGTCTTTGTTGGTCTGAAACATTATATACATTATAACATTATAAACATCATCTGCAGCAACTCTACCCAATCTGCCTACCTTTATTTGTAAGTTAAACCATTTTTTTCTTGTTACTGCAGTAATATTATGTGCATTTAATATATAAATATACATGTATGTATAGTATGTGTTTCTGTACGTGTTTTAGTGATGTATGAGGAAATATAATTGGTCATAGGGAGGGGGTCAGTTGGTCTAGGGATTGTTTATATTTTTTACCATAAGGTATTAGTCCCCATATGCACAGTTTCTGTTTACACAGGCATTTTCAGGAACCTAACCCCCATGTATACTGAGGGTCACCTGTATTTATTTATTGACTTTCAAGTTTGTATTCTATATAAAGAGATTTTGTATTTTTTTCAGGAATAATTGAATTTATTCACACCTGACAAGTATGGGCTATGTTGTAGCCAATGTCATAATGCCACTTCCTGTTGATCAGTGAAGTTAAAAGACATTGGGTTTGATAGTAATTAGATGGGAGACCATCTGCTGCATTCACATTGTGTAGTGACCTGTGGTTTGGATACCACATAAAGCTGTAGTTTAAACAACCCTATCATTACATTACATGACAAATGGAGTAATTCATAGGCTGAATAGATTTCTGAAGCCAGTTTTCAACTGTTTTTGAAATTCAACCTAATGATAGATAGATATAGATAATCCTTTTAATTTTTAACTTAAAGGTTTGCAAATTTAAGTTTATGCAATATTTTACTAATTTCTTGTTTTACAAATGTTCATGAAAGCATTTGTGGTAAGGGAAAATGGTAATTAGGATAATATTGTAAATGTTTCATATTGTGGTTAGTACTGTGAACCCAGATTGTATTTTAACTTTTTAATTTAGCTTCAAGGAAGATATAACACGAGATTCTCTGATGACTGTTGGTGTCCTAGTAATAGGATGTCCTCGACAGAAATTTACCCAGAATCAGTTTTCTCACATTCGGCGCCATGTTGAAGAAGGGGGCAGCTTATTTGTTATGATGGAAGAAGGGGGTGAAAAAAAGGCTCAGACTAACATAAATTTCTTGTTAGAAGAATATGGAATTGCTTTCAATAATGGTATAAAGTTTAAAAACTTTCACCACCTATATGTATAGCACAGCATCCTTGGACTTATCACATAGCTTGTATTGTACTGAGTGACAGTGAATATCACAATTTATTATTTATTCCTTCTAGCCTAGAGTATTCAGTCTCTATTCACTGCTGTTTAGGTCATTTATCAGAATGATCAAAACACAATTATTTCTATTTTTTTATGCTGCACCATAACACAAGAACAACTTTACTTTATTTATAAAATACTGATTAAACATGCAAGGTTAGTCTTGTATCATATTATGTATAGGCTAGTTGTCCAGCTGTTCTTTCCTAACAAGGTAGAAATGCAGTATTTATTGTTTGTTCCAAATTGTGTTAATTTTAAGTCAATCATATTTCACTTTTTAGACTAGATTCTACGAAACTAACTACATATAAAGTGAGGAAGCTGACTACCACACCATAGTTCTTGCAGAAAGGGAATATTTGGAATACCTAAAATTAAACACTACCTTAGAACAAAAAAAAAATTTTTTACCAATAAATTTAGGTTTGGAAAATGCTTAAGCCTTTAGCTGCAGCTACAAATTTTGGAACTGTACATGGGCCACTCACAGTGAAAAGGTTAAGTTTCTAGCATTTCATTATTTAAACTTTTAGAGTTTTATATTATAATAGGCTAATAGCTTCAAATTGTTCAGTATATTATTGTGATTTTTTCTTTTTCTAATTGCGTAACTAAACTATCTAGAGCTATCCCATCATATACATCACAGCAGAGTTCTACTTTCAACTCCAGTTTCATTGCCTGTTACAACTAAAATTAAAGTTGGAAATGTCTTGTAGGCATACTAGTACCATTAAGGTGAACTGTTTAGTACTAGTAGTTGAATTTAGCATGGATAAAACAATGCTGGTTATCTATACTGTTAAAGATTTATTTGCTCTCGCTATAGAAATTTCGATTGATAACTGACTTGCCATTTATATATGTCCAGTTTTAACATTAAATCTTGCCACAAATATCCCACTGCATGAATCAATTGCGCGTGTGTTCGTGTGCGCACACGTGCAAGCAAGCAATATTGGACTGCACTTGTCCACTCTTCAGTTCATTAGACACGCTTTCATGTCTGCATCACAAGTTTTGAACCACTTTATGTAAATTGATAAAGCCTCACGCAGGTGTATCATCACAAGATGGTGTCACTGGCAAGAATTTATGAATTACATTAAAAAATGAAAATAGCTTTTAGCTTTGAGTCCATGTATAGTAAGAAAAGGGGAAATATTTTTTTAAAAATTCCATGCCAATATCTAGGGTTTTCGTTAGAAAAAGATAGTATGCATATAGAGGATGGGTAATTAGTATAACCAGAAAGGCTTTTAGGTACTGTCATTCATTTATGAACTGAGGAAGTTTAGGTATTGTAATACACTAGTTTTTATTTATTTTTTCAAATGTGAATTGGTTACCAAAAATAGAAGTATTATTTTGCTTTTGCCTTTTAATACAAGTGCATGTTTTCCATATTGATCATTGTACTGGACCAAGTGCACCATGTTCTTTGGAATTTTAGTATAATTTGCATTTTTCCCTTTATTTTCTCTCCTAACCTACACAACTATGCAGAATAAAAATCCTGAAAAATTAGCTTTAAAAATGTTCAGTCAGCTTCAAAACTAGCTTGTCCTTTATTCCAATATTGAATAAAAATGTAAAGCTATTTTTCAAGCTAGCTGTACATTGTTGTAGTGGTGCACAGTAATATATAACTTATTAAAATCTTATTAACTATATAATTAACTAAGATTATTAAAAATCATCCAGATGTTGGGCTCACTTGCCATAACTTCATTGATTTAATTTAAAACTTAAATTTTCGTATCAGTTCCACTAGTTAGTTCCATTGATTAAAAAAATGGTGGTGAACTTCTTAACTTCTTAACTTAACTTATTAACTTTCTTGTTTTTCAAACGAGAAATTTTAACATCCTTTGGAATTGTACTGTACCCAAACTATTTATTAACCTTATTAATTTGCTGCAGATGCTGTCATTCGTACCTGTTATTACAAGTACTTTCATCCCAAAGAATGTCTCATCACAAATGGTGTTTTAAATAGAGGAATTCTGGAAGTAACTGGGAAAAACTTACCGGGTTTGCACTTCAAAGATGAAACTTCTGTTGGAAGGTTTGTGTCAGGTTCTGATTTTGGTGTTTATTGGATATGGGAAATGAGAGCAAAAATAGTTTGTTACAAAGTGGAAAATAAAGTAGTTTAAACGTTTTACTCTCGAAATGCTAGCGCTAATTATGGAAATTTAACCATTTAAATAACTAGGAAAAGCTATTGCGCCCCTTGATAGATAGATAGATAGATAGATAGATAGATAGATAGATATATATATATAATATACTTGAACTCCTTTGCATTGTTGAACATAGAGAAAGAAAAGAATGAAATTCAGCAGTACCTGAAAGTAATTATTAGAAATAAAAGAATTGAAAATGTTTCGGTCAGATAATCACCATTTATCGATAATATAACTGGAGGTATATACAATATATTGATGGAGAGTATGTATGGGAAGTAGTTCCTGATAACAAACTTTAATGACAGTCATTTTCCAGTAGATAATGGCTATGTAAAATTCAAACAGCGAGACATTCAGATATATACATTTTATTTTTATTGTAATGGGGTACAATAAAATTATCAACGTCACTGCCTTTGTTTGGAATACACACTTACCAACTCTGCTTAAATGCTAAGAGTCGATTCCCCAGCGGGGGAAATGGAGTTTGGTTGCATTGTGACAAAGTAACTTAGCCTCCCAAATGAAATAACTTTCGTTGGTGAAGATAATTTGAGTCAACAGTTTGTCTTCCGCATCCAGCATTTCGACCATGTCTTGTGCATAACTTACGAAGGGCATGGAAACTTGCATGAAAGTTTCA
Source organism: Bathynomus jamesi (assembly GCA_023014485.1). Taxonomy (NCBI): domain Eukaryota; kingdom Metazoa; phylum Arthropoda; class Malacostraca; order Isopoda; family Cirolanidae; genus Bathynomus; species Bathynomus jamesi. The sequence goes on along the minus strand of JAJOZX010001433.1, from coordinate 632,700 downwards.
CCCCTTTAAAATTCGATTGGTTGATTTTTGTTCTGTTGTTCAATTTGACTGATGGCAGCCACTGCGGATGTTCTTGGGGCTTTTACTGAGCTCGCCAACAACAGTCGCAGTTTTATCACTTGGAACCCCTGTTCGAGGTCGACTGACTGCGTGATAGTTCAGTCAGACCATAGCGCAGAACGGTAGCATAGGCTGAGGTAATTGTCTTTGGTGTGGATGGGAAATCAAATGGAGGAAGTTGAAATCCCTTGCACCAAAACAGAAGATTTGAAATAATCCAGCCAGGCTGCCATCTTAAAGCGTTCGATGGAATCATAAAGGATTCCAGTGTCGCTAATTTCATGATGGCAAATTGTGAAAACATGTTTTTATTTCGATATTGATAAATGTCACCATTTAGGGCCTAGGTTAAGCTGCAAGTCTAAGCCAGGCTGTATATTAATTAATGTTATTAGTGTAAATAAAAATTCGATTACTGGATTTTTCGCTGTTGAATTTCACACTAATTTATTGGGAAATCATTGACTTATTAAAGTTTGTAATCAGGAACTACTAAAGAAACACAGTATATACATATACAGGGTGGTCCAGAAGTCCCTATCTATTTTGCTGAAATAAGTTTTTTAGGATAAAAATGTAGTAACATAATTAGATGTATATTTACTTATCAGGCTTAGGTCTAAGATTCGACGTGAGCATCATCAGTGTCTGCAAATCTCAAATCTAGCCACTGCATTGCGGAACACATTCTCAAGCATATCTGGGGTTATTTTAGCGACAATGCGAGTTCGCAGACCCTGCAGATCTAGCTTTTGTTTTGTAAACCTCAGACTTTATAAAGCCCCACGCAAAGTCGTCTAATGGTGTTGAATCCGAAGAGCGTGCTGCCCAAGTCGCTGGATTGGACATTGTGGAAACAGGCCCTGGGAAGCACGATCTTCGGATTTAACACCATTAGACTTTGCATGGGGCTTTATAAAGTCCGATGTTTACAAAAGTTAGACCTGCAGGGTCTGCGAACTCGCATTGTCGCGGCAGTTGCTAAAATAACCTAAGAGATGCTTGAGAATGTGTTCCGCAATGCAGTGGCCAGATTTGAGATTTGCAGACACTGATGGTGCTCACGTCGAATCTTAGACCTAAGCTTGTTGAATAAATATACATCTAATTGTGTTTATACATTTTTATCCTAAAATACTATTATTTCACCAAAATAGATAGGGACTTTTGGACCACTTTGTGTATATAAATATCAGAGTGAAAGCCCCTAATCCTTTTAACGCAGGTTGTTTTTGTAGGCTTAAGTTATGAATGCATGTACAGTTTGTACCGATCGTCTATGTAAGATTAAATTATTTTAACTAAAAGCAAAGGATTGTGTATAATGATTACTGATCAGTCTAGCCAGATTATTTAATTTTAACGATTTGTTACAGATTGTCATTTATTTATCCCTTTGGATCTACGATCAACGTTGCAAAACCTGCCGTTGCTGTACTTTCCACTGGAAGTGTCTCATTTCCTTTGAATCGACCTGTGAGTATGAAAAAAGTATAGATACTCTGGAGAAGACTAGATCAAATTGGTTCCCATAGGCCGTTCATTAAATAATGTCAGGGATTTTGAGTGGTTCATTCTCACTGATATTTCGCAATAAGAACGCAAATTTTGAATTAGTAATGGTTGCTAAACGCTTTAATAAAGCCACCATGCACCATTGGGCAGAAAGAAAAATCTAAGTTCCTCTCCCCAACCATCCAAATATTTATGCAACTAGGTTTTTTTTTAAGGAACTGTAAAAATAAAATATTACCTCAAACTAAACAGGGCACAAGATGAATTTCAAATTACTGTGGTGGGTTTTTGGGGACTTGGTCCATCTATTCTTTTTATAGCTAGGGAAGGAAGCATAAATATCCTTAATATTTCGTGTTTTTCCCTTTATTAATTATTTGGAAGTTGGGATAATAATTTATACATTAATATTATCCAAACCTTAGACCTTCCCTAAATATTTAACTAATTAATTTATAATAAATTTATAAGTTAAAAACAGGATCACGACGTCGGATCGAGTTGACGTTCTATCGATATTGTGGGTTAAATTAAGGCAGGTTAGGTAGGTGAAGTTAGTTTTTAGTGTCAATGTTACTTATGGTCTTGTCAATTCGATGGGTATAGGTCCCTAAAAATATAAAAAATTAATATTTTCTTTTGTAAGTGAATTTAGTCCCTAGAAATTTTTGGAAAATAAGATCGATGTAGAGTTAAAATTTACTTTTTCATTTATGCACTGCAAATTATTTTATTTATTTATTTTTTTTGAAAGTAAAAGAGGCGTTAACTAGTTTTCATAAAATGAAACTAACTCATCGTATTATGAATTTGTAATTCGATAAAGAATGCTAAAGGAAAATATATTTGTTAGATTTGTGCTTTTTATGAGCACCCCAACAAAAGTGGAAGGGTGGTTGTCTTGGGTTCTGGACATGTGCTCAGTGACCAGTACATCGATAAGGAAGAAAACTCCAAAATTAAGGATGTCATTTTCAATTTTCTCACAGCGACAGACTTCAAACTCAACCAGATTGATGCGGAGGACCCAGAGGTGATGTTAGGAAGTTTTAACTCGTACGTAGACTGTTGCTTTCCTTTCTTGCTTATAGTTTCTAGGGACTTAAGCTTAAATAATTTAAGCCCTAAGCCTTGCATTTTTTTTATTTAATGAACAGTACTACTAAGTCGTGTTTTAAATGGTATATGTTTATCAAATTATAAAGGTACTCGGGGAGTAAATTATTCCTGGTTAAACTGCCCAGAAATCTCTCTAGCGATACATACTACTATGTTTTTAATGATTAGGAATAATCATGGCAGTTTTGTATGAAGAGACGTTATTTATTTTATTCCTATGAATTAAATCTAACATTATTTATTTCAGATATCGGATTATAACTTAACTCCAGATCTTTCGTACTTATCAGAAAATTTGCGAGTGTGCTTGCTTGAATCTGAAGAAGTTCCTTCTGATTTCACTCAACTTTTTCACTCGAAGGTAAAAAAGTTAAGCATTTGGTTTATATGATGCTAATTCATAGCACTCACAAACTTGACTTCTTAAGCTATAGACAAAATTAGCATTATTATTATCATCATTCAGTTGGCAGCCATTGATATGCATCTGGTGCCGGCGGCTATCGATGCATACTCCAAACTTAATGTGAAACACGAACCTCTCAGACTAATAACGCCGCAGTTCGAGGCGCCTCTTCCATCGTTGCAACCTGCGGTAAGACATTACTAATCTTGTTTATGGTTTACAGTCACGTACTTATTTCCTTATTCGTGTGGACACACGATTCAACATTTAGCTTTTTATTTGCGAAATACAACAGTAACGTAGTTAAATGAATGAAATATTTGCTAAAATTTGTTGTTCCAAATCTTGCTGCTAGTGATTCATTTTTTTTCGTTAACAATTAACCCAGTTAATTGTGACGGCGGTCACGAAATCTTCATAAAAAAAAAAAAAAAAAAATTCCTTCAGTATATTTCCAAACATTTTTTTTCGTATACTTCAGCGCTTGTCCAGTACCCCGATAGCTTTTTATTTACTTACTCGCAATTAAACTGGTTTTACGTAATAAAAACTCTGAAAAATGTATTGCCAAAAAGGAAATTTAAATGAGAATACGAATTGTTATTAAAAACGTTAAAATTAGTGAAATTAAAATACACCTGTCCATGCAACAAAAAGGGTTGGGAATTAGATTGAAAAATATGTTTGAAAATGCTCAAACGCTGCACCGTTACATTTTTGTTTATTCCATTTTCCGCCGTTACGGTGTTGAATTAAAGACTTTTACCAACAAATCAAATTCTCAACTAAAATTAAGTTTTATCTAACCTAGTATAGTCTAACGGGCTATAATATTTAACTTAACGTAACTCTCATGTACCCATCCTTTATTTATTTATTACAAGGTTATTAAAAGTTAAAAAAAAAGTAATAGTCTCGTGGCTCGATCGGTTAGGACGCGGCCCGTAGTGTTGAGACTCCGTTGAGTCGTAGGTTCGAACCCAACTACTGCCTAGAGCTGGCCGGTTGTCTTTTCTGTATGTTATGTCACGACGAAGCGGCGGGCAGGCCACCCTCTTTTAATTATCTCGAACTGAGCGAACCCAGGTTCGGGGCCCTACCCCCTTTCACTTCCTTGGGGAGGATATGGAACGTGGATGGTACTCTTGTTACCCGTTACCATTTTAACAAAAATTATATCAAGATCTCTACCGACACCATTTCGAAAAGTTTTGTTATTTGGTTTGACAAACCAAATAAAGTTTTACTCGAGTGTAATAATCCTATTTTCGTGGGGTAAATGACGAAATATTCTATATAAATAAGAAAAAATAAAATGTTAAATTTAGAGCGGCTGTATTCAAAAAGTTTCAGGAACTTTTTTATTAATGGTCTTGTAAACCCCCCACCCCCCCACCCCCATATTCTGTTAAAAATAAAATGGTTCTATTAAATGCTGATCTGGAATATGAATGGAACATTTCACCACATAGATCTTAGAACTTTGTTCTCAATTATTTGCAAAGGTTAAAACTAATTCGTCTTTTAAAGTGTCTTATTGATTGTAAAGTGAATAACTCTTCAATTTAGTGACGTGACTGAAAGTATTGGTTTCTTTCAGGTATTTCCACCTTCCTTCAGAGAACTCCCTCATCCGCCTCTCGAACTCTACGACTTGGACGAAGCTTTCAGCTCAGAAAAATCCAGACTGGCGCAAGTATGTTCTTATCCGTATTGTATGTATTCGTCTTTAATTGGAGGGTATCTTTACCTTCAAGAATGAAATTAAATTAAATTGATTTGGTGATTGCTGGCCTTGGTTTCAAATGTTCCGTGCGATGATTCCTCATTTCACGAAGGTCAAGCTTCTCGCACCTCCTCCTCCACTTCTTCGCCTGAGCTTTCATCACGAGCACTACAATCTCAGACTTTAAGCTTCATGCTCGTTCCATGGACTAGAAATACTTGAGTATGCGCACTTTTACATATGCCAATTACCCCCACCAGGATTCGAACCCAGGACCACTGACTCGTAGTCACTGACGCGGACTGTTAGGCTACGACAGGAAAAAAAAAAGTTAACCTACCACATACTGTATCATCCGAGAGAAACGCAACCGCTTTCACGCCCAGGAGCGTTTTAAATGTTAACTCCGTGCACTAGAACCAATAAACGACATTTAATTTGTATCTGAGCAACACGAAGGTACCTTAGATGGAAATAAACGCATGAGCACGCGCGCTTTTGCATGCACAAACACTGGGCTGGGAAGGAGCAAGCGTTGTTTTCGGATGAAGTGCGCCAGGTTATTAACTTATCTTGTCGTAGCCGTGGTCAGTGTGACTGGTGGGGATTTTGTGCGCGCGCACGCACATATATATTTATAACTACATTTAAGATGGTAATTAACCACATTTTGTTTTTTAATAGGTGTGTGAACGATTAACAAAGATTTAAACGTTAAGTTATACCCTTTTATTATAGTTGACCTGAAAAAAAAAAAGGTAGTTGAGAAGTCTTGTGCAGTGTGCACGGCATAATTATGAATTGAGGCAGGATAGCCTAGTAGATCACCGAGATCTTAACGTGCAGAGTTACGTCGTGGCCAGTATCGCAACACCGCTTCCCATCGATCAGCCAAGTTAAACGACATTGGGTCTGATCTGGACGAAGGACCGTGTTGTGCATCCAGATTATGTAGTTACCCGTGGTTCGAATCCCACGTAAAATTGTAGGTCCCCTCCGTCATGATCTTAGATGGTGCAAAGGAAGTTAAACAATTACAAAAAAAAAAAAAAGTGAAAGTCCTGAGTTCGAGCGATAAAGGTTTCCCTTTGGGTCTCCCTGATGGGTACTAGTACAGATTTCAAACAATGTAATCATCATATTACTCGACTATTTTTGTCTGAGTGGGGTTAAGAAAATTTTTTATTATGCAGAGAGGAGGGGCCCCAAGGCAAATGTCCCCAAAAGTGCCCCTCCCCTAGAAGAGCCAAAATCAAGGTTCGGGATTTTCGATATCCAAATAATTAAAATGTCGTAAGCCTCTACTTATGGCAATATAAATAGTGGTCGAAACTCGCTATCCAGTTTTTATTATTTAGTTCAGAATTAATGTGTTGTATATATACTCCTAATAATTTATTAGTATTTTTTGAATTGAGAACACCATTAAAATTTAATGTTCTCAAAACCGTGGAAAACTTAGTTTAGTTGACGCACAGACAATATTTCTTTCATTCGTCTTGTAATTTAAACATGCATGAACTGTCGCGTTCCCAAATTAAGTGTGTAATGTCGTTGGTAAGTCTTCAAGTTGTTTTCCGGGATATAAAACTATATTATGGGAGAGTTTGCAAACGTAATTGGTATTAGATTAATTGACGATACAATATAGGGAAAGTATGTATCGTAAGATTCTTCCCACTAGTTTTAAAATTTATTGAGTTTAGTTACAGGCCTGATTAAATTCGAAAAAAAATGGTCAGCTTTATTGGATAGTACAGTAGTCCTCATTAGTCTTTAACAAATCGTCTAGATGTAACAATTTTGCTTACTTATCTTTACTAGGTTACCAACAAATGTAAAGATGATGATCTCGAGTACTACATTCGTGAATGCGGAGAAATTTTGGGCGTTGTTCCAAACTTGCCAATTACATCGAGAGATGCTCGCCACATACTGGAGTACATTCTTATGCAGCTTGCAGAATTTAAAAAGTTGAATCAGGTGTGCGGTAGTAGTTGCATTATGTTGGAGTACATTTTTCATGACCATAGAGAGATTATTGGTAGTAGTGGTGCAGAACTAATGTTTTTAGTACATGTGTAAATATAATTTAAATGCAAACTAGGTTAGGTCGTAGTCAATGTCATAACACCGCTTCCTATTGATAAGCAACATAAGACAGGATAGTTGTCGGATGGGAGAGCAACCTCCGATCATCCCACGTGAAGCTGTAGGTCCCCTTCGTCATATAACCTTACATGTTGCAAAGGAGGTTAAACAAAAAAAAATTGATAATTCAGACATTAACAGTCTAGTAGTAAGGTTTTTACCCCCACTTATCTTATTAAGTTTTTTGAAGGAGCAATTATCATCTTCAGTCAGATCGCGCGTAGGAACGCAATGTACCTAATTAATGAGTTACCGAGATCATTCAGTAACATCTAAACCAGAACTTGGTAATGCTATTATTTTTCCTCGTTCAGTACTTCCTCACCATATTATAGGTTTTTGGTCTACTTTTCAGACTCGTTAATAGTTGGATCTGTTTCCGTAAATGCATTTGAGACGCACCAAGATATCTTAATCTGGGTTAACTAGCTTAGTTATCATAAAATAACCTGCAGTTACATCTGGTCTGCTGGGGTCTTTGATCGCGAAAGAACTACATTTCTGTAGAAAGCAAAGTGAATATTCTCTTCATAATGATTACTTTACGGTATTGAGACGAACACAGAAAAATATAACTTAACGTTAACAAATTATTCTGGATTGATGATTCAATAAAGGATTTCCCATTAAGTCTTTCGAAGTAAAGCTTCTTTACATTTTAAATTGCTTTGCGAGTTGGCGAGGATGTCTATCATACATTATTATGTCATCTCTTCTACAAGTAATTTTCTTTTTGTCCAGGACTTTGATATAGACGGTCAGTAGCAAGCTGTTGTGCTATTTAACTTCGAAGATAAAAATAACCGTAATATCGAATAGAAAATGACCATGCTTCATTTGGTTAGTTACGTATATACACTGTTCAGAAGTTTCGTCGGGCAGGAGCCGTCATCTTTGGGAAGTTTATTGAAATACAAAAGTGTTTTACTCCACTACAAACTTATACTTTAAAACTCCCTGCCGGAGGGGATTTGGTAGCTATTTTTTCCTGTATGCACAAAATAATATATATAAAGCAAGCGTTCTTAATATTTATCCTCTATCAAAATTTTTGTGATAGTCCAGTCAGGTAACCTCCCCTCTGTGTATTCACGATGAAATCTAAAAAAAGAAAACGAGGCGTAAGGTACACTTGCGGCAAAAAGTTCTCCAAAAAATAAGATGCATATGGTTAAAACCACAAATAATAAGGACACGTTATAACACAAACCTACTAATTATCCTAGAAACAGTAAATGTATCGATACACTAGCGTCATTTTCAACATTCTGAGTACCTTTAAAAGAGAGGACAAGAATGTAACGTTTCCTCTTGCTGTTAACATTGATTATATCAAACTGGAATATTGTTAAGTCTTAATTTTACTTGCTTTAGTTAAGACTGAACAATATTCGTTTAATATGATCAGTGTTCTCAGCAAGAGAAACATTACATTCTTGTCCTTTCCTTTAAGGTACTCAGCATGTCGAGAAATGACGCTACATGATCGACACTTGCTAGCTTTCACCTCCACCCGGTCAAGAGAAAGTATCTTTGAAAGGTCTATGGGCTTGTAAAAGTCTGTGCGAAAAACAGTCGACCTAGCCTTTATTTAAATAAAGTAGCGTCCAATCTACTCGTATGCCTGTGGGTAAAACTATTATCATGGATTAAGAAAGGTCCATGCCGCGTATTCGCTTTGTTTTAACAATTCAACACCAAATCTACTGGCCCTTACACACACGATCGTGGTTCATTGCTTTAGTTTTTAAATAAATAAAAAAAATAGTGCCACCCAATCCCAACTCCCTCCATAGTCGGTACTGTATTACAAATGATTTTAGATGAAAGGGAATGAAAGCTAAAATTTATATTTAAGAATTTTGTTCCAGCGAAATCGAGCCGCAAAAAAAAAAAAAATTTAACCATCTGAGTAAACCAAGCTTGCACACTTTCACTTAACGTGATAAACCTTCTGAATTTTGTTTACTATTATGATCCCTACCTCTCCCAACTCCGGTCATGGAGCAGTCAATATCAACTATTTATTAGTATACAAAATTCCCTTACAGCAGAATACTGACATTATGTATTAGCATAACTACTTTGTGGTATGTAACAAATAAAAAAAACTGAATTATTAGTGTGGGGAAAAAGTTACTCAACTTATCTAATGTAAATAATGGTTGGATACTCGTTATTATACGTATGTTTTATTTGAGTTATGATCATAATAGATAGTTTTAATTACATTGTTGTGTGCTGTAATGTATTACACTAATTTGGTATATATGGTCATTCATAAAATGTACAATGGCGGTCTCTCAATCTTCCTGTTAAGCCAGCACTAGCCGGTAGGCCTATAAGAAGAGTTCACACATTTAGAGTGCAATACAAGTGTTCGGAATAATTAAAAATGTGACAAGTATAAGAAATTAAACGTGGCGAAGTGCTTTTTAAACAAAAATTAAATTACTTGCAGCCACTGCTGTAAATGTATGAAAAATTTGAACTACAGTAAAATTATCAGACGAGCAAAGTTAAAGAACTACATGCTTAAATGGTAACACGTAAAAACCGATTTAATTTCTCGACAACTACATACTATTTTCGAAATAACTGATTTTATAATCTGATCGTTTTGTTGTAATTATCATTTGTAATATTAGTTTTAATGTCATCAAGAAACTGCAGAAATTGAAAAAGTATAAGTACATTTACACTACAAAGTGGTATAAAATTCAATACTCAACGGAACCTCATTCTTTATCAGCCAAACTTAAAAAGTTTCGCGTGATTCAACTCTTTTGCCAAAACCTACTTATTTTCAAAGAATGTTACTCGAATAAATGGTAACTCGGATACAAATGCTCATCGAAATATTTACCACCACCTTAAATATTTTTCTTTTGCTTCGCCACAATCTTATTCTAGTTTAAAATCATGTAAACTTTGTTTTTAAGTTTGGAAAACGCTCCATACATATAACTTAAATATTAAAAAGATAACATCCATATGCCCTGAGCCTGGGTTACATAAGCCAGAATCAATTAAAAAGGGGTAGCCGGCCAACCGCTTCGTCGTGACGCAAGATATAGAAAAAAAAACCAACCGCACAGCTTTAGGCAGCACTGGAGTTCGAACCCACAACTCAGCAGGGTCTCAGCACTGCCAGGCGACACCCAAATCGAACGAGCCATGAGACACTCGGGTTAAATAATAAATTAATCCATTTTCCCTAGAAAAAAAAATTGTTTCGTATTTGTTGAATGAGATTCTTGGGGAATGGGGAAGTCAAATGTGATGATACAGCTTGTCAATTTTTTTTTTTTACTTACTAATGAAAGCAAATGCGCAACCAAAGACATACACTCCGAGGGTTAAAGCATATTTGCAGTTTTATTTCGCCTACACGGTACATAAATTTTAACCTACATTCCTTCCCTTTAAGTCAATTGCAGCATCAACTAAGCAGGGAGTGAGAAATAGGGGTGGGTACTGCTTAATATTTTTTTGTGCGCGCGCGAGGGTAAGGGAAGGGGTGTTCCTTGGAAAACCAGTGTATATCCGGTATCAAAGCAAAGGCAAGGCGTGTGACAATTTCTAAACCCATTTTTATTTTTAAAATTTGAACATCCTTCCCAAAGAATATATTTTTTTCTTAGCGAACTTTTTTCCATCACTGTATATCTGAACATCAACTATAAATAAATACTGTATCGATGCATTCATACAATAACATTTTTAAAAAGGTTACCTTAAGATATACTGGAATGCGATACGTTTTCCACCTCCACTTCTTACTTTAAAGGTAACGTCAATATCACAATACTTTTTATCTGGAAGATTCAAAATATTTAATGGATCTTATGAATAATTAGGCTTCACTATAAAGTTCAAGAAATTAAAAATTACACCTCCATAAACTCGTAACTGAGTTTCTCAGACTTTCTGTTTCAAGGGCAAATTAACCCATTAGTGGCCATTGGTAGAATTCTACCAATGGGCACTAATGGGTTAATTCTATGTATGAAGTTGCGTGAAATTTCCTCGGTAATGTAACACTTGACAACGTATAAAAAACTTACATTAAGTTTTTAAACGGCTTATTCTTACTTTTTTTTATTATACTTTAAATCTTATGAATGTAATATTTGTTAATCATTTGGAAATTCAAATATACCATAGCCGTACTGCATTTTTTAGCCACTAAAGAAACGAGAGTGTTTCGTAAAAAGTTCGCATGGAAGCACCTAAAAAGCATAAAAAAACTAATAATCAATAAGGATTTGGTTTTTCCTTCAAATTCTATTTTACACACACACACACACACACACCTATTGGTAATTGTGAATTTTAAAAATTTTTGTTTGGCTGCGAACTTTTTGCCGAAAGTGTACATCAAGAAACATCTGGTGGACGAAATAAATACTGCAGTAGTACTGCAACGTGTATCCTATTCCGACTACGAACAATTACATCCATGTTTTCAACTTACCTACTATTTCTTGAATTGAGACTCTGCTTACATTCACTCCGATTACGTTCTTTGGTACCAATTTTCCCATCTTCTCAATCTAATAAAATAAAAATCATATTAAAAGTCATTAAAAGTCGAAAGTACAAAAGAATTGGCTAAATTTATAAACCTTAGTTACTATTCGCACTTACTTCGGGTATCTCAAAGTAAAAATTCTGAATATTTTAAGAACCTAAGTCTCGTTCTATTTAGCCATTAAAAATAAAAACTCTCAAAAATGACATTTTCACCGACATATTGCCATATCAGTTCTCCAACTAGAACAAGGGCTACGTCGTAAACAATGTCGTAACACCACTTCCCGTTGATCGGCGAAGTTAAGCGGCAATGGGTTGAATGGGAGATCGTCCTCCGCGTCCAAAGTATGTAGCTCAGATCCCACGTAAAGCCGTAAGTCCCCTCCATCACACGACCTTAGATGTTGCAAAGGAGGTTAAACAACCCCATCATTAACATTTCAACTACAACAACACTACCTACTGTCATGTTATTTTACAAGTACTCTTCCAAATGTATTTAAAGGTATATATTGAAGCAAGCGCAAGTTTAAGTGGAAGGCCGCCAAAACGAACTCACGGACCTAACCCATGCACTACAATTGCTATAATTTAATAGTTTTCAGAATACTCAAACAGCCTAATTCCCTAAATTTACATTTAAGAATTCAAATGGAAAAAAATTGTTTTTACCAAATTTGCTTCAATTGCAAAAAAAGGCAACTTCAAAAAGTAAAATTTTACTCACTACAAATTATGCCATATTTCAAAATTACAACTTTTCTAATCATGCATGGGCATTGACAGCTGAAAAAATTCCAAGTCCATAAGTCATAAATTTGCTTAAACTGCACAGTGTTTTTAATTTTCAAAATAACACAGACTACAAATATCAAAAGCTTTCCAAATATGTCATCATTAGAATAGTACCTTTACAAAAGGTAGTTTTTCTTAAAAGTTTATGACACTGAAAAAAAAGAGATGATATTTGGATGGTGTGCGTCATGTCATCTTACCTTTTTTATGGTCTCTTGATCTTGCTGAAGCCTCTCAAGAAGTGAACGAATAACTAGCCCTCTCAACTCATTCCAAGAGTGTTGCTGGATATGATGAACAACCATACAGAGAGCCTTAGAAAATTAAAATAATGATATTAAATTATATTATTATTAAAATGATATAAAGTAATTTTTGCATACAATTTGTATGTCATATAGTGCAATCTAATGAGGCATCATTTAAATCAATTAACTGAAATTGTGGAACAACCGAATGTAAGGTTAATGAAACAAATGTTAAAACAAATTTACCTGCTTGGCACCAAACTTAAAGTCTGATAAACTAAAGTCAGGATCCCATTCACGCTTTAACTTTTCTAAATCATACCAAGTATCCAAGGCTTTGAAAGGATTAAGTGTACCAAACACTTTATCAACATGGAGCGATGTATGAAATTTCGTTGGTAAAGTAACATTTTGCAATGTATAAACATTTTCATTCCTTTGTGAAAAAGAAAAAAATTAGTCTAATAATGCAGTTCTACATACCCATAACACTGCAGCTGCTTAGTATTTTCAATATCAATTCTTAAAGTGATAATAAAACTTCTACAACAGGCCTATACAGTAAAACAATACTGATGTGCAAGTGATCATACTTTTTAGATGAAACAGTTTTGTGTTGAAATAATGGTCTGCTCATTGCAGGAAGAGAAACAACTGCTGATATTTGGAAAAGTGCTCGATTTCTTGAATACATTTTCCCTACAAAATGAACTGCCTATACTCAACAGGGTTTTCAGTTCTCTGAAATTAATTATAAGCTATGCAGTTTTCTGCAATATAAAAGTTATGTAATAATATAATATATACAATATCTTGTTGGTCTTATTGACATTATGGGAACATGTCATATTTAATTAATGTGGCTTTAGAAATTTGTCATCCTCAACAAGAGCCTCATTGAAATGTACTAAAAGATATAGTACATAGTAATATGTACTAGCTAAGTATCATATTTATTGTAATTTGTAGTTGTAAGGAATAAGGAAGAAAAAATACCACAAACACTTAGAAGCAACTAACCATTCAAAATACCAAATGACCAAAGAAATGTCACATTAAATAATGACTATTAGCTATGGGATCAACTTGTTTCTTGTGGGTGAATTGTGCTTATCATATAAATATGCTGAATGCTTTACATATTACTAAAGAATATACTGAGAACATCTACTGTTTTAATATGCTGAATATTGGGGTTTCCTTCATTGTAAACAAATAAATGGCACTCCGTAAAGATTTTACCAATTGAGGCATCATGAGGAGGAGTCCATTTGGCTAGTGCCTCAGTAACAAAAGTTATGAAGATTGCCCATATATCTTTAATACAAAATACTGAACAATAAGCAACACTAACAGAATGAGAGAACAGCTTTAACATAATATATGGGTATCAACATGAACCAAAGCCTACAACTTTTTCAGTTAAACAATAGTCTGCAATGACCAACATCAGTCAAAAAAAAAAGTGAAGAGAATTGAATGGATCAGCATATGATGGTGGCACAGCGTAGCAAAACCCCTCTCATCACCAACCAATGCAAAAATCAGAATGAAGTTGGAATGAACAGAATATTGGAAACACTATTCTGCTTATATATGTAATTTTTCATTGCCATCCAGGAAGTCATCCCCTTGGGGACTGCACTCCTTGATGCACATGAACAATTCAGCAACTTTTGTCATCAAGGCACCAGCTGCCAAACAGACTACTCCTCTGTCCTCTGATGCCTATTTCAGTCCATTGCAAATTTTCAAAGTACTATTTTTCAGCAAGAACAGAAAAACATTAAACCAGTAAATGATCTCAATATGCATTCACATATACATTCACATATGCATTCACATATACATTCACATATACATTAAAAAAAACATATTATACTAGAATAATATAAAATTGCAGCCACCAAAACGCAAGTTTCCATTATTCTGTTCAAACACACACATACACATTCAAAAAAATGTGAATCAAATTATTCCAATGAGTATTATACTTGCAATCAAATGAAAACAAATGTTATGGTTTATAATTTCTTAATTTCTGCACATCTTCAACCAACTATTTGTTAAAAGACTCGAGAGAAAATGGAAAAAAAAAATTAAAATCACTTTAGTTTTATTTAAATTAATATTTTGTGACCCATCCTCCTCCCACTTCTTGTTGTTGATGGTTAGCCAATCAGCCCACCCTGACTGAGCAAGCTGGCAGCACGCAGATAACCAGTCGCCCTCTCCGGAGTGGACTAGAGGTTCAGGCGCACTAGTAATGTTGTGCAAGATCATTACAGTCTGTCATAATGTGTTCAATTGTTTGTGGTGTGTCCTGGCACAGGTGGCAGGTGTCATCCAGAGTTGTCTAGTCTGTGTTTATATGTCTAAAGGTTGGGGTGATGTCCACATCAGAATCATGCTAAATTAACTCAATCCAATCTGTTCAGACTGGTCTCTGACCTGTCAATGGGTGACAGCTTCGCACCTAGGTGTGTGTGTGTGTGTGTGTGTTTTCTGTACTGTGTGATGTCTGTGGGGCATGGTATGGAATGGAGTATTTGGTTATAATGTCCCTCTGGTGTTACCTTAATGGTGTGAGATGTTGGTGCAAGATTGTACATGTAGTGGTAAGGGTGTTGTGGATTAGTTGTCGCTGCTGCCATAAATTGTGTTCCCCCTCATGTCCAAATGTTTCCTAACTTTCAGTATTTTTGTTTCTGTGTACAGGTGTTCTATTGGTGGTGTTTCAGTACATCCTGTAATGATAAGAAGTGCGTTGTTTTGTATTGTCTGCAAGGTGTTTATGGGTGTGTGAGATAATGGATGCCCAGCATGGGCTAGCATAGCCCATAACTGAGCAAATATATTGTTTGTATAAAAGTGATGATGTTTCCTGCTGGTGTCCAAAGTTTGTGCCTGTTAGTACCCTAAGCATGTTAGGTCTTGATGTACATTTGTTTTTAATGTCCTGAATGTGGTTTGCAAAAGATAATGATGTGTTGTATGTGACCCCAATTAATTTGGTCCTGTGAGTGTGTGGAATGTTGGTGTTCTTTTGTGTTGCTTGTTAGCAAGGTGATGGTTGATTTTGTGGGTGCTACTTTGAGTCTTATTGTGTGTGAGCCAGTCTTGTATACTGTTTATGTATGTTTGTTGGTTATTTGAAGCAGTCAATGTTGTTGTGGGTGGATGTTGGAGTGATGTCATCTGCATATGATAAGGTAAGTTTGTTATCTATGGGTGTTAGAATGTCATGCATGTATAAGTTGAAGTGTGTTGGTGAGAGAACAGTGCTTTGAGGGACCCCATTCAGAAAAACCTTGTTTTTTGGATGACTTGCCATTAAATGTGACATGCGAGTATCTTCCTGAAAGATAGTTGCTCAGCCACCTTTTGGTATTATTGCACATGTTTGTGTTGAGTATTTTGTTTATGAGAGGGAAGCGTGGGATAGCATCAAATGCTTTACTAATGTCTATTGTTGCTAATAGTGTACATTGAACTGGTCGTCTAGAATTGATGCCATCCATGATGTGCTGCGTGAGGTTAGTGAGTAATGTGGTTGAGTGGTGAGGTCTGAATCCATGTTGAGTAGGTGATAGTGGTATGTGTGGGTTTGTGATCTGTAAGATTAGTCTTTCTGTTACTTTGGAAGGTGTGCATAGTAAAGTAATGGATCTATAGGAAGCTGGTTTTGTTGGATTTTTGTTTGGTTTGAGTAGTATAATAATTTTACCTTGCTTCTATATGTTAGGAATAATATAGTGTTGGTATGAATATGTGCTGATGTTTGTGAGAGCTAGTATTCCCTGTGGGCCCAAATGTTTAAGGTGTATGTTAGATATGTTGTCTGGTCCAGTAGCCTTCAAATTCTTAATGTTTTTGATGATCTTGGTGGTCTGGTCTGTATTGAAGGGTGTAATGGTCATATCGACTCTGTAGGTTTTCTTGTGTCTGGCTGTTTGTCTGTCTGCATGTTTCTGGTTGTTGTCTCTGTTTAACCCTTTAAGGACGATTCCCGCAGTATATGCAGTCACTCTGTTGCCAAAAATTATACAGTTGATGTAGGTTTTATTGTTATTCACAACTAAATATTTTAGTAACTCGTCACTGAAATGATACAAATTTTGGGTTCCTTTTCCAACAACTACTGTAAATGACACCTATATATAAACATGTACAGGGTGTCCCGTAAGTCTGGACCCATAGGGATTTATAATATATTTTTTTGTTGTTATTATTTTTTTTTTTTTTTATTATGATTTTTTATTTGTGGGGCCACTTGAAAGCCAAAGTGTACGAGGTCAAACTTCAGAACATTTTCCACCTTAAAGCACGCATTGTGGAGGTGTGTCAAGAAATTTCTGCGACTGTGATTCAGAAAGTGCTGTCGCAGTGGAGATTGCGTCTTCAACTATGTGTGCGACACAACGGCGGACACTTTGAACAGATTATATAATAAATTTTTTGACTTTTGTAATTTTATTTTTTTTTCCTATGGGTCCAGACTTATGGGACACCCTGTAGAAACATTTAGAGAAATGAGGCATTGTAGTACAATTTATATTATTATTTCTGGTGGAGCTTTAAAGTACCATCCATTGTGAAAGGGTGAAGTGACTTATCTTTGCGTAGTGATTAACTAGAATGTTAGCGTGTTGTGTTTGTTGGGATATTATTTTGGCTGCGACAGATAGCTGTGTGAGGTGTGAATGCCACTGTTAGAGTGGGTAATGCTGTTTAAAGCCTTGTTTCGCCTGATGTATCTGTGGAGTGGTTTAGCGTTGTTATGAATTCCCTAAATGTTTGTTTTTTTCTTTAAGTTTGTTGTTTATTTTTGTGTTGAGCTGTTGTATCTGCTGTTTTATGGCTTCTGTATGTGGTTTTTGTGTGTTATGTTTGAGGTTGTTACGTTGCCTTATGTGGTGGGCTATTTCTCTAGTGTAATTTGGGTTGTATTTCCTAATGTTGCCCTTGGGTATGCATTCGTTTGCATTATTGATGATCTGATTAAATGTCTTGAGTGTTGTATTGATGTTTATGATGGGTGTGCTGTTTAATGTGGTGAATTGTTCCTCTTTATTTTGAACTGTTCCCAATCAGCTTTCTTGTAATTTCTGTAAGTGTGCCTAAGGCTGTTGGGGCAGAGTGTAGAACATGTAATGATGATGGGCAGGTGGTCTGATGACAGTTGTTTGTCTGTTCTCCAGTGTATATGTGTTGCTAGTGAGGAGGAACAGAACATTACGTCTGGGGATGAGTTTGAGTATCCTGCTTGATGTGGTAATGTGTGTATGTTCTTCTCTATTGTTAAGAATTGAGGGCTGTTTAGTCATGTGGCTATGTTGGTGCCTCTGGTGTTGCTTTGGTTGTGCAGGTACCAACTAGTATCTTTAGCATTGAAGTCTCCTCCTAAGATGACATTAGTGAGAGGCCAAATTGTGTAATTGTGGATTGTAATTGGCTGGCACCTGAGGTGAACTATCTGGTGAGATATAAGTAATAATGTTGTTGTTGTTGTTGTTGTTGTTTAGCCAATCAGCCCACCCTGATCGAGCAAGCCAGTGGCACGCAGGTAACCAATTGCCCTCTCCAGAGTGGACCAGAGGTTCAGCGCACTAGTGATGTTGTGTTGTGTGTTCATTGTTGTGCTAGAACGGTACAGTCTGTCATAATGTGTTCAATTGTTTGTGGTGTGTCCTGGCACAGGTGGCAGGTGTCATCTGTGGAGTTGTCTAGTCTGTGTTTATATGACCGTAAGTTGGGGTGATGTCCACATCGGAATCGTGCTAAGTTAACTCAATCTGATCTGCTCAGGCTGATCTCTGACCTGTTAATGGGTGGTGGCTTCGCACCTAGGACTGCATTCAGACCAAGTTGTGTCAGTACTTTCTGGGTTAAGTGTGCATGTGTGTGTTTTCTGGACTGTGTGATGTCTGTGGGACAATATGGAATGGAGTACGTATTTGGTTATAATGTCTCTCTGGTGTTACCTTAATGGTGCGAGGTGTTGGTGCATGATTGTACATTAGGGTGGATCTATTTTACATTTTTTTCGATTTCAATATTCTAATAGAGACAAAAACTTGCGCATGCATGAGAAAATAGCCTCTGCAAAATCTTAGCTTAATAGGTAATCATCTTTTGCCCCCGGCAGAGCGATGAAAATCATATTTTAGTAGTCAAAAACGTATTTTTAAACCCTAGCCTAGTCATAAAATTTTGCGTGTGTGTTATTTCATGCCTAAGCAACGATATAAATGCTATGGGAAATATATAAATGCATTATTTAAGACAAAGAGCCAATCTGAAAATATGTATAATATACATATTTTCAGATCGGCTCTTTGTCTTAAATAATGCATTTATATATTTCCCATAGCATTTATATCGTTGCTTTGGCATGAAATACACACGCAAAATTTTATGACTAGGCTAGGGTTTAAAAATATGTTTTTGACTACTAAAATATGATTTTCATCGCTCTGCCGGGGGCAGAAGATGATTACCTATTAAGCTAAGATTTTGCAGAGGCTATTTTCTCATGCATGCGCAAGTTTTTGTCTATTAGAATATGGAAATCAAAAAAAATGTAAAATCGATCCACCCTATTGTACATGTAGTGGCAAGGGTGTTTGAGTTAGTTGTCACTACTGTCATGAATTGTGTTCCCCTCATGTCTAAATGTTCCCTAATTTTCAGTATTTTTGTTTCTGTGTGCAGGTGTTCTAATGGTGTTGTTTGAGTGCATCCTGTAATGATATGAAGTGCGTGGTTTTGTATTGTCTGTAAGGTGTTTGTGTGTGTATGAGATAATGGGTGCCTAGCATGGGCTAGCATAGTCCATAACTGAGCGAATATATTGTTTGTGCACGAGTAACATAAATGTTGATGAGTGTGGTGGTGTGTTTTGCACATGTTTTAATGTTAACTACCTGTATTTCTATCATGTTATCTGCTTGGATTGTGTTTGTAATGTTTTGGGTGGCATCAGTGTAGCTAATGCTTTTACGTATGTAAGTGATGAGTCCACCCCAATAACCCCGAGTATGATGTATTGCTGTGAAGTCAGGGATGGTGGGTGTTTTGTGTGTGCATTTTAGTTTGGTTTCTTGTATAAGTGCTATGTGAATGTTTTGTTTGCATACAAATTCCTTAAGCTGCATGATTTTGTTTGAGAGGCCATCTACATTGTACTATGTTAATATTATGCTTCTGTATGTGTCCCCCCTTGTTCTTGATGACAGGTTTTGATAATAATGATGCAAAAAATATTTCACCTTCAGCAGTGGTGTAGTCGTAATTTCTTCAGCTGGGTAACGCAACAATAATTTTTCTTATATAGCGTTTCTATAAAATTCTACAGCGTTTTCACATTTTATGTACATTCCCCAAAACACATTGAAATTGAAGGGGTTAGGAAAGAAATATAGTTAGACTATGTATGTATTACAAAAATGTTCAGTAGAAACAGCAAAAAATATAAAAAATATAAAGTAAAATAAAACCAGTAGGGTAACACCGTTACCTTGCGTTACCCCCAGACTACACCACTGACCTTCAGGAATGCAGATAGAACTTGCAGTAATGGTCTGAAATTAGTGGGTAAACATTTTAATTCTAACGAAGCTTAACATTTTTTCTTCACTCATATTGTGGGGGTTATAAAGTTTCTCACAACCCCCCCCCTGATTTTCAAATCCCCCTTTTGGGGTTGTGGAGTTTTTCATAAAAACCTCACCCTAATTTACAAGTCCTATCTGGTTCTTAAGTTTTTCCTCTCCCAACAGGAGTCTAGTTAGTAAGCCTGTTAACTGTAAAAAAACCCTAGTGTAACATCCAGACTATTTGGTCTTGGAAGCCTATTAAAAGGTTATGAAACCTGACTAGAAGGCACAACAGACAGGCTGAGATTAATACAGATGTCCTGTTGGAAGCCAAGGGAATTTGGAAAGCCTTTAAAGGTATGATGTTAAGTGCTCTAGCTTGTAATCCTTGGCCAGCGTACAATAGAAATAAAGACTTGTTCATAATCCTTATTCCTAGTTATTGTGGTGGTGTCATTTGTATTTCACCATCATTATTAGTATTAATTATTATTATTATTAAAAGTAGACATATATATAGGTTGTTGAAACTGTGACTGAGTATAGATAGGTGCAATAAATCCAGCCAGGTTAGAATCAGACATCAGACCTTTACTTATTGCCTGGTTTGCAGTGCATGTGGGAGCCCTAGAGTTCCCTTTATCCAAATACAGTCATCTGTGACCCTGTCATGTAACTAGCTAGAGAATCAATCATCATCATTATTATAGGTCACCAGTCACATTATTCCAGAGTTAGGTTTTTGCCCATGCTTATTTGGCACTGATTATGGGTTAACTCATGTGAGATAGGTTTGCTATAATTGTCAATGTTTGTAGTTATTGTTTTTTATGTTGGGTTATTTATTATTTATGTGCTTTGATTTCATGAGTAAATTATGTTTTCCAGTGATCAATTATGAAGTCAATTCCAGTTAACGTTTGTCGATTAATGGCCTGTTATGTTGTTATTATTATTGTGATAAAGTGCCTGGTGCATGTAACTAATAATCTTGCATTGTCTAGGCAACCAGTTGGGATTCAACTCACATGGTCCAGCTTCATCAGGCTTGGATTGTGGATCCAATCCAGTAGGAGCTACGCAGTCCATTGAGGTTGTGTCAACCACTGTTGGCCACTGGGATCTGCCCTGGAATCAGGCTGGTGACCCTAACCCTACTAACTAGCAGTGTATAAAGAAATTGAAACTTAGGTCATAAGGGGGGGGGGGTCAAGTTTGGAGGGTAGCTAGGCTGGGACAGGGGTTAACATTCTGCGCAAGTCTTTTCCGGTACTTGTCTCCCACTTGCTTTCTATCCTTTCTGCCAAATCTCACTAAGTGTTATTCATTTTCCAGAGGTTTTGTTAATTGGGATTCATTGCCAGTCTTTTTGTTATGTTTATACTGTCAGGCTGAATAACTGTTTATTTCAGATATAATAAAGAGAAAAACAAACAGAGTACTTTACTTCTATTAGGTCTACCTTTGAATTCCAGCCCTTTCTTGGACTCTGAGTGGTTGGTTCTCCTACTCATTGGAGAGTCAGATTTAGACACCTGAACTGGGGGAAGTCCTTTCCAGTTAACATGCGAGTCAGACCTGAATAATCTCCTGGAAATAAACCACTGACAAGAGAGGCATTCCTAGATACCAGAGGAGATTACATCTTTGCCCAATCTCTTGACTATCTTGAACCCAGAAATGTGAAAAGGGGCTGGGTGGTTCAACAACACAGATACTTGGGGACTGGCATATGCAGCCACTGCAGCAATATAGTTAATTTGTGGAATGGATTGCCAGCCAGTGTAGTTCAAAGTAATTTGATTGAATCCTTTAAAAAGAAACTAGACATTTATCTTGCCTTAAAACCCTAGTTGGATACATTTGTTAGCACAGAAATAATGTAGAATTTTCACTTGGATTCCCTCCTCTGCATTTTAAAATGTTCACTTCAGCTTTAAATTTCTTTCCTGCCTCTCAACCTCTTTTCTCTGCTTTGCTTTGCTTTAAAACTCACTTGTCTTTAAATTTTCTTACTTCTTTTAACCTTCATTCTTAAACAGACCCTTGTCAGGACCAGCCTGTCTGTTGCTGTTTCGTGTCCTTTGTAGCTCTTTTAAGACACACACGTCAGTACCATGCTTCTTTTTTAAACCAAATTGGTTATCACTAGTATACTGTACAGGTAACATTCAAGCATCTTATTAATTCAAATACTTTAGACATAATACTGGCCAAAGCTATTGGCCTATAGTTATCTTTACTATTGATTTTACCTTTTTATCTTTCAGTACTGGCACCAAAACAATGGACAACACTGTATCTGGCAAAACACCATGTATCAGTAAACCTGTAAAGCACAAAGCTAACAGAGGCACTAATCTGTCACTACTAAATTTCAGATGTTCAGCAAAAGTACCATCAATACCACATGATTTGTTACACAATCTAAACATTTTATGGCCTGTTTAGTCTCAAATACACTAACTCTTATATCTGGTCTGTAGGTAGCATCACAATTAATATTATTGCCATTATGTACAGAGTTGAATAACTCACTGTAGTGTTCTTTCCATAATTTGACTATATTATCAGCCCCAGTTACATTTTCAATGTTAGCAGGGAGACACATTGCACTATTATTTATTGCTTTTAATTCTTCCCAAAAGTCTCTTGGATTTTTATTGGCAAGCTTTCTACCCAGAGCATCCCTGCTTAACTACACTCATGATCTTTTATAAAGCTTAATGCATACCTGAACCTGGCATTAGCCCTGTTTTTGTTGTAATACAGGGCCTTGCCTTGGTTTCTCTTGTTCACAACACATTAAGAAAGCAGCCCTGGATGCATTATGAAGTTTAGCCACATAAATCATTCCAGCCAGGTGTACATGTATAGTTTTTTCTCCTAAACGTTTTAAGTCTAAGCTTGCATTATTGCAAGAGGAAACAATTTGTTCACACATCTTCAAATTCCAAGATGTGTATTTGAATTCTACAGTTTACATCCTAACAAGCTAGAGCATTATTAAGATACATATACAGTATCCTGTTATTTAGCAATACATCACACTTATTACAATACTGTTGTTTGCCTTCATCATCAACTCTGGACCAGTCTAACTTCATTTACCTGTGACAGCATTGAAATACAATTAATGTCAAACTCAATTAAGAGGAGCATATAGTTAGAACTAGCATAGGAGTACAAAATGGCCATATTCAGAACTGCCCAATTTGCCTGATCAGGTGTCTATATACAATAATCCAACCATGAAGTGGTGTGTCAACTATCACTTAACATAAGTAAAGCTATCACCAGGAAGACTACACAAGGATGAAAGGGTCAAGTTATTATCTATATTAGTTCATACCCTTATCAAAGGCCTAATAAGGTATAGCTTTGAAAAAGATCAGAATATTGATGGTATTTTGAATGATTTAGTTCCATTTTTACTAAAGAAAGTTTAAATAACTGATTTTAATTTTTTAGATTCTGTAAATTCAGGCATTCTTGATCATATTCATATAAGGGAGGATGATATTAGGCAAGTGATTCATACATTGACGTCAAATAAAGCTCCTGGACCTGATAATATACTGTATATGCAAGGATTCTCAGAGAAGGGGAGGAAAGCTTATCTGAGGCACTAACCATTTTGTTTGCTAGGTCTATTAATTATATAGAAGTATGGTACCAGATGAATGGAAAAAAGCAAATGCAGTGCCCATTTACAAAAAGGGCATTAAGGAGGAGGTAGAAAATTGTAGGCATATTATAGTTTAACATCACTGGTAGGAAAGATACTAGAAAGAATTATAAATAACAATATTCAAGATCATTTGGAAAATTTTAATCTTATTTCAAGTTTATAACGGATTTAGATCAGGAAGGTCTTGTTTGTCTAATCTTAGATTTTCCAGAATTTGTAATTGATCAGGTAGATAATGGAAATGCTGTAGATGTTATTTATTTGGATTTTAGTACAGCATTTGACAAGGTTCCACATAGGAAACTTCTATATAAATTATAAAGCTCATCAGGTATTGGGGTCAGTTATAAGTTGGGTAGAAAAATGGTTGGAAGACAGAAAATGGAGTAGTTCTAAATGGTCATGAATCTGGGTGACAGTGAAAAGTGGGGTACCACAGGGATCAGTGTTGGGTTCATTACTCTTTACTTTATATCTGAATGATTTAGAAAAAGTAGGAGGTAGTAAAATTTCTAAATTTGCAGATACAAAAGTAGTTGCCCCAGTTACATATACAGAAAAATTCTTATAAACTGCAAAAAGCTCTCAATAGATTAGTTGCTTGGGCAAATAAATGGCAGATGGAATTAAATGTTCAAAAATGTAAAGTCACCCATTTTGGTAGAAATAATGAAAACTTTAGCTATGAGATGCAAGGAAACTGGTTAGAGGCTGTTAGACAGGAAAAAGATCTTGGTGTTATAGTTAATAGTGATCTAAAATTTTCTAAGCAGTGCTTAGAGGCTAGAAACAAAGCAAATAAAATGTTAAGAGGAATGTTAGTTACAAAAGTAAGGAAGTCATCTGTAAGTTATGTAATTCTTATGTTAGGCCTCACTTAGAATAGGGTACTGTATTCAAGCTTGGTCCCCTCACCTTAGGCATAATATTGATATGCTTGAAGGTGAGCAACAGAGGGCAACCAAGCTTATCCCAAACCTTAGAAGATTGGAATACAGGGAAAGATTAAAGGAACTAAGTATGTTTAGTTTTGAGAAATGTTGTATGAGGGAAGATATGGTACAGATATTCAAAAATGTTTTCAGGTTTAGACAATTTAGATGTACATAACTTTCTCACTAGAGGCTGATAGGGTAACTCATGGGCATAAGAAAATTAGAAAACAGAATTGTAGACTTGATCTACAAAAATACTTTGTCATAGTAGTAGATTTTTGGAATGACTTGCCATATGATGTGGTGAACAGTAGCTCATTAGTTAGTTTTAAAAAAGGTTTGGACACTTTCATGAATGAATGAGATATATGTAAAAAAAAAAAAAAAAAAAAAAAATTAAACTAACTCATGACTTAGATAACCTCAATAGGTCTCAGTGGCTTCATGTTTTCCAAATGAAATGCAATGTAAAAATGTAATAAGCTGTGCATAATGCTTCCCATTACTGTTATTAATTTTTGTCTAATTCCTAGAAAACTATGAAAAGTATTTTAATGTTTAGTACATTAAGACCTAAATAATCCTGCTGGCCTTTGATTAATTGGGTAGCTAGTAGGCTTGCCAACTTTCTGAAATACAATTCTGGGAGGATATATATATACAGGCCATAAAGGGGGTGGGGGAGAGCCGATCCAGCTGGTGGGTTCGAGGGGGGGTGCTATCTAAATCAATAAATTCTGAACAAAATATTTCATATTTCCACCCAAATTGTTGAAAATTGAACAGCAATCTCAAAGATGGATATACCAGATATTGTTAAGAAAAATATATTTAAATTCAGTAAATACTAGGTTTAAGGGACACCTATTTCTTGGACCTCCAATTGGCCAAAAACTGGTTTTGTGGTAAACACCTCGCCAACCTAGAATGACATCTAACCTAATCTAATGTCTGCAAAATCTGCTCAAAATTTCCAGTAACTTCATACAAGGATTTTTTCATAACCCTCTCATGCCCAATGCGTCAGGACAGAATTTTAAGTGAAATTACTCAACCTCAACATGTAGGATGAAAGTTTAAACTAAAATTCAAGTTCTGACTGAAATTAATGCAAGAATTTTCTTTCTAAATTGCATAAGCATGAGAATTCAGCTAAGGTTAAGAATAGCAGACAATTTTTATTTAAAAAAAATAAATTGCTTATTAGACTTTTAATAGAGTATACACAACCACATGTGTGGTTTTTTTTGTATGTTAGGTTCTAAACATGGGACTGGTTCATATTTAGATATTTAGGCAATTAATTATAGTAGCAGAAATACATATTGGGCTCCAAATAAATCATCTAAGAGCATACAACCACATGCAAGTGTGTTTTTATAAGTTAAGTTAGATTTATTTGGAGCCCAATATGGATTTTAGCTAATATAGTTAATAGCCTAAATAAATACTTATATACAGTATATACAGGCCCGGATCTAGAAGAATGGGGGCCCATGGCTAATTTTTTTTTGGGGGCCCCCCTTGGCTACAATTTTTATCATATAAGGATTATAAGCTTTGTTTACGAGGAAAATTAAAGGTTTTCAGAACAAACATATTACTTTGCTTTATTTATTTAGTTTTCAGAACAAACATATTATTCTCCCTACCAAAAACCTCATCTTCCCCACGCAAAGGCAACCCACGTTCAGCACAGTACAAAATCACATTGAGCGAACGCTCCAGAATGGATACCCAATAGCTTTTCTCCATCCTGAGGCTTGTTTCAAGTTTCTCATCAATGCAGCCTTGCGCAGAAACACGTGCAAATGCAATTGTAGAATTCCAGTACATTTGTGTTTTTTCATGTCGTTCCATCATTAGACCAGCATGCTTCCAGTTATCAAATCCATTGACGAAATCAGTATTTCCAGCTGAGAATAGGCGGCAGTAGAAGCAAAAAACTTTACCAGTTGCGGGTGAGTAACAAAGCCATGAACGTTCTGTTTTTTCCTTTGTCAATGGATGCACGCGAATAAACATTTTGTCCAAAATAACGATGCTGATCTTTGTAACCACGCTTTGATGCTGAGAAATTGGCGTCCTTATGCTGGCAGCGTAACCGAAGTGGACATTTTCCTTCTCCCGACTCAGATTCAATTAGTTGAGCTTGTATCTCTGGTTGTACAGGCTGCAACCATAGTCCAACATCCAACACAAAATCAGCAGTTTCAGATTACTGCGACGTTGAGGCCCCTTCTGTTTCCAAGGTAGATGAAGGGACATTTACAGGGACAGACGCTGGAACAGCTTCATGAATAGTAGACAAAGTAGCGGCTTCATGGATAGACGAAGTAGCGCCTTCAGTGACAGGCGAAGCAGAATCTTCAGAGCCAGACGTAGTGGCAGTAGCCAAAAAGTACTGTTTAATAGACTTTGTTTCTGCGATGACCTTCTGTAGAGACAGCTTTTGCAGTAGCCTTCTTTCGTTTGCTACTTCCACTTTCGTAAGATCGCTTAGACATTTCACCTCACAATAAAAAATCTGAAATAATGTAATAATAAATGTAAAAACCTAAAATTAAAATAAATAATGTAGAAAATTTTGGGGCCCCCCTCAAATGCGAGGCCCGTGGCTGCAGCCCACATAGCCCACCCCTAGATCCGGGTCTGAGTATATACGATACATGATCCCACTATATATATATATATATATTATTTCACGAAACATGTGAAAAATATTTATGATGAATAAAACCACGAAGGAAAGGAAACACAGAATGGTGCTCAAGTGCTTTCGTCTAATGACATCCTCAGGAACACTAAGTACATAAAGAGTACCTAACCTATATATAGGTTACAGAAAAAAGTGTATATATATATATATAATATATATATATATATATATATATATATATACAGGGTGGGCCGTAAGTTTCCATACATAGGAAAAATTAAACGTTTGTTTTTATGTTTCAGATACCCTAAGAATATGCGTTTGACATAAGATCTTGTTTACTGATGAAGCAAATTTTTACGTCAATGGAGAGGTTAATCGGCAAAACATACGTTATTGGAGTAATGCTAACCCTAACTGGCTGAGTCCGACGAAGATGCAAGGTGCCGGTAAAGTGATGGTGTGGGCCGGGATATGGGGCGACAGAATTATTGGACCAATTTTTGTCAGTGGAAATCTTAATGCCGAAAGGTATCTTAACATGTTGCAAGAAGAGATTTTCCCATCCCTGCTAAACGAGGAAGGTAACTTCCCAGTTTACTTCCAGCAAGATGGAGCTCCACCTCATTATGGTCTTCACGTGCGTCCGTATTTGGATCAGCAGTTTCCGGATGTTTGGATTGGTCAGCGTGGTCCTGTGGAGTGGCCTCCCAGATCCCCAGATCTCACCCCCCTTGATTTCTATCTTTGGAGGCACTTGAAGGCCATGGTGTATCAGGAAAAGATACGAGACATAAATCATCTAAAGGAACGTATCACCAACGCCATTACAAGCATAACGTCAACTGTGCTAATGCGTGTTCATCAACAGTGGGGAACACGTATTGAAATGTTTTCAAAACAATGGCAACCATGTAGAGCATATTATATAAATAAAAATGGTTGTCCATAAAAAAATGTTTATTTTTCCTATGTATGGAAACTTACGGCCCACCCTGTATATATATATATATATATACACATACATACATATATATACACATATATATATATACATACACATATATATATATATATATATACATACATATACACACATACATACACATATATATATATATATATACACATACATACACACATATATATATATATATATATATACACATATATATATATACATACACACACACACACACACATACATACAATAAATGGAGAAACAAAAAGGATTGTGGGAGGGGCACACAAATTTATAAGGAAAAATTATCGATTTTTAGCACAAGATTAAATGAATTGTTTCCAACCAATGTCAGATGATAAAAAAAAAAAAACAATTCATTTAATCTTGTGCTAAAAATCGATAATTTTTCAATTTTTATATACAAAAAGAGCAGTGTGCTAAAACCTGGGCAGATTTCTAGTATAAATTTGTATATTTTTTTTTATCTATAACATTGGTTGGAAACAATTCATTTAATCTTGTGCTAAAAAGGGTGTTTTTCCTTATAAATTTGTGTGCCCCTCCCACAATCCTTTTTGTTTCTCCATTTATTGTGTATATATATATATTTTTTTTTTTTTCTGTAACCTATATATAGGCTAACTCTTTATGTACTTCAGTGTTCCTGAGGATGTCATTAGACGAAAGCGCTTGAGCACCATTCTGTGTTTCCTTTCCTTCATGGTTTTATTCATTATATATACACATAGGAATGAACTCAGAATGGTTCCCTGAGTTTTTTATGTTAAACGCAGACTGTGCATGGAACAAGGAACTCTTCCGAGATAATTAAATCCACTATAGTCCGAATAAGTAATGGTAAATGACAAATACCATAGTTTTTCTTTTTCATGATGCAAGCCCAACGTGGGCAATGGGTCTCTCGCAGAGAGGTCCCATAAATATAGCTCCCCTCATCCATGTCCCAAAGCTGGATCCTGTCTGCTTTGCAGATAGCTGGTGAGGGAAGCTATATTTATGGGACCTCTTTGCGAGAGACCCATTGCCCACGTCAGGCTTGCATCATGAAAAAGAAAAACTATGGTATTTGTCATTTACCATTACTTATTCGGACTATAGTGGATTTAATTATCCCAGAAGAGTTCCTTGTTCCATGCACGGTCTGTGTGTATCATATATATATACACACATACATATATATTTAAGATTCGAAAGAACACATCCACCAAACTCTATATTAATATTTATACAGCTAGATAGAGCAATTCTGACAACCAAAAGATATATTCAATCAAAGTAAATCTACACACTATGTATGGGAAAAGTTAAAAAATAAAAAAAGATGTTCAAAGTAAATATATTCTTCAGCATAAAATAAGAATCAGAAATAACAGAACCCTGGATAAATATGTCTATTAAGAAAGGAATGAGAGATTGTTGAGGAGCTAAGTAGATATTTCTGCTCAATATTTACAAAGGAAACTAAATAAAATTCCAGATTTTACATTAGTAGCACAAGAGAGATAAATCATATATATTTTGAGAGCAATTGACAGGCTAAACATAGATAAGTCAACAGGACCTGATGAAATTTCTCTTAAAATAGTAAAGGAAGCAAAATATAGCATAGCCCAAGCACTTAAAATACTTTTCAACCTTTCATTGATTAACAGCGAAGTTCCAGAAGATTGGAAAAAAGCAAATGTAGTCCCACTTTTCAAAAAAGTTAAAAACCTAGCTAAAATCTAGACCAATTAGTTTAACTTCTATTACAGTATTTGCAAATTACCGTATTTTTCAGTGTATAAGATGCACCCCTATTTTCAAGGCCCTTTTTCAGGAAAAAAATTATGACCAACTGCCTAGTTGTCAGAAAATATCCATAATTTTCTACCAGCGAGGCTGACTTTTGTTAAAGCCCTCCATCAAAAGTATGTTGATACATTTTCTTTCACCTATACTAATTATAAGAAAATAGTATTGAGTATACAGGAGACTACTATATGTTATGAAACAAAAAAGTAAATCATTATGCAATACGTACTGTTTTTCTTGTTATCAGTGGGTTGGGAAGAGTAGAAACTTGGTGTAAAATTGGCCAAACCAATACACAGTCAGGAGGGACTAAGAGATAATGAATTTTTGTGAAAATCCATCAGTTCTTCTAGCCCATATAAAGGTAATGTTATGACCTTCGGTGTATAGGACGCAGGGTGATTTTGAGACCTTTTTTTTTTTTTTTTGGAAAAAAAGTTCATCTTATACACTGAAAAATACGGTACTTGAAAGTGTCATCAGAGACAAAATTACAATATTCTTAGAAGGATTAATTAGTAATAGCCAACATGGCTTTCGAAATGGCAGGTCATGTTTGACAAACTTAATTGAGTTTTAGGATAGTATGTTAAAGCACCTGGATAAAAAAGTATCTGTAGATATTGTGTACTTGGATTTTGCCAAAGCTTTTGATACAATTCCTCATAAGCAGTTGCTTGTTAAAGTTAGAGCTCATGGAATAAAAGGGACATTAGTTAAATGGGACTAGGTCTACATGGAGCCCTGTTCTGAGTGGAGTCCCACAGGGGTCAGTATTTGGACCTTTACTTTTTATTATTTATATTAATGATTTGAAAAGGGGTCTAAATAGTAAAACCTCAATTTGCAGATGATACAAAATTGGGACAAAATGTAAGATCTTTAACAGGTGCCATGAAAATGCAAAAGGACATTGATAAAGTAGTTGCTTGGGCAGATAGATGGGAGAGGAAATTTAATGTGGAAGTGTAAAGTTATGCATGTTGGTCATGACAATCCAGAATTTGAGTATAACATGGATGGAAGTTGGATAAATAAAGAAAAAAAAAGGAGAGATTTGGGTATCATTGTGAATCACGATCTTAAACCTACATCTCATTGTATTGAAATAAGGCTAATGCTAGATTGAACCTAATGCAGAAACATATAGAATATAAATCACCAGAAATTATAAGTAGGTTCTACACTTCATATGCAAGGCCTTTTCTGAGTATTGCATTCAGTTCAGTCCTTATTTAGAGCAAGACAAAGACAGACTAGAAAAAGTACAAAAGAGCCACAAGGATGATACCATGCCTTAGACACCTTAGTTACAGAGAGATATTGGAGCACCTAAACATTTTCCCTAAAGTGAAGATGATTACGAGGTAATATGATAGAAGTATATAAAATAATAAATGAGTAAGATAATATAGACTTCTACTGTCTTTTTACAAAAGATCACAATGATAGGACAAGAGGACATAGCCTTAAACTTTTTCAGCAAAGATGTAAATCAGTTAATAACATATTTTTTCAAATAGAATAGTAAAATTCTGCAATAGCTTAGATGAAGCCATGAGTTCCCATACTTTGGAGACTTAAGAATAAACTAGATAAATTAATGACAGAGGGATTTGGTAATGTGAAGAGGTTTGTGAACCCTTCCCACATATATATATATATAGTGTATTTTTTATTTGGGTAAATCTCATCACCCACACAAGTGATGGGATGTAGGGAGGCAGCATCTTGGGTTCAGGGATACTCCCTGTCTTTATACCCCCATTTAAAGAGATTTCTCTGCTGAGCAGTGCCCCCCATAGCACTGTGATATATGAAAAACTCATTATGTTCACTTGCCTCAGACACCTTTAAATGGGAGACCCTGAATGGGTGTACATTCAAATACTCTATATACAGTCTTTACAGTCCCACCTACTATTGTAGAGCTTGTATTATATTATTCAGGTTATAGCTATATAGATCCATGTAAAACTTCTTGTGATGAGATAACCATATGAACCTTATGTTGTTTCGTGTGTTGCTCTCTCTTCACATGGAGGTCAAGCTGGTGGCCCCGCCTCTAGGTCTGGCCTGGTGGAAGGAGCGAGTTACTTTCTTGCGCTCTCCACCATACATAGCCAGGCATGCCCAGCTCATCTGGTACTGTCCTGAGCCAGGCATCCAGTCTTTTCTTGAAGACTTCAACTTTGACCCCCCATTACGTTTCTGAGGTCCTTAGGAAGCTGGTTGAAAAGTCTTGGCCCCCCTGACAACCAAGCTATTTTCCTTCAGGGTTGAGGAGGTCCCTTGTCATGTTTTTAATTTGGGAACACTACACATTCTGCCTTTCCTATTTTCCAGTGTTGTTTGAATGGTAATTGGGTTTAGTTTTAGGTTTGGTACCAGTTTTTCGATCATTTTCCATATGTAGATTATGATGTACCTCTCTCTTCTTCTTTCCATGAGTACAGATTTAGTTTACGTAGTCTTTCCCAGTAGTTGAGTTCTTTGCAGCCATCAATCTTGGCTGTGAAATGCCTTTGCGTTTCTTCTAGTTTATTAGTTTCTTCCTTTATATATGGGGACATCAAAACTGAGCAGTATTCAAGTTTTGGTATAATCAGTGTTTTTAGCAGGGGAATCATTACTGTCCTGTCCCTTCTCTTGAACATTCTTAGAACCTGTCCGGCAACTCTTTTTGCTTTATTTATCACTATCTGATTTTGTGTTTCAAATTTCGTATCATCTGTCATTATTATCCCGAGATCAATCGCTTTCATGCTTCTCTGAATTTCCTGTCTATCTGGAGCATAATATGCAGTCTGTTTAAGTTCTTCTTCTCTACCATATCTCAAGAGTTGAAATTTCTCGGCGTTGAATGACGTTGTTGTTGTCTTCTGACCATTTGTATATTTTGTTCGTGTCCCTCTACAAGGCCTCCACATCATGTACATCGCTGATTTTTCTGCTGATCTTTGTATCGTCTGCAAAGGATGTTACTATACTATTGCTGTTTACTCCGCTGTCTATGTCTGTTAGCATGATAATGAACAGGAGTGGGGCCAGTACTGTCCCTTGTGGTACTGAGCTGCGTACTTCCGATTCTGATGATATACCTTGAATTTTGACAACCTGCAGATGATCACTAAGGAAGTTGTAGATCCATTTTCCCACTTTGCCTATTATTCCCATGTCTTTAATTTTGTCCTATTATACCATGGTCACATTTATCGAAAGCTTTAGCAAAATCTGTGTATATAACATCATAGTTGTCATTGCCTTCCAATGCATCTAGGATATTGTTGTAGTGCTCTATTAGTTGTGATAGGCATGATCTACCTGATCAGAATCCATGCTGATTTTCATTGAATCTTTCCCGTGTCTCCAGGAAATCATAAATTTTCTCTCTAACTATTCTTTCAAATACTTTGGTGAGGTGGGATGTCAATGACACTGGTCTATAGTTCTTTGCTTGAGATCTGTCCCCTCCTTTGTATATAGGGACAATGTTTGCTCTTTTCAAGATTCTCGGTATTTCCCCAGTGTCTAGGGATCTTCTCCATATCCAGTATAAAGGTGTAGCTATTTCATTTTTACAGTTTTTAATCAATAATGCGTTCCAATTGTCCAGACCTGCAGCTAATGTAGTTTCATTTGTTCTATAGCTCTCGCTACATCTTCTGGTGTAAACTCAAAGTCTGTTATATACTCTCCTTGCAATTCCTCTTCAAAGAATGCATTTATGTCAGGTATCGCTTTGTCACTTTTTGGGGTACTGAAAACTGATTCATATTGAGCTCTCAATCTATCATATTTCTTTTGGATCGTCGGTTAGTTCATTATTTCCCATCCTTAAGGGCCCAATAGCGGCAAGCGTTTTTGTTTTCCTTTTTGCATAGCTATAGAAGTATTTTGGATTTTCCTTTATTGCTTCTACCGCCTTTTCCTCTTCCCTCTCTGTATGGTCCTTAATCAGGGCTTGTATTTCCCTATCGATACCCTCCAGTTTTTCTTTTATTATTTTCCTGCCATTATCTCCGCAGTTTCCTAACTTCGCCTCCACTCTTTCTTTTGCGGAATAGTCCTCTCTTTTGCCTTTCTAGCCAGCTCCTCTTTCCTTTTGGCTGTGATTTCAGAGCATATTTTTCTAAAATTCTCAGCATTTTTTCCTCCAAAGTTGTCTACAATTAATACAGTAGTAGTACTGATGAATGATGCACAAGATCCAATGTTTTGAAGTTAATGTACAGCTAGTAGGTGTGTGACAATCTACAAAGATCAATTGGATATTAATTTTGCATGCAACTGTATTTATGTTTATATTAACAGTGGAGCCACCCAGATGGGCCAAAGGGCCCCTAGTGCCCCCACTATAAAATTTTTACCATGTTACTATGTAGCAATAAAATAAAAAAAAATACTTTGTGATATTCCCAACTAGGCCTAGGTTAGGTTACTTTTGCAATGAATTTTCTGGTGTATTTCATGCAATTTCAATTGATTCTGGCCTTTTTAGGCTACAATTTCCCTCTTCTTCAAAGGAATCCAAATTGTTGGTAGTGTGTGTTGAGGGGGGGGGGGGGGGGTCTCCATAACGGTGCATTTGTACCAAAAATGAAGGTCAGATTCAATTGAAACATCAAATACACCATAAAAACCTATTTTCATCCCTAGTTTGGGTGGATGCGTTCTACTGAACCTTACCTTAACTTTTATTAAGAATTCAGTAATTATGTCGCAAATGACATGGCGTGAAGTTGAAATAAAAAATATATTTTTCTAGTGTATTTTGGTATGCTCTGTTCAAATATAACCTTCATTTCTTGCAAATGAACAGAAATGTGTGTTTGGGCCATACAATGACAACTGTATTTCTGTTCATTTGCACAAGAAATGAAGGTCATATTCAAACAAAGCACACGAAAATATACTTGAAAAATGTATTTTTGACTACATTTTATACAATAAAGCATAACCTAACATGTTCATGTTACGAGAACTCTTAAATGACAACCTAACCATTCATCAATGGTGTACAATTGACATAACCAGGCATTCAATTAACCTAACAGGTTAATATTGGTTATTTCACCTATATATCTTCTGATCTTTTCGTATTAGGCACTCACTGTCACATTTTGGGGAAGTTAAGGATGAGAGAATAATGCCATAATTGATAAAAATATCCAATGCTTTATCTTCATCTAGGGCATATGATGAATCAAGTTCTCTAAGTCAAAACCATACAAATGGCACATCATAATTCTATCACAAACACCACCAAACTAAATCCAATTAGAAAAAAAAAAATAGCCAGAACAGAAACAACAAACTAATTAAGTCGCAGAGTAGCATGACCATGATGTCATACCACCCCCAACTACAAATATACTAATATATATAGGCATATATATATAAATATAATTATTTTCTACAATAATTTGCGCAAAAAATGAGTGGCAAATTTGAATAAAGCGACTAAAACTACGGTTAATATTCATCTTTGAACCCACTCACGCGTGGCTAAAACAGTACAATATATTGAATTGCCATTCAAAACTGACTAAGAAAATATATATCTTATGCAGATTTGTATAAAATGTGTATTAAAATAATTTTCCTATTTTTGGTGTTTTTTCTATATATATATATATATATATATATATATATATTCAACTGCAAAGAACACGCAGTATAAATAACGTAAAGAACGACGCTTGTATAGGAGATATTCCGCGCAAGATGAGAGAGAGAAAACGGAACAAATGAAAAAATGAAGTAACCACCTGGGAATCGAACCCGGGATCTTCCGATTGCCGTCAGACGCGATACCATTACACCATGGACTTCACTCTTCCAAATGCCGTAATTCTTCTACATACTCGCAGAAACCAATGCCCCAAGGGGGCACCTCCCGCATGCCGTAACATTATATACATTCAACTGCAAAGAACACGCAGTATAAATAACGTAAAGAACGACGCTTGTATAGGAGATATTCCGCGCAAGACGAGAGAGAGAAAATGGAACAAATGAAAAAATGAAGTAACCACCTGGGAATCGAACCCGGGATCTTCCGATTGCCGGTCAGACGCGATACCATTACACCATGGACTTCACTCTTCCAAATGCCGTAATTCTTCTACATACTCGCAGAAACCAATGCCCCAAGGGGGCACCTCCCGCATGCCGTAACATTATATACATTCAACTGCAAAGAACACGCAGTAGAAGAATTACAGCATTTGGAAGAGTGAAGTCCATGGTGTAATGGTATCGCGTCTGACTGGCAATCGGAAGATCCCGGGTTCGATTCCCAGGTGGTTACTTCATTTTTTCATTTGTTCCGTTTTCTCTCTCTCATCTTGCGCGGAATATCTCCTATACAAGCGTCGTTCTTTACGTTATTTATACTGCGTGTTCTTTGCAGTTGAATGTATATAATGTTACGGCATGCGGGAGGTGCCCCCTTGGGGCATTGGTTTCTGCGAGTATGTAGAAGAATTATGGCATTTGGAAGAGTGAAGTCCATGGTGTAATGGTATCGCGTCTGACCGGCAATCGGAAGATCCCGGGTTCGATTCCCAGGTGGTTACTTCATTTTTTCATTTGTTCCATTTTCTCTCTCTCGTCTTGCGCGGAATATCTCCTATACAAGCGTCGTTCTTTACGTATATATATATATATATATATATATATATATATATATATATCCTTTTGGTGATTCTGGCTACTTCTGCGTAATTCAATTTGTCCTGTTTTACAATTAAATCACTTAGCAATTGTTGGTCTGTTCAGTTCAGTGTTTTTGTGACCAGAAGTATGACTAGTGATGCGAGTCATTTTTTATTGTGTCATTTTTTTGTTTAAAACGAAGGTAGTCTTTTTTTTTATTTTTTATTGTTTTAAACATTCCATATTTTTCTTCCTTTAATCTACTAAGTATATTAGTATTACCTATAATTTACTATACTACCATGCTTATACGGTTATACCTAGTATATATAGTCATCTTTTAGAAAAATTGAATCACGCAAAAAGTATATAATAGAAAGGAAAAACAAACCCTCATTTTTTATATGTATATATATTTTTTAACTAGAACATAAAACATTCTTCCTCGTTTCAAACAATATACATAATTGTGATTGGCAAGAGTACCAGTATATATATTCCAGATAGAAAAGAAAATATTTCACTTTTTTTGAACCTTTTTGTTAACCTAATGTTGTTTAACCTTCATTTCCATGGAAGAATCATCACTAGATTGGGTAGAGCATATATGCTAGTTTCAATATCACAGGTACTGGTATAATATACATAATAAAAAATACATAATACTGGTATAAAATAATATATATAATTGTGATTGGCAAGAACACCAGTGTGTATATATATATATATTCCAAATAAAAATTAAAAAAATAAAAATATTCATCTCTTTCTTTAACCTTTGTGTTAACCTAATGCTGTTTAACTTTCATTATCTGATTCTCCATTGAAGAATCATTATCACTAGATTCATTAGAGCATATAGTTTCAATATCACAGGTACTGGTACTTATTGCAGATTTGGATGTTGACGAAGCCAATGTAGCACCATGTTTTACTTCACTTTCTTGGAATTTTGCATTTTGGGATATAAATACTAGCTTTGCTGCTTTGTCTGTGCTTAATCAGTTTCTTTTGGCTGTATGGATATTACTGTATGTGCTAAATGATCTCAGAGGTAATGAAAGGGCAAAATAGAGGTGTATGAGTTTGTGTAGGTATATATGTGAGTATGCGTGCGTATGTATCTGGAATTCTGGATGTATGCGTATGTATGGGGTATATAATAGATATAAATATGTGTATATAAGTATTTATGTATATATATGGATGGTCTTGGGGGGAAAATATGTCATCGCGGGTCTAAAGGATAGTTAAGTGGGAGATTCAAAATCCGAGGCATGGATGGGAGAGTCCTGGAAAGGTTGGACAATGGGCAGTCAGCTCCCAGTGTTCTCGCAAGTTTAACGGATCTCAAGATACAAGACTTTCAGTGCAAGAAAGAGGCCAGTTTTTTTCTGTAAATAGGCTGAAAAGGCCATTCTATACTGGTACCATATGGCCTATTTTATTATTTATTTATTTATTTATTTTTATAATATATATCATTGCAAAAGTATACCTTATAATTAAATTGGCAATATCTATTTAAAAAAAAAAAAAAAAAAAAAAAGTTTTTTAACATCACTAAGTATGACATGTCAGTTTTGCATATTTGACTTTGAAGACTTAATCCACCATATTGCCCTCAGTGAAGACAAGAGTTTAGACCTTTTTTTCAATCACAGAATAATTAAGACACGGTGACCTGCCCTAAATGCAATAGTTCTTGTATTTTAAGAAAAGACCAGAAGGGGCATTCCAGGACAGATCACCTGAACTAGGAACCTTGATATCTCGGATTTTGATGAAATTTGGTGGAGTGGTAGCCTCCACCAAGTTACGTAAAACTGCAATTTTTTTTTGTTCTGTGACCACTAGGTGGCAATGTATGGGGGGTCAAACTTTTGATGAATGGAGCAAGCACGCACCCTTTAACCCTTTCAGTGCGTGTGGTAAACTATGTTTACCATAAAAAAGCCCGACTCAGAACGCATGGTAAACTATGTTTACCATTAAAAATCTTCTCTCAGGATGCATGGTAAACATTGTTTTCCATGTTTAATAAACAGTCTATGAACCCCCTCGTTCCTATTAGAACAACGTAGTTAGTTCCCTGACTAATATTAGACATCAATATGGTGGTATTTGGCATCTTTTTTTATTTTCTGACTCTCAGCTCACCAGAGGGGGAGTGAAATAGACTCCCCCAATCAGTTCAGCATGGCATCCACAAGCAGTAATAAGCGTAAAAAATCCTCTCTAGATGAGAATGAGATAAACGAATATCTCTCAATGTGTTCTGAAAGTGATATAGAATGTGAAAGTGAGGATGACTGGGCGCAAGATAATGTACGGGATATTATACAAAACCGATCAAGTAGTGACGATGATGAAGAAAATGTGGTACTTTTGGAAAGAGATCTGCCTAAAGCAACAAAAACGAGCGAGAATTTTGAATGGCAGGAAATTGGTGAAAATATAGGCTGTACCAGAGGTGGGTGGCAGTTTACTGGTGAAAATAAAGTGCTCTTCAATGGTCAAACTCATACAATGTATGATGTTTTTTGTGAAGTTTTTCCCAAAGAAGTAATTGAGCTAATGGTTACAGAAACAAACAAATATGCAACTCAATTTCTGGCTGCTACACCTAATCTGAAATCAACATCTCGGTATAGTGCATGCGTCCCAACTACGTTTACAGAAATGAAGCAATTTATAGGGCTTTTACTTCTCATGGGTATTATACAAAAACCCAAGATAGGTATGTATTGGTCAACCGACAGTTTTTATGCTACTCCAGTATTTACAGCAATCATGAAAAGAGACAGATTTACCAACATTCTTTCTTTTTTGCAGACAATGCAGATGAGACGTTGAAGGAAAGAGGGGGGAAGATGGTGAAATTGCATGACTTTATTGAGTTGATGACATCTGCTCTTGAATCAAAATATTCAACTTCTCAGAATCTAAGTTTGGATGAATCTTTGTTGCTGTGGAAGGGCAGACTCAGTTTCCGGCAATACATAAAAACGAAAAGATCACGTTTTGGGATAAAAATTTTCAAACTTGTGGATGAAAATTGTGTTACTTTGAAATATAAAATATATACCGGGACCATGGAAACTGTTGCTGATTTTTCTAAGACTGAAAGTATTGTAGTAAGTATGATGGAAAAATATTTAGGAAAAGGTCACAACGTCTTCACTGATAACTTCTATACATCACCAAAACTATACAAATACCTTAGTGATAATAAAACTGGTGCCGCAGGGACTGTTAGAAGTAATCGTAAGGGCTTATGCCATACTATGAAAACTATGAATGTGGCAAAAGGAAAGAACTTGCCTTTGAGACTCCTGAACTGCTTTCCCTTGTGTTTCATGACAAGAGAAGAGTTTGCATGCTCTCCAATTACCATTCGAACAGTGATGTGACAGTAACACGTAGATCAAAGGAAGGTCGAGTCGAAAAAACCATTCCAGCTTGCGTACATGAATACAACAAACATATGGGATATGTAGACCGAACAGACCAAATACTGCATTATTACTCTGTCCCAAGAAAGTCTCTAAAATGGTATAAGAAGCTGGCAATGCATTTGATTCAGGTCCGAGTACTAGATGCTTGTGGAATTTATAATCTCATAAAAAAGGGAAAAGTTCCCTTTCTAGACTTTTGCCATGAGATTATAAAAGGACTGACATCTGCAGATGAACCTAACTTGAAGAAATCAGTAGTTCCAAGACTAGTTGGAAAACATTTTACCAAGAAAATTACATCAAATTCTGAATGTACCCCAAGACCAACAAAGAGATGCAGGGTATGTTATGCCCATGGGATAGAAAAACGAATATGTTTTCAATGCGAGACATGCCCCGATACCCCAGGGTTATGCGCCGAACCATGTTTCAAAATTTATCACTCAGCATTTAACTTTTAGTTAACTAAATAAAGATAATATCTCTATTTTATTTCATTTTAACCTTTATTTTTTTGTTACCCATGAAAAAATTGAAAATATTATTGATAGAAAACCTATTTTAAAGGCAAACAAAAGACGAAGCAAAAAAATAATTCAAGTTTATTTTCTGGCGCATTTATACGCGCAGCTTTCGTTCTGGGGTATTAGCGTGACACGCACAGGGCGTATCAGAATGGGACGCAGCGAAAGGGTTAAGAAGTCATATCTCAGCTTGTAGTTGACCAATCAAGTTGATTTTGGTGTCATTTATTTCATCTGACCCAGAGCTTTTAAATGAGCCCAAACTGATATGGTGCAAAATGAAAAATAATTTTCCTAACAGTTTTTAGTTTTTTTTTTTTATTTTCACCCCGCGTGAGGGTGAAATTAAAAAAAAATTTAGCCTAAATTAAACTTCTATCTATATACAAAACATATGCAATAAAATTCCTGTGTATGAAACACTAAATAGGTGAAATGTTTGCTGAAAATACACCATTTTTGTTTTTTGGCATTTTTTGATGATAAAATTGAAAAAAAAAATCCTGGTTTGACTCCCAGTGTCTTCTTGATGATAAAATAGTCCACTTCTGCTTTTAAAGCCAGCCATACACGTACATGCCTGCTTCATGCTCAACCTATCAAGCCAGCGATGAATTTGGTTTGATGGCTTCATGTTGCTCATACACGTACATGCATCATGTCAAGCCTATGCAATCCTGACATCTGGTGGTAAATATTTTTATCTAACTCAGTGTCAATGTGTAATTCAATGAGTGTGCATGGTTAAGATATCGAGAAATGACATGATCGCAATTGGTTTAAGTGTTGCAATCTCTGATAAGTCAAAGAAAAAAAAAAATCAATGTGGATTAAAAATTGGTTAAGAAAAGGAAGTACATTTCACTTCTACAACATTTAAATGGAGATAAACGCAATTTATTTAACTATTTATGTATGTCAGAGGAAGTTTATAATATTTTGTTATCAAAAATCGGATCCCAGTTACAAAAAATGACACAATAATGAGGAAATACATCACTGGTCACGAGAAATTGGTAGTAACTTTGAGGTTTTTGACAACAGGTTGAACAGGGAGATCCTATAAAGATATCAAATCATCTTAGTTTATCTCTGCTCAATCCCTTCGAAAAATTATTCCCGAAACCGGTCTAGCAATAATTGAATCACTGCATGAATATATTTTCTCTTTTTATTTTATTGCTACAATCGATGTTTCTCATTTCCCAAAGACACCAGCGTGACTTGTATTCATCGATAAAATTTTCATAAAGATCATGCATCACAAATTGATCAGTCCTAATGTTTTGCGGACAGTTCAGTATGTGACACTGGTTAGATCAATTGAATACCTAGTTAGGTCAACTGTACACCCTTGATTGGTTAGGTTAAGTCATGAATTTTTGTTAGTTTAAACGAAAATGACAAGTGCAAACTTTTCTGGTTAATTTTGGAGGTGTTTTGTACGAAACTGCCATCCATTTCCTGTGCAAATGCGTAGTTTTCAAGATGACTCTCTCAAAAACTACGCATTTGCACAGGAAAGAGATGGCAGATTCATGCAAAACACCTCAAAATTAACCAGAAAAGTTTCTCATCATAAAAACAGATGGTGTAAAACAAATAATTACCAAAACTACCTCAAAAAAAGTTATTTTGATTTACAGGTCCAGCCCATGTCATTTAAAACATTAACTGAGAATTCTTCATACTACAAGACTCACAATTTGCAAAGTGTGAACTTCACAAATTCTGCAGTCTAACAATTTGCAACCTAACACAGATGAGTTACCCCACCCTGTCCGTAATATGACCTTATATGTTGTGAAGGAGGTTAAACAACCCCATAATTACATTAGTCACCTCAATTTACATTTACATTTCATTTGGAAAACATGAAGCCACTCAGGCCTGTCAAGGTAATCTAAATCATGAGCTACATTTTAATAATAAAATTTTGCAAGATGTCAAACTCAAGTCAACTAATTAATATACAACTATTTACTACCACCATAGTAACCTATATAACAAGCAAAGAATATACACTATATACAATCTACAAACTCTCACGAAAATGTCTAAATTTTTCTTAAAATTAACTAATGAGCCTGAAGTATAAAATGGGAGATCACTAAAATGCATAGTTTTTTTTTTTTTTTTTTCTCCCCACAAGAGTACATTACAGGCTTTTGAGGAATTTTGGAATTTTAGGTTAGGTTATCTTAGATTATATATTAAAACTGTTTTTCCAATTGTTTTTGATAGTTTGAATAAAATTAACCTTCATTCAAACCAGGGCTGTGGAGTCAGCACATAAAAAACCGACTCCGACTCCTCAATTTTTTGTCTATCCGACTCCAAAGGTATATTAATTCTAAATCTACTATGATGATAATTACACAAGAGGCATTTCATCACCACCACGTGAAGCATCATCATCTGTGGTCATTGTTAAGGTAACTTTGTCTGTAGTAAAGAATCTTGTAAGTGGTGCTTGTCGTTCAGTAGATTTCTGATCTTTTGTTAACTTTGAAGTAGTTGGAAGGTTTTTATTACTATCTTTCTCAATGACAACTTCTAAAATTTTGGGATGGAAATGCTGCAAATGTCTTTTCAAATTTGATGCTCTGGTTGGTGCATTTTTATCAGAGCCAGTAAAACCACTGATTTTTGCTTCACATAATTTTTCATCATCATCATCTTCTATCATATACTGACACACGAAATGTTTCCCATCTGTAGTTATTGTAAAATATTAAAAAACTGCAGACTTTGTTGGAAGTGTCTTTGCCATTGTGAAAGGGGTTTTAGACTTGAAAGTTAAAAACTTATGAAATTTAGAAAGAACTCAAAATTAAATAAGCATTAAAAATAAAAAATATCTAAAAAGAAAAAATGAATTAATGGCATTAGTGTCTGAAATGGAAAACATTGTTTATTATTTAAGTGGTTTAACCACCATAGCTGCCAGTGATATCACACACAAAAACATATTTTATTAAAATTTATATTGAGGTCGGAG
Organism: Bathynomus jamesi; assembly: GCA_023014485.1. Classification (NCBI taxonomy): domain Eukaryota; kingdom Metazoa; phylum Arthropoda; class Malacostraca; order Isopoda; family Cirolanidae; genus Bathynomus; species Bathynomus jamesi. The sequence goes on along the minus strand of JAJOZX010001433.1, from coordinate 588,839 downwards.
TCGGAACATTTTTACCGACTCCGACTCCAGCACCACCAAAATTGCTTCCAACTCAGACTCCACAGCCCTGATTCAAACTGCATCAAAAACCATCAGAAAAACAGTTTTGATTTACAAAGCCTGCAATGGACACTTGTAAAAATTTACCAAATGTACTCCCCAAAATTTAGTACAGTATTAGCTTCAAATTCACAAATATATATATATATATATATATATAGACCTACATTTAAAAACAATCCCTTCGCCATTTTTTAGTGGATGTGCACATTGCTCGAACTCAGGATCATGGTTCAAATCAATTATAAACATGGGGATCAAGTAAAGATAAGCACCACCAAAGGTATCTAGTAAACTTAAGCACACCCAAAATTTACCAAGTAAAGATAGGCACCCCAAGTATTTACTCTGAAAGCAAAGAACCATTAACCTAACCTTACATATCTCAAAAGTAAACAAAACCAAAAGGATGAAGTAATTTTATTAGCCAAAATATAAGTACAATTAAAAAGTTAAAATGATAAAAGAATAACAAAATTATTGAAAAGTGTATTCACTAGCAATAGTTGAGCAGAAACAAAAAAAAGTATCATCAGCATTTCTTTCCCGCCACATGAATTCTTGCAGGTATGAATGCAAAAATTCTCTTTTACAACCAATTCGCAACTTATGCTTATTCCAGTAGCTTTCTATTGCTGGTGTGTGCACACGAGTGGTTTTATCAACAAAGTTCAAGGAATGATTAACTGTCCGATGCAGATAGCCAAGATCTCTCTCAATATTAACATAAGCTTTCCACTGGTCACTATGAATAATTGTTCCTTGCAGCACCACTTTCTTAATTATTGGTAACAGGGTTTCAGCGTTGCGTGAGTCGACGATCTCCATATACCCGAAAGAAGGTATTGTAGATGAATCAACAATACCAAATACCCACATAGGATTCTGAGGTGCGCGTCCTCTATGGTGTTTTGGTTTGTGGGAGAAACAAGACTCTTCTATTTGAACTATTATACCTGGTCCTCCCAGCTTAATAGGATTTATTTCAAAGTGTTTGGTACAAATTTCACGGAAAAAACTATAAATATCAATCACTGTTACTTTTGAAATATTTAAAATATTAATGGCATGTGAAACACTTGTTTCTTCGCACCAGAAATATATAGCTTCTATCCATTTTTGCAGTGAAATTCTTGAGTGAGAAAAAAACGAATCTTTACGAATTGATTCAGTATGCTTATATTTACTACAGTCCTTCACTTGACACCTCCATTGATACTTATCTTGTATACAAGAACGTTTAGTCCAATTCATCACAACTTTACATTGACTGCACTTTAAGTCTTTCCTCAAAAGTCCTTGCTGCTTCATCCACTTAATTGCTGGAAGCGGATCTTCTACTGACAATGGTTTGATTACGCGTTCGTACACAGAGCGATCCATTCCGGGTTATTATAGCTTACAGACGTTAGCTCTTAACTAAGATAAACTTTCCAAAGAACGCTAAAAAATTCCTCTGACGTCAAAGAGGAAGGAGGGGCGAGTGGGTGGTTGGTACATTTTGGGTTATTTTAGTACAGGTTGTTTACTTTTGTTCAGTTTGAGAATATTGAGCAAGTAAAGATAAGCACCCCAAGTTTGAGCTAGTAAAGATAAGCACCCCCAGAGCGAAAAGGGGTGCTTATCTTTACTTGATCCCAAACATGGAGCCACCTCGATGGGCCGAAGTGGTGGCCCCTAGTGTGCCCACTATAAAAATTTCTCATGTTCTTATGATATATAAGGGGGAGGCATAGGGCCCCCCCATTGTAAAAATTATTACTACTCTCATTAAAGATATTTGAAAAAGAAATTTTCAAAAATCGATAACTTTGCAACATTCACCACAAAAAAAATCTTGATGTCATGGAATTTCAATTATTTCATGGTTACCAGGACGTTATTAACTCAAAACTCAAAATTAGTTTTGGCTGGCTTAGGAACGTTTATATATGTCTTTATACGTACAATTAATTTGTGCAAATTTAATACTTTGCCAATAAATTGGAAATAAAATACAACTGAAGCCTTCTAAGATGCAATTCATTTTGATTCCAAATCAATCATCATCAATTTTGAGCTGACACACACAATATATATATAGTGTGTGTATGTATGTGCCCCTCCTTCCCTTTAAGAAATGCTCTGTACGCCCCTGCATAAGGGTCAACACTCATCCAGACTTCAAAATCTACTCAAATTTTCCGACGCTTCGTAATCAAAGCAAGGACTTTTTTCTTAACACACTCACTCAACACTACTCACGTTGATACACTAGGCAAAAGTTTAAACTGAAAGTTTTGATTGAAATTAACGTGAGAATTTTTTGTTCCCGAAACGAGTCGAATTGCCAATTTTCAGCGATGCAAAATTCCAAAGATTTCACTTACCAGAGCCAAATATACACCGAGTAATATAAAGTAATAATAATAATAGATTTATTAACTATAAATTCATTTTATATTGGCTACTGGCCTACTGCTACAAATTATACATGCTATCCTTATCGGATACCAAATGAAGAGGATCTGATGAAGGGGGGTCAGCATGGTCAAAATAGTATATTTAGTCTAACGTACATATGTAAAATTCATTGCGCTAAATTTGGCCTAATAACCTGTGTGCAAGATAGCTGACACGTTATTATTTATTTATTTATTTATTTTATTAGAGTGCGTGATCAAACTGTCTTAGGTATTTTTCAGTAATATATTTTTTAATGTTATGTAATAATTTTCAGTCGTAAAAACCAAGTAAAATAATTTAGAATTTCAATATAGTTTGATGTAGATCCATACAGTTTAACGTCTGTTCTTGGTAAGCTACTGGAATCAATAATTAGGGATCGTATAGTCGAACACTCAGAATTGCATAACTTGGTTAGAAATACGCAGCACGGTTTTAGGCGAAACAAATCTTGCTTAACTAATCTTTTAGAATTTTTTCAAAGCGTGGTTGAAGTTTACGATAGTCATCGGGCGGTTGATGTAGTGTATTTAGATTTTCAAAAAGCGTTTAACACCGTACCGCACAAAAGACTCATTAAAAAAACTAAGGCTCATAGAATCAGGGGTGTAGTAATAAATTGGAGAGAAGAGTGATTGCGAGGTAGAAAACAGAGGGTGATCGTTGATCGAGCGGAGTCGTGTTGGGCTAATGTAGCGAGCAGCGTTCCTCAGGGTTCTGTATTGGGCCCATTACTTTTTCTTATATATAATATATATTAACGATTTAGACGTCGGCCTAGTCATTACGGTTTCAAAGTTTGCGGATGACACGAAGTTGGGTGGTAGGGCGATTAATGACGAAGATAGAGGTAAAATCCAGGAAGATCTGAATAAAATCGTTGATTGGTCAGTCACATGGTAAATGAGATTTAACGTCGTTAAGTGCAAAATTTTACATATAGGCTCGCGTAACGGTAATTTTGCGTATAGTATGTCAGGGAAGGAGTTAGCAAGCGTAGAGCAGGAAAAAGATTTAGGAGTTATAGTCACTGGTGATCTAAAAGTGGCGAAACAAAGTACAGCAGCGGTCAATAAAGCGAACAAAGTGTTAGGTTTTATAGCTCAGAATTTTGAGTACAAATCGCGCGATATTATTGTTCCTTTTTATAAATCATTAGTTAGACCCCATTTGGAGTAAGCGATCCACTTTTGCAATCCGCATATGCGAAGGGATACAGACAAAATCGAAAGAGTTCAAAGACGAGCAACTAAGATGATTCCGTCGCTTAGGTCGAAGTCGTACGAGGATAGGCTTAAGGAGTTAAGATTGACAACACTCGAGACTAAGAGGCTAAGGGGTGATCTAATCCAGATTTTTTAAATTATGAATGGGTTCGATAACGTAGATAGAGATAGCTTTTACAAAATATCTCAATATAATAGGACTAGAAATAACGGGTTAAGTTGACAAGTAGAAGGTTCGAGACAGCAGTTGCCAAAAACGTTTTTACGCATAGAATAGTAAATAGCTGGAATAGTTTGCCGGTAGAAGTAATTAGTAGCACGTCTATAAACATGTTTAAAAATCGATTAGACGCATATGTTGATAGATTGGGTATAATTTAAGGTAGTAAAATTAAGGCCTTGTGGTTTGGAACCCACGTAAAATTGTAGGTCCTCTCTGCCACCACGAAGGACATGCACAATACACAATTACGAACACAGTTAGGTAGACCAGCCATGAGTGGATCCTAGGGTCTTTGTTGGTCTGAAACATTATAACATATGACAATATACTCGAGAAATGGCCAATGAAAGCGATTTGGGGTTTGTTTATAAGCCACTGAAGCCAGTAGTCACGCTTTGATATATGCTGAATTGAAAGTCATGACACTCTAATATAATTTATTGATATTATATTAGATGATGGTCATGATTATTTAATTAATTATATTCGCAAATGGCGAATGCTAGCAAAAATGTTCTACCCCCTCACACAAGACGAAGAGAGCCAAAATCAAGGTCCAAAATTTTTTAGATGACTGGACTGTCTGCGTTTGAAAGAGTGGAGGTCATAGACAGGGAGAAAGATGGATTGACGGAGGTTATTTCAGAGTTGACCGGTTCAGTAGATGAAAGATTGAGAATATTGACTAACCCTTGTGTTCGAGAGTTGGACAGAAAAGAGATGAGAATGTGTCGAAAGTTGGGTACAGCGTACTCTCCTTAAAGGAGGCATGCATTTAGTTATAATAGCGACAGTAAAGAGAACGAGAGAGAGAGGCAACATTGCGGCGAACAGAGAGGGATTGAAGACAGTCAGTAAATAGCAGGGAATTGATTCCACCGGGTCAAGTAGAGTTGTGTACACATGAGAAGCGTACTCCATACAGGGTCGGACAAGACCCTGTATAGAGACAGCAACTGAGTGTGGGTGAAGACACTGCGGAGCCGGTACAGCATACCTAAACTATTAGAAGCTGTTCTAGAAAGAGTATATGTGATTTTTAGGATCACGAGAAAAGGAAACACGAAGAATTAAGAGAAGAGAAAGGATTGACGTTGCATTGTTGAAGAAAAGGTGATACTCGTATGGAAGATTGTGACGAGTAGACAAATGAAGGAACCGAGTTTTTGAGGCATTGAAAGCCGCAAGGTTTTCTCTGACTCAATCAGAGATAGCAGAAATATCAGCGATTAGATGCGCCATAGCTGTCTCACGCAAAGCATGGAGTGATTGTTGAGAGGGGCTTAGTGAACGGGTGGAGAAGTGAAGGGTGGAATCATCAGCACTGGGATGGATAGGATAGGAAGTGCGATTTAAAAGATCATTGATGAATAAAAGGAGGAGAGTAGGTGACAAGACAGAATCCTGAGGAACACCATTATTAATAGCTTTAGGAAAAGAACAGTGGCCATCTACAACTGCAGCTATAGATCGAGCAGAAAGGAAATCAGAGATGAAGTCACAGATAGAAGGATAGAAACCAAAGGAGGGCAGCTTGGAAATTAAGGATCTATCAAAAGCTTCTGATATGTCTAGCTCAAGAGCAAAGGTTTCACTAAAATTCCAAAAGGAGGATGATCAAGTCAGAGATATATGCAAGATCATCATTAGAGCGTCCCCTTGCGGAATCCATACTGACGACCTGAAAGAAGATTGTGAGAAGAGAGGTGTTTAAAAATCTTCCTATTAAGGATTAAAAAACTTTAGAAAGGCAAGAAATCAAAGCAATTGGACGTAGTTGAAGGGTTGAGAGCGGTCACCCTTCTTTGGGAGAGGCTGAATGAAAGCGAACTTCCAGCAGGGAGGAAAAGTACCAGATGAAAGACAAAGACGAAAGAGTTTGCTTGGGCAGGGTGTCAGCATAGAAATATTTGAAAACAACAAGAACGTTATTTACATTTTCTCAAGCGTTAATTATTTACTGAAGGTGAAGAAAATTGACTCAAGAGCCACTAACTTATGACGCTAGTTTGGAATACCGTTAATTTAAAACAGATTCATAGCCGTGAGAAAGTTTCAGATAATTAGCGCTGAGAGTCATGCACAGTCATGCTCTTGTCACCCCAGTAAAATACTAACTGATTTTCATTTTTCTTTCAGACCCATTTATCTCTTAGATGGCCTGCCAGTCCTTGGTTTATCTTTTACAGTTCCTATTGTGAACAGTTTCTTTTCCCATCCCAACAAAGTCCTTTTTAGAGGAGCTGCACGATTGAATCGGTCTTGGAAGTCTGCACGAATATTTTCAACGGTTTTGTCATTACGTGGTCGCTTATGGATCCAGGTACAAGCCAATACGCGTTGTTCAATCATTCAATCGTATAGTTGCTGCTATCACACCTTTCA
>JAJOZX010001433.1:525000-580000 GCA_023014485.1 Bathynomus jamesi | reverse complement strand
CATCTTGTCGTGACGCATGAACCCCTCTGGTTGAACGTATTTGAAAGGTCGGAAATGTACTTTGGTGTGTTCCCTAATAAAATTTGGTTGAGAGGCTGTGTAGTCACAGAAGTTACACTGGTAAAGTCCTCTGCCCATATTTGCTTGATGCCGAAAACTGTGACTGTCGACCGCATCGCGCCTCATGTTTGCATAGGGACAATATTGACAGTAGAAAATCTTTTTATCTTTGTCTTCATCTCTAGGTTTAAAGGCATCCGCTTTCTTGTGCTGCAAGATGATTTGTTGTTTTTCTGCTGTAGTCATGTCGGGGTATCCATCAAAGTCAAAATGGTTCTCCTTGTCTCCTAATATTTCTTCTCTTTCTCGACTGTCTTCAACTGATACATTTTCCCCTATGATAGGCTCATACTTAAGCTGATCTTCTTGCGGTGGAGGAAAGCCTTTCTTCTGGGCATCCATCTTCTCATGATACTTATGACGTTTAATGTGCATCATAAAGTTAGCATAAAACTTCACTGAATAGTCGCATATTCTACATTTGTATTTATATTTGGAACCATGAAGATTTATGTGAACATTAAATTGATCCAATTTCTCAAAGGCGGATGGGCATCGGGCGCATTTATACCTTTTCTCCCTCGATCTTCCAGAAGACTTATCAATATGGAGAGGATAATGGAGCTTTGGATTTCCTGATTTGTCCTCTTGTTTCTGTGAGCGAGATGACTTGTTTCCGACATTTACGTTCTCGCATTTCTTGTCTTTGAAGGCGTCTTTAGGCATTTCTCTTTCGATCTGATTTTTTCTTTTCAGTAGTTCTACTCCAGAGAGAGGAACTTGCTCTTCTATGTAATACTTGAACTGTTTCTTTGAGCTGCCCGAAGTAGTAGCTCCCTTGAGGCCAATGAATTTCAGTTTGATTGGTGGATGATCCAAAGAATCCTGAATGGTTCCCAACAGTCCTTTCTTCATCTTTGTTCCCGTCAACGACCCAAGCGTTTCTTCGAGTGAATTCTTAGACGCACTTAATGGTGACGGCGAAGGAATTGGTGATGGTGTCGCGCTAAGGAATGACCCAGCGGAACTCTTCTCTAAATCCGCTTGTTCGTGCAATGCCAAATGCTGGTGGAGTCCATCTTGCGTTTTGGCAGCGTAGGAGCAACGGTTGCAGCGGAACGGATTGTCTGCGCTATGCAGGCTCTGGTGGTACTGAAGGGTGATTAGTTTACTAAAGGTGGAAGGGCACTGGTCGCATTTGAATCTACTGGTGGGAGGAGGCTGAGGGAGACCTCCACCACTCGAAATGTTACTATGGGGCATTGGTGGCGTCATCCAAGGTCGAGAAAAGCCATTCATGGGTGTCCCTTTGCTAGATCCAGCAGTGTCACTATCTGAGAGAGGCACTCCATACATAGGTTTGTTGGCGTCTTGAATTACAGACAAGCCTGGGACAGGAGGAAAAGAAGGCGCGGAAGGATGCATGGACATAAGTGTGCGAGTTCGCTCTTGATATTCCGGTGTATGAACTTTCACATGGGCCAAAATTTGAGATTCATCTCGAGCACCGAAATTACATTTAGAGCAATGATGGGTGAAATTGGCATTAGAGATGTGAAACCTTGAATGAATTTGAACTTCCTTCTCAAAGAAAAATCTTGCCGGGCAATTTTGACAATAGTACAGAAGTTTCTCGTCCCCCTTTTTGACCATCCTCTCTGAAAGTGCCTTTTTCATTGCACTTCCTGCTAGCATATAGAGCTGCTCTTCATTCGGCAAGGCTTGATCTACGATGGCATGGCACTTTCCCATTGAACCTGAATGAACCTTCAGATGAGCAGACATGACACCGGCATTAATGCAGATATAGGAACAAAACTGGCAAGCATGTCCAGTGCCTGGAACCAATCCGTCAGGGCGATGCATCTTTTCATGTTCCTGAATATTCGTTTTCCTCAGATTGACGTGCGGGCAGTGCCTGCATTTAAACATTTTGAAGAATCGAGTGTCGCGTGAAACCCAAACTAAAGGAATGTCATGGAGGTTCTTCGTCAACTCATCGGAAAGAGTCGGAAGGCAATCAGGATTAATCTTCGGGGGAGCGGTGTCCCCCTGGGTCGGTTTTCCTGAGGTGATTGGTGTGATGGTGAGGGAGGGTGAAGGTGATTTGCTGCGTGAAAAAGAACTCTCGTCCGTGAACAGCTTTGAAAGGTTGGATTTTGAATTCTGACTTTCTGTTGCCTCTAGGCCTTCGGTAGGAGAAACACCATGAATGCGGAGGTGTTGCGCCAGAAGGTGTCGTCGGGTCACGTTGTAGGAACAGTGCGGGCAACTGAAGGGGAGGCCACGAGGGCGATGGAACTGGCGGTGATGCATCAACTTGGCGCGGCTGCGAGTCTCGAAAGGACAAAGGTCACATACAAAATGGCGGGTATTTGCGTCTTCTGTGGGCTGAAAGGGAAGAACAAATAACGAACTGACTATATAGCCTGTTAACGTCTATCTATTGTTTCCCAACACTCTTAATTAAAGGGCGGCGCACCAAATATGCATTTTCCGTTATACATATAGATCTAATAATAATAAATACAGAGTTAATAAAAGCTGTGGCTTCCCACGGTGGGAAATTCCAGTCTTTATTCAGATTTTTTATTGTTATTTTTATAAATTGTTTAAGTTTTCTGGAACCGCTGAAATGATCGAAGTTTGCTCAAGTGAAGTCGTTACGTTAACAAACACAGACGTCATCAATCAATCAAAATTAAAGCAGGCCGAAATGCCGAAATTAAGCGAGAAATCACGGTAGTAATTCTGTCTTGGATCGCGAATATGTAAATTGGATTCATCCTGTGCTTTACCGAAAACTTTGTGGCACACCAACGGACAGAGCGAACAGGTTGGGAAGCATTTTTCTATTCATTTACAGTTAACCGCGATTTTGTATATCAGACAATTTGACTTTTTACCACCAAAAATTTGTGAAATTAATGAAATTATTACTGAAATATGACAAGTATGCCTACCATTGAATTAACCATAGTTGGAATGGGTGCTGAAGTACTACTATTACTGACTGCTTCTTTGGCTCCCGCTGGGATATCCATACCATGCACAGCAAGGTGACTGAACAGATCACTGAAATGTAGAGGAAAAAATAATTGAGAAAAACGTTTCAGGCTGATCTGTAGTACTTCCTAAAAATAAGAATTTACATCAGTAATGAACAAATCACAAAATGTTGAGGGAGTGTGGAGTGCATTCCGGGACGAGTTTATGGTGCTGCAGTCTGCTGCCATACCCTCAAAACCGGTCACCCCTGCTTCAACAGCCTAAGTGGTTCAATCGTGACATCGCTTCGGCTATCCGAAATAGGAAAGTAGCGTATAGGAGGGCGAAGGCCAATCGTTCCCATGAGAACACTGAAGCGTATGTCCGCCTGTGTAGGGAAGTGAAGGCGAAGGTTAGACTAGGGAAACGTAACGAAGAACTACGGGTGGCAAGCCTCTGCAAGGGGGACCCTAAAGGAGTTCTTCAGTTATGTTAATAGTAGAAAGCCCATTAGAAGCATGATAGGTCGTTAAAGGACCGAAGCGGCATTCTGCGGACCTCGGACGCGGACATCGCCAATGTGCTTAATGAGTACTTTGCGGGAGTGTTCACTAAGGAGGACACCCGCATCATCCCCGAGCCAGGCGTGAGGCACGAAGGTGCTGGCCTGGATAGTGTTCGATGTACCGCGACAGTCGTTGCCGATAGAATAGACAAACTGAGGCGTTTAAAGCTCCTGGGCCAGACCAGTTTCTCCCCAGTGTGTTGCGGGAGGTGCGCGACCAGGTGGCTCCCCACCTGGCTACAGTCTTCAACAAATCGTTGGAGACGGGCCAGGTGCCTGGTGACTGAAGGGAAGCCAATGTGACCCCTATCTTTAAAAAAGGGGATCACGAAAGTCCAGGGAACTATCGTCCCATTAGTCTCACTTCAGTTGTAGGTAAATTATTAGAGTGGATAATAGCGGATAGGATCGTTGACCATTTGGATTCCTACAAGCTGCTTGGGGACTCCCTACATGGGTTTAGACGGCATAGGTCGTGTCTCACCAACTTGCTCTAGTTTTTCCACGTCATGTTGGGTGAGTATGATAAGAGTAGGGCGATTGATATACTTTATCTCGACTTTCAGAAAGCCTTTGATAAGGTACCTCACCGCCGGCTAATGGCGAAAGTCCGCGCGCTGGGTATCGGTGGGGAAGTGGGTAGGTGGATTGAAAACTGGCTGAAGAATAGGCGGCAGAGGGTTGTAATTAAAGGGGTTAGTTCGGGTTGGGCCTCGGTCACTAGTGGCGTTCCTCAGGGTTCCGTTTTGGGGCCACTGTTGTTTATCATTTACATAAATGATATCGACGGTGGCATCGTCAGTCGGATCGCCAAATTCGCTGATGACACCAAGCTTGGGGCCAATGTTAGGACGCCCGAAGCGATCGAGCAACTGCGTGCGGACCTAGTAGGATAGGAGAGTGGTCCGAAAAATGGCAAATGCCGTTTAACTTGGGTAAATGCAAGGTGATGCACATTGGCTACGCTAATCCCAAGTCGGACTACTCGATGTTGGGGAGTAATATCGAGGCGACTGATTTGGAAAAGGACTTGGGTGTGCTAATTAGCAGCGACCTTAAGTTTACGAAATAGTGCGTAGAGGTGGAAAAGAAAGCTCAGAAGCTGTTGGGTTATATCAGGAGGCAATTTCAGTTTCGGAACAAGGAGACTGTGCTCTCTGTACAATTCCCTGGTTCGGCCGCATCTGGAGTATGCTGTGCAGTTCTGGTCGCCCACCCTCAGGAAAGATATTGAGAGGCTGGAGCGAGTGCAGGCGAGGGCCACAAAGTTAATCCCTTCCGTTAGGGATATGGGCTACAATCGACGCTTACGCGCCATGAACTTGTTTTCGCTGGAAACTCGGAGGCTGCGCGGTCAACTCATCGAGGTTTTAAAGTTCTTACGCGGGTTCAACGACGTCGATTTTAGAAGTATGTTTAGTTTAAATGATAACCCAACTCGCAACAATGGTTGGAAGTTGGATTTGAAACGGTTTAGGACTAGTGTGTGTGGGAATTTATCTATAAGATCTGTGACACGTGGAACAGGTTACCTTCAGAAGTTGTGAACAGTTCCTCTGTGGATCATTTCAAGAAAAGGTTAAACCAAATCTTGCACACTATTTGAGGGTGTTGAAAATTTTCCCTAGCACCCGTTGCCATTGGTACCTCCTCGGTATGGGCCGCAAGGCCTTTTGAGGTACTTCTTTTCCTTATAACTCTCTCTCTCAAAAGACGTAAATGTTGTAGGAGGCGCTGGTCTCTAGTTACACAGCAGTGGGGGTTGTCATTGTGAGAACGCTCAGGAATCAAAACTTCAGAATAAGCTTACAAAGGGGGGGTTATAAGGAGAGTTGGTTGGGGCGGAGTTGGGGATGGTGATGTTCCCTTTTGAACGAAAATATCGTAGGTGGTGCTGATCGGGTCTGGTATCAGTGCACTGGGAGTTCTCAAATGATACATTTTTTTTCTTTTTTAAATTTTTATTTATGTTTCTAATAGATGAGAATTCTCGGGAATCAAAATCTCCGAATATTTAGCTAATTAAATTTTTCTGGGAAGCCACTCTTCTCTCCCCTTCTCTCGCTCCTTTTTTTCTTTTTTTTTCCATTATTAAAAGGGTGCTGTTTGAGGGAAGGCTAATTAAGATAGAGTAGTAGTAGTATTGTTCCCTTTGTAATAAATGTACAAGTAGTAGTAGGCGCTGGTCGGGTCTGGTTTCAGAGCACTGGGAGTTTTCCGATGATACCCCATTGGTAGAGAAGGGAAGCTTGATGAGATCTCTCGGGAGCCAAACCCAATGAATAAATGTTTTCAATTTTAGGGACGCTACTTGGGTTTATCGTGTAGGAATGTTAGTACTTTTTAGTAAATAGCAGAATATCTAACTTAGCTAGCTAGAGAAAGTTTTATAGTTTCATATAGAAGTAGTGATGTTCCCTTTGGCAATAAATGTAGTAGGAGGTGCTGGCCAGGTCTGACTTCAGATGATGGGAGGCTTGATGAGATTTCTTGGGAGTCAAAACCTCTGAATAGTCATACTCATCTCCAGGGAAGCTACTTAGTTCGTGGAACTTCAGTTTTAAATATTGTACATCAAATTTCGCAATAAAAAACAAATAAATTTTGCAAGATATTATGCACTATTATTTCTCATTATGCATGGAAAATTCTTAAATTGTATGTCTGGCCAGTTGGAGGTACCCTCTAGACCAGTGCTGCTTTAGTTTGTTTAAAAATTTTATTCCTACACTTAGTCCTCCACCCACTTTAGAGAGACTCCTCCGATTGTATTGTGCCCCACATAACATGATCAACATAGCAACAATGTGTGATCACCCATGGAACACTTTTATCCTCCATAAGGGACAAGTACACGCAGAGAAACACAGGGAACTTCCATTCATATTCATCGCCGGAAAGAGTGTTTCTCTACTCTCGTGGTGACAACACCGCGAAGTATGAATGAGTCAATATATCACTTGCCGCATAAACACCTTTCACAGCGGGAGACTCGAAGTTAAAATTCCTGTTTCCACCCTTTTTCTGTAGAAGCATTTCGTCGCTTTGCCGGCATGATGGCTTAGCACGTACATGGGTGTAGACCTTTACCTCTCTTAATCTTTTTTGGACTAGCATAAAGTGGGCCATGGGGTCTTTGTCAGACCGATACCTAGGTAAACAGTTGTAAATATTTTGTATACGATATACTTGTAACGATACCAAGTGGATGATCTACGATCAACACAAATATGTTATTAGTTACTTTATACTGTATAACGGTGCTATCTAGTGTACGATTTCCATGTGTGCATAGCGTAATTGCAGAGCTAACTTGTATATTTTCCTCCTCTTTCCTGTAAAATTTCCTTGGCTACTTTTCTAGGGTCAAGGTATTTTCTTCAACCTTTTTCCATACTCGCCTCTGGCTGGGACGGAGCGGAGGGTGGGGAGAGTCTTATGCTTTTCGAACAGGAGCGCCCTCTAAATCCAAATAACGGGTATTTTCGGGAAGAATCCGTATCTATAGTCCTTAAACTCGCCGGTTTATCAGCCAGAATGCCAGAGAGGGGTATCGTCCAATAACGACCCAGCCAACCGAGAACCAGACTGTACTAGTAGTTAGAGATAGACCTTTATAAAAGGAGGAGTCACAAGAACCATTTGGTTCATCCCTTCCCGTACCACCACTTCAGCATGGAAACCCTATCAGGGGAGCAAGTTACCCACTGGTACAGCTTGCAAGTTCCTCGAGGTGCAGGCGGCAAGGGGGGCATAAAGAGGGAAATCTTTTTTTCTCTCTTTAAGGGCATTAGTGCTTTTCAGGAGATTTAAAATAAACGATGCAGTTTATTTGTTCCTATAGAAGCCATATTTTACGAATATAATAAACTGTATGATAACTCGTCTTATGTTTCACAACTCAAAAATTAAAAGACTAAAGGGTTGTAAATCCTTTAAAAATTATAATTATGATTGCTGTTAAGTACAAAAATTACAACACAGTTCGAGTAAACAGCTTTTCAAAGATTTACTCGGATGAATAAGTGTTAAATTTACATTTAATTTTTTTTTACCTACTTACTATTTCGAATGAAATTATTTCTTTCAGAGCAGACACCAAACACAAGGTCTGCGTAACAAAGATATAATCAACTTTTTTTTCATTATCATTAAGCTACATACTTTTTCTTGCCTGTGTTTATTTTTTGATCTCGCGCATGGCCATCATAAATTTATAACATTCTTTCTCTATCAATCACAACTCAAAAACGCGTTACGTGTAATAAGTCTGGGTATTATGTACTATTCGTACTAGCATAATTTATCTTTCACAAAGGAAATACTAGCCCTAAATTATAATAATATTTAAAGTCACGTACATTTATTTGACTTTGATATTAACCCTTTAACTGCTTACTGCTCCTATCGAGTATGTTCGATTCTCATATAACTTCTTGTGGTGTATATCGAGTATATAGTATATACTCGATTTGGGTTTTATGTAATCACTACAACCCAACACACTGATTCAATGATAGTATTGAAATGGAGCAGTTAAAGGAAAGAGGTGAATACGAAATAAACAAACAGTTACCTCTTTGTCGCGACATAGTAGGGGCAGAACATGCATTTGAAGACGTAATCAACGCGAGGTGTGTGATGACTCAAGTGGGTCTTTAGCTCTCCTCTCTTCTTGCATGTGAAGGGACAAAGGCGGCAATCGAAAGACCTGTTGCTCTCATCATTTCCACTTTCTATCGAGTGAAATATTTGAGTGTTTGTATGGAGAGGCATTAATTTTAGTGGTTTAAATCGACTAGTCATAAAAACTTAATTTAATGTCAAATGCATTAATAAAGATGTCACTGATAGGCAAATTATTATTCGGATTTCATATCTGGTAATTCGTAAAAAAAGGTGTAGTTTGTGGTTCGAAAGACTAAATTCAAATACAGAATTTTTTTTTCTAACCTGGATCAATGTTTTGTCCTTCGCTCCTGCTTATTATACCTCCCTGACCGTTGTGGGCAGTTTCCAAATGCACCTGTAATTAAAGCGTTGACAAGGTAAACGAACGAAGTGGCAGATGAAGAAGCTAGTTGTAAGAGTTTGAAGTGTGTAAATATAGAGAAATTCAAATAATTCCATTTCACCGATTTATTCTTAAGAGTTTATAATTATTTTAATTAAGAGATTTTCCTTCGTTTCAGAAAAGATTAATGACTTATGGAAAAATAGATTTATTAAATTAACTAATAAAAACAGAAGATATTTTTTTTTTTTTTTTGTCAGCAAGAAAAGCTTTCCTTTGTTGTGCGCATGACTTGTTAAAAAAAACAGTTATGGCCAAAAGTTTTGCATCACCTTAAGAGATTTTTTGAATGAGATAAGTATTAGCAGAATTTACCTAAACGTCATTGATTGATTTGATTACTGATAATGAATTTAGTAACTAGTCAAGATTTAGAAACTTCAGAAAGATTTGGTGTAATTTTTATTTGTTTTATTCGATTGAATATGTCAGTTTTTCATTTTTGGGCAGTTTCTTGTAAGTATATTTAAACTACAAAATAGTATGGAATTCAGTACATGAACGGCGTACCATTACTCAAAGGCCGGCCGCACACAAGATCGTCTTGCGACTGACAACTCGAGTCGTCAGTCGTGAGTCGCAAGATGATCCTGTGTACGGCCAGCCAAAAGCAGCATATGCAAGATCCATTCGACTTTATCAGCCAAACTTAAAAAGTTTTATGGTGATGCAAATCTTTTGGCCATAGGTCTATCTATCTATTTTTTTAGTGCCTTGACTTACGTCACTGCCAGAGGGGTTTACACATTATTAAATTTATATCTATAAGGATTCTTTTTTTATTTCCAGCAGAGACTTATTGAAACTAATTACGACATACACAACTGTGGCAAAATTTTTTGCATCATCCTACAACTTTAGTTTGGCTGATAAAATTAAATGAATCCTACATGCTGCTTTTGAGCAATGATGTGCTGTTACCGATACTAATGATGTACCGAATTTCATACCACTCGGGGGTTTAAATATAATTACCAAGAAACTGCCAAAAATTAAAAAACTATTGACATATTAAACATATTAAATACAGCATATGATAATTACACCAAATCTTACTGAAATAATTCACAAATCTTGACAAGTATTACTAAATGCATTATCAGTACTCAGAATACAGTAATGATGTTCATAGGTAATTTCTGTTAACCCCTCTCTCACTCCAAAAAAAATTCTAAGTTGGTGCAAATTGTTTTGGACATAATTATTTATACAAGCATGGGGCTTTATATATATTTAACCCTATACTGCATAGGCGAATTAAATGATCGTACGTGTGGAGTCGAATTAAATCCCGCTACGCATTCCAGGGTTAAGACAAAATTAAGTTACTGGGCATCCCAACTACGTTTCGCAGTATTTTTCGTGGTACGATATTGCATGTTCTGAGGATATATTACCTGTACATGTCTCTTGGTACCAGCTGCAAAACCGCACACACTGCACCTATGCACAGCATGGAGCAATGAGACAGGACCCTTCTTACTGTGCGCCAAACGAACGTGTTGTACAACAGTTTCTTGCTCGTTATCCCTGAGAGAAACGGGACGTCACATTTTAAGTCTTATAAGCATGGGCAACTCTATGCTGCCAAGTTCTATATAATGCATTTTCTTGGAAAGAAAAGTGAAAAGAAAAAAAATTGGATGTTAACTTGTATAACATTTTTATTTGGGTTTTTTATTACTCAATAGAAAGTATTTTAACACTTTCAGAAATAGAAATCAATGCAGGTTTAAGTGAAATTTTCAATAGAAATACAGGGTCCACAATGTCTTGTAACCATTAAAATACTGATTTTCATTTTTCTTTCAAACCCATTTGAAACGTGTGATAGCAGCAACTATTGGCTAGTACCCGAGTCCATGAGCGACCACGTAATGGCAAAACCATTGAGAATATTCGTACAGACTTCCAGGACCGATTCAATCGTGCAGCTCCTCCAAAAAGGAGTTGCACGATTCAATCGGTCCTGGAAGTTTGTACAAATATTTTCAATGGTTTTACCATTACGTGGTCGCTCATGGACCCAGGTACTAGCCAATATGCGGTGTTCAATCGTATAGTTGCTGCTATCACATTTCAAGAGAGTCTGAAAGAAAAACGGGACTAGTATGTTTCATGGACTGCTCTCGATTTTCCTACGAAATTGCAAACAAGGGCAGTCGATGACCCTGATTTTGTTTCTGCAATCGGTTTTCTTGAGAAATGATGAAGAAAAATGTTATTGGATATTGAATAAATTTATTTACTGAAACGACGCAATACACTCCAACATCTTTTTGAATAAGTTCGAGCTGGTGTGGCGCTTACGCCATACAAATTCACAAAGGTACGAGTCAAGTTGGTCGCGATCTGTTCCGCATCGCAGTTTGTTCGATTGTTTCAATGAATTCCACAAGCTTTCCACCTGCTGAGTGTGAGCTCCGGTAGATGGGTCGATAAAGTTCATGCTGTGGTTAACAGTATAATGCGAATAGTATAAGAAACTCGATTAGGTCAGGTCAGGTTTCTCAAGAAAACCGATTGCAGAAACAAAATCAGGGTCATCGACTGCTCTGGTTTGCAATTTCGTAGGAAAATCGAGAGCAGTCCATGAAACATACTAGGTCCAGAAAAACGAAAAATCAGTATTTTTTACTGGGGTGAAAAAGACATTGTGGACACTCTATAACACCAAAGAATAAACGTCTGAGTAATATACGTAATGTGGTCCCAATCAGCAAACAATTAAATGAAATAAAAAGTTATCAAAGTTGAAATTAGTTTGCGTTCATTGTAGCTTTTAATACAGAAATGTGATTCTATGATAAGCTTTTTGAGCCAAAAATGGCCTGTGATAACTTACATTTTTTTTTTAAATTAAACTAGATTTAAAAAAAAAAAATAGTTTGTAGACTGCAGTTTTTAGTATAATAAATTAAATTATGAGCAAAATGAAAGAATATATCAACGTTTCAGAACAGCCATTAAATAAAAATAGAATACTAGTCTTTCTTCCCAATAATAATTACTCTACATGGTGGCCACAAAGTCCACTTGCATGAAAAACATGGGCAACATAGAGATATGCTGTAATTTCACTGCAAAGGGACTTTGTGGCCACTCTGTAGATATAGTTCAAACCATCAAGAATCCAATTGAAACACTTTTTCCACCTCAGTAACTAACCAGTCAACCGTAAATTCGGTAGCATATCTAATTTACTTTTAATAATTTGTTTAAACCTTCATTATATACTAAATGTTTCTGTTACTGATGACTAGAATGAAGTAAACGTTCGAGTTTTTGGCAGTTTACTTTTAATTAACCCTTACTAGCAAATAACTAAATAAAAACTAATTCATTACCAAACATAATTCCAGTAATTCCGAACCAAACCTCATTATGTCTGAAAACTTTAAGCACCTCAGCTACTCGTACCTCATTCCCTTCTTTAACAAGTTCATATATATTATATATTTCTTATTAAATTTAAGTAAAGCAATCTTTGTAAGGCGACCGAAGCTCGAAACCCACTATTGGCAACTCTTCCGTCATCCTTGTCGAAGTTGTCGTAAACATTTCACAAAAAAGTACCACCAAATATAGGCCAAAAATAGTAGAAAGTACTATTAGATGTACTAAAATGGTATAGTTTTTTCGAGCGAGGCTGTCTTTTCAACCGAAATTCGGTCATCTTACTAGTTTTGTTAGACTGACTGTAGTTTCCATCTACCATCTGATACTACAATCCTCGCTCATGACAATTAATGAACGTATACAAAAGATCAAAGATCAAAGTTTACGTCAAAATGATTTTCAATCCTGGAACACAATATTGGTGTCTTTGAATCCTTACCTGAAATCGCAGCTGAGACACTTCCACTCAGGATTGCCTTCGTGATCGAGAACGAGCTGCATGATGCTCGAAATTGGAGGGTCACTAGAGGTTCCTACTTCACTTTCCTGAGGGGAGAATCGCAAATTTTACTGAGGGCTTCACTCTTCTACTAATGCCTTTATTTTAAGCAGATAAAACTGCTTTAGAGTGAAACTTGTATCTTAACTTTACGAACATCAACTACGAAAGAAGCGCGAATAATTCTACAATGCAATTTTCAATTCTTCTAATGGAGGAACGGAATAAAAGCAAAAAAAAAAAAAAAATGGCTTCTTGCTAAATGGTTCTAGTTTGGCGACATTCCTTATCAGACACTGATAAACCAGTTTTTAGAAATTATTTATTGCTGGCATCCGGAATAAGCCAAAAAAATTATCTACATCACGATACAATTTTCTGACATAAAATCGTATCTGATAAAAAGGAGTCTAATTCAAGATCAATTAAACCGGAAGTATTTCCAAACTTTTTGAATTAGTTTTATTTTTTTCTGAAAGTTAGTTTATTTTACGTATTTTTTGCTCTAATACTTAAAGTTCAACGTTAAAACAGGAGTAGAATGCTACATCTTTGTAAGTCTTTACGTTTTCACTCGTCTAAATTGTATCAGTAGTTTGATGGTATCTACGTACAATAACTAAGCTTTAAAGAAAGAGTATATAAAAAACTAAGCAATTCATGGTAACTACTTGAGGATGGTTCAGTATGAGATTTCCTTTCCTAAATCATTAAATCATAATATTCAGTCGAATAAACTCGATGCTGAATTCTAAGAACCATTCAGTTTAGTCTGAAATAAATTGCAAGAAAGAGTTACGTGATTAAATTATGCAAATTCATAGACTTTAAACTCCTTTCCAACCATGAGATACCAAAAAAAAAAAATTAAATTCAAAATAAACTACATATTCTTTTTAAAGTCATAATTTATACTTCATAACTCATAATATCTTCTAAGCTTAGAACTTAATAGTTTAAAACAAATGTAAGTCCTTATATAGTGGATTTAACGTGCGTACTTTTAGTTAAGAAAAATAACGAAAATCCAGGAGAGAAAAAATAAAATACTGTACCTGATACCAAATGCACTGAAGTAAATAAAATTAAAGGTATAGATACATTCGAATGGTTAAAAACCATGCAGACAAGGAAGGGGGCTTCTTCAAGTTTCTTATTAGAAAACTAATGGCGCCACTAGTAAATCAACCAACCAACCACACGCAAAAGGCACATGCGAGCATACAATTTTAGTTAATTTATTTTTGTAATGCTATGATATGTATATTAACAGAATTTATTAGGCTATAAAGAAAGCCAATTCGAATCACGTAGGAAAGCTACAGAAAGGAAACTTCTAAGTTACGACGTATCAATCTAAAACAAAAAAGTAATAATTCAGAACCGTGTTTTGTTAAAGAGCATCGCGTGTTTTCAACTTAGGTTTAATTAATACTTAAACGAAGTTCTAGAAAAATGTTTGACGCACATACAAATCCTTTCCACAGAAACTAAGCCGTCAGTTAATATATTATGAATTAAACTCCTTTACACTCTTTCAAACTTTGGTTACCGAACTCTGCTCAGTAAATATTCTCAATTACGAGAAGTTGCATTAAGGGAGTAAAGTAACAATGAAAATGGGAGTTTATTAGAGCACAAGCTTTTGGCCTATAGTAATAAGGTCTTCATCGGGTGTTCTAATAAACCCACTTTCTCATTGTGACTTTACTCCCTTATTGAATCTCGATTTTAGGTTGGGGGTAGAGCCTCGTACAATAAAAAGATTGAAAATCTGTCGCCAATATTTTTCAGTAAATAAACTTTCACGTTCAAGATGTAATTTAACGTTTCCCAAATGTAATTTAACGTTTCCCAAATGTAATTTAACTGACAACTTAGCACTTTGTACTAAAAGCTATTTGAAAAAAAAAGGGGGGAGGGGAATCAGTTAACGTAAGCCAGACCAAGTAAAATGTGCAATGACCTCTTTATCATTAAATATTTAAATTATGCGTGAAATACAGATTTTTAAGAACTGAAAGTACTTTTAAGGAATTATGTATGTATGTATGTATGTATGTATGTATGTATGTATATATATATATATATATAAAGTTAAAAAAGAACTGAACGAGAATCACCTCGCCTAATAACGTTTACCTTTTGTTCCGCTTCGCGAGCCAAACAGTTGAGCCAAATTAACAGTCTCATCTGAAGATACAAAATCGAAAAATAAACCTTGTGAAAAATCTAGATGAAAATCGAAAACTTTCTTATGGTCAGAAGAAGGGATAAGGAACAAGAAACAACATACACTATGCGGTGACGTTTCACATGATCACTTTACAGTTGACTTCGAGTAACCTACTCTCATTTCTATTTTCTAAAATAGAAATTCTAGCACAGCTAGCAGCCATATTGAATTCTCCTAATTTGTACATTTTACCATTTCAAGGTATACCAACCAAGTTCTGTATTTTTTTAAAAAGATTTTAAAATCGTGAGAAAGATGAATAAATTACTTTGGTTATAATTTCGGTTCCAGCGGATTAAGGAGAGGTGATTTCAATTACATTAATTTTAAAATATAAATAATAACTAAAATATCTTTGCTATAATCATTCAGTTAAGATGAAAAGGAACTAATATTAGAAATACTGAAGGCTGTTCGAAGCCTATTTATAGGAAAAATTCTACTTTTTGGCTTATCCTATCTGTGACTGAGGGTTTTCACCTAAATTCAATATGGTTACCATTGGTAAGTCAAAGGAAAATATCTTGACACTATATTCCTATAATAAAGACAGAAATTATAAAGGTAGAAATATAGTGTGCATCAGAACCTTACACCCTTTTACCAGGTATCTCTTCTTATACTGTAATCAGAATAACTAGTAACTAAGAGACCAAAGTTAGATCAAAAGAGACTTATTCGTGTAATCATTTTTATATTAAGTGCCACTGATCCCTATCTCGATCTCGATGCAACTTTTCTGTTAGTTGGCTAAACAGTCCTCCCACCCTCCCACCCAAAATAAAATATACATATATATACAGGCTCTCTTGGTTACCATTAGCAACAAAAGGTCATTGATATTCAGTATGGATGGAAAAATGTTCCAAAACAGGAATTTAACAGATTAAGAAACATTATTCACTTACATACTACATTTAAGACGATTTAAGATACCAAATGTTCTGACTGGTTCTTTACTGATGTGGTTAAGTGTTCTAAACGGAATACAGAAAGTTGTTTTTACAAAAATTATTTAGAAAATATTAAAAGAAGATAGCTGAATTAAACTGCCAAAAGGCTCTCAGTTAGTTATTGCACCTCAACTGTATTGTGGTATGTACGAAGAGAGACAAACGAACTATTGTCCAATTAAGGTAGGGATACAGAATGTTGTCGTAGTTTTTAATTAGTGTACAGTTATTTTTTTACAACTGCAGTCTATGTAGAAAGTATCCGATATCAGTTGCGTAAGTAATATTCCACAGAGAAGAGAGTTTTAACTGTTAAAATTATTAAAGTTATACGGGTTATCAGTGTTTTCATATTAGTTTGAAAATTAGAAAACTTAGATCAATCATTAGTTGCAATTCATTCCAAGATGCATGCAACCGAACTGAAGTACTTCTAAAAAAAAAAAAAAAAACCCGCATGAATGCCCCTTCGCGATACTTGATATCGTATCATACGTTTTCAAGTATAGTGAAGGTTACTTTTTAAAATCATTCTTAGGGGATAATTGACTGTTCACAAATTGTTGATGTATTCTTGTATATTTTACTAATCTTCTACCTTTTAAAAGATAACCTCCAGTTTCTTGGAATAAAGACAGGGAAATAAAGAATTTTTTTTTTTTATCACAAGAGAAAACTCAATAAAAAAATTAATGAAAACAAAACTTCGAAATTCAGAACTCTTTTGTTATCATTTAGTGGAAGTAAATAAAGTAATGGATTAAGCGACGCTATTTAATCACTGAATAACATTCCTTTTACCTGATTGGCAACAGCTGCATCTAATTCTGGATTTTTGCCTTCTCCGGTCTCCTTCTGTTGCCGTTTTAATTTTGCCAAATTCGTCGAGCCAGCTGCTAAAAGTTGAAGAGTCTCCAGACTGGTATTCAGTGCCCCCTACCGATAAAAATCGCGGTTAATGTCAACTTTTGTGAAGCGTGGACTGGACAACATACAAAGGAAGAAGAAAGTTTCAAGGGAAGCGAACAGGTACGACGTTCATGAAGAGTAAGGCATCTTCATTCAAAAATCAATCAAGCAAAACCTCAAGGACTTTCCGGTCACATAGTTGTACCTAGGTTCTTCCTCTCCGTCACTCTCTTATTGCCTTTGAAGGTAATTATATAAACTGTTAACGCCACAATGTAACGGATGTTACCGTTTAAATGGAGGTTTATCTAACAACCAAAAATAGCTTTTAGGCCTCCTGTAAGGCCACGCACGCACGAGTCAGGAATTCA
The DNA here is from genome assembly GCA_023014485.1 of Bathynomus jamesi. Classification (NCBI taxonomy): domain Eukaryota; kingdom Metazoa; phylum Arthropoda; class Malacostraca; order Isopoda; family Cirolanidae; genus Bathynomus; species Bathynomus jamesi. Next base: position 562,946 of record JAJOZX010001433.1, on the reverse strand, counting down.
GTAACGTACGTATCAGACGGGAATTTTATGTCCATAGTACTGCATTAACTCTATTAACACATGCAATTGCTATGACGCAACTATGTTGCATATTAAAACGTACGTCACTGCCTACATTCATCGCATATATGTAACAATGAGTAGGGGGAGTGATGTGTCTGATGCGTGACTGACAGATTTCTGACAAGTGTGCGCGTAGCCTAACAGTAAAAAAAAACCTAAGCACTACTTTCTCCTCAATACTCTTTACTGTTTACTCAAAACTATAAATAAATAACTAGGGAGACCTAATAAATAGCAAAAAGGAGGTCTTTCTTCTACTTTTGAGTTAATAACGATATTAGATGATTTCTAAACTAAGTGGATCTACTGTCAGTAAAGATAGATGTGAATAAAATACTAAAATACACGCATATATATATATATATATATATATATATATATATATATATATATATATATCCAACAAGTTTTGAATTTCATTTCATTCAAATATAATAACTTTCCCTCTGTTATTTCACGTAAATGTACAAAAAAAGATGAATTCTATTTCGTCAGTAAAGTTGGGAGACTAAAAGTTAAATTCTTTGCTTATATCCCAACCCACAAAATGGAACAATTTGTATTTCTTTTCACCGAAAGCGTTTTTCAATTTTTTTTTTATCAAGACCTACAAACACGAGCAACTAACTAACTCTCCGCCACTCATTATTTTCATTTAAAAATAAAACCCTTACTTCAAACTAAGCAGCGGGATAAAAATTCACTTAATTGAAACCGTACTCACTCTTACACCCTACTTCATTAACTATAAACAGTATGATTAATTAGATTTCAGAGCATACTGGTGTCTGCATTTTTAACTTCCTGATGAACGTACATTTTAAGTACTGTACGTTCAATTTTATCGTATTTAATAAGAGATCAACAGAGGTACGACGCTTTAACATTTATCATAAAATATATTTATTATTCAATAAGAAAACTGAAAGTTGAAAGTTCGAATGCCCGTTAAACTGTCGAGTTAACATTAATTCAAATGATAATAAGCAACATGAGAGGGGGGAGATTAATAACAATACCATCAATAGGAATCCACAGAATTTGATGGTTCCATTAGATAAGAAGGTTGTAATTTAATGTAATCTATTGAAATAATTTATTTAAAAGCACCAAATAATGCAAAGTTGGGTAAAAACCATTCGCCAAACCGAAACCCATTTAAGCCTCAATTTAAAACCTTCACTTAAGGGGCAGCTACTTGACGTACTGAAGAAGAGAAGAGAACATGCATTAAAGTGTCAAATTTCCGTTCTACAGGTGTGAAAAATCAGGCAATGCAATTCATAAAGTTTAGAAATTAGATAAGCACGTAAAATTGAGTAAACGTCCAGCTAACATGCGTAAAGTGCATGAAATGTATTCAGAAACTGATGAACAATAGGGTGATTTTATGCCACAGACATTTTAATTTGGATTTTTTAATAATAATTAATACTTTGCAGGTGACAAACACAGAAATTCTGCTATGTCGAGTATGAAAAGACTAAAGACAAAAGGAATACATTACCTGAGGTGTAATAATTTGATAATTGGAACCAGAGACGTTGGGCGCATCCCCAGCGACAACCACTCCGGCTTGAGAAGACTCGTCTTCTTTCACTGAAGGGACTAGAGTTGTTTGTTGTTGTTGTTGTTGTTGTTGCTGTTGATGATGCTGTTGTTGCTGCTGTTGCTGCGCAAGCGCTCCCATGGCAACGAGGGGAGGAGGCTTCATAGAAAATTTCTTTTTAGCGGCATCCCCTTCTGAAGGATTGGCATTGCCCATTTCGACCATCATTTGAGCACCGGGATTAATAGGTCCAAATGGATTGGGACCTGGAGAGGAAGTAAACTGGCGGTTAGGAGCTCTCATTAATTTAGGAGGCGCCGGGATTTTACTCGTCGAAGGGCCTGTTGAAGGGGTAGTCGTAGAGGTAGGTACTGAGGGGATAGTAAGAGGAGTAGGACAAGGGGAGGATTTGGCTGAATCTGTTTCAGTGCTATCGTTCTCAGGGTTTCGTTTTGGTCGGCCCCTTCGTGATGAAGACATTCCGCCTTCCGTGCGACTGGCATGAATTTCATCCATTTTAACTTCAACCATATACTTATCGTACTTTTCATAATTCTTTTCCCCAGACTCGTCAGCTAGGCAAACTTCGGCGTGACGATGATTTTTATCTCTCGGTAACTTCAACTTGATATGCTTAGTGATGTCCCATCGCCAATTGGAGCGATAACCGCATTCTGAACATCTGTACGGTTTAGTATTATAGTGACCTACAATATGTACGTGAAAACGGGATGCAGTCGTCGACCAGAAATTACACTGAGGGCATCGATAAACTTTTCTTCTTACAACTTTTGTAGGTTCTTCAGTTTCGTTTTGAACTTCATCGAGGATATCTGATTCATGTATGGAGAACGCATTTTCAGACGGTGTTCGCGATCTATCAGCCTGACTATTTTCCTCAACTTCAACATCATTTCCGACACTTTCAGTCCCACCTTCATTAAAATTGGAGATATTGTTCCAGACAAAAACTTTATTTTCCATCGGATGTTTATTATCCACTTCAGAATTATTTCGATCTTCATCGCTTACATTTTCACTATCCTCTTTATAGTCTTTATCCTTTGGTGAAGGTCTATCATCCGTAATTTCTTCATTTCCATCAGCATTCATATTGTCAGATATTTGATTCTTCCGAGCTTCTGGACACGACTTTAGATGATTCATTAGATCATCCGTGGTTTTGCATCGGTGTCTACAAAACTGACAACGAGTGGAGAGTGAAGGTGTGGTATATAAATTTTTGGCACTGAGGTGAAGCTTTTGATGTCTAACAGATTCAGAAAGACACTTTGATTCATGCCCACAAAACTGGCAAACTAAATTTTGAACATTGGAGCTAGAGAGTTTCTCTTGAAGCTTGTCAAAAAACGACGACTTTTTTTTGGCTGGTGCGGATTCTTTATTTGAGGATTCTCCGGATTTTGAATTTTCCTCATTGGATTCTTCTTTACTAATAGGAGACACTCTATTCTGATCGATATCATTTGATTTTTCTTCGGTCAAATTTAAATTAGTTACGTCATTAGAATTTGAACTTACAGAATACTTTCGCTTCGTGTTGTCTGATGCTGAATCGGAAGAGCTCTCTGAAACTTCACACTTCTCAACAACTTTGGTCTTTTTAATTTTCTTAGTACCTTCTCCACTTTTAATGGCGTGAATTCCATGAACCTTTTTCTTGTGTCTTTGAATTTCATGTTGGAATGGAGCCTTAAAATGACAAAGACTACATTTCTCAGTTTTAATGTAAACGTTTCCGTGTCTTTGAACAACGTCATCAGGATGAATAAAATCTTCTTCGAAGTTATGACGTTCATTAAGTTCCTGGAAAAATGTATCTTTCGGAGTTTTCATCTTTTTTAAAGTTATCTTAATTTTAGGCTTTTTTCTCTTGGGTTCATCCAGACCGAGTTCTTCTTCGTTTCCATTAAGTGATGTGTCCAAATCGTCCTGATTTCCCATATCAATATTTGAAACCGTGAAACTTTGGTTAGAAGAAGAAACCACGGAAGAGTCGGGCAGTTCCAGGGCGTCTGGATCTTCGTCTCTTTCCATTCTTAAGAGTTCCATTTCTTCTTCCGCTATACAATCTTCGGGATCACTAATGCCGATTGTCCTTTTCGCTTCTTTTCTTTAATTTGTTCCGGCGTAAGGTGATGGTTTGCTACGTGAACCGTTAAACTCTGTTTGATTGGAGCAGTGAAGTTGCACAAGTGGCACCGGTGTTCTCCGACTTCTTCCGTGTGATTTTTAGTGTGACGATCTAAATTCCATCGATAAGGCGTGCGGAAATCACACCAATCACATTTAATTATCGGTAATTGGTGATATTTCATATGTTTCGTATACCTAGCTTTAACTTGCGTTGCATAGTTGCACCGAGTGCACTTATAAAATCTTCGCTTGAGGTGAAATTTAGTTTCGTGTTTACCGAGAACTTTGGTACTATAAGTGGAAAAATGACATTGATCACAATGGTGTAACTGCTTCCCTGATGAAATTTTAGCTGGAAGGATCGTTTCCTCATAGTCTAATTCCGTATCATCCATAAATTCATATTCCTCAAATCTACGTGGTGATTTCGATTCTCGGGGGCTTCTACTGATCGGAAATGGCTTGACCTTTTTGTTCGAAGATGGTTTGAATACTTTTTCTTTAGGTTTTTTCTTCTGATCCGGCCCTTCTGGATTAATTTTTATTTTGTGAACCATATGATTATGTCGCACTAATTTCTGATGAGTTTTAGACGCGTAGATGCAACGGGAACATTCAAAAACTTTGATATTTTCTCCGTGGGTATCCCTTAAATGATAAAGATATTCTCGTGGATTGTTAGTTTTCATGTTACAGAATCCACAAACGTAAGATCTTTTATTTCTACATTCAGGAAGAGGTTCCAGATTCTGGGTTGGAATCCCACTCTCATTCACCACATCTGGTGGAACATTTACCGCGTTATTCTCCTGGCTTTTGTTTTGCAACGTTTCCTCCATCTCATTAAGATTTCCTTCACTATTGGCCACAACATTTTTATTAAGCTTTTCTAATTCTCCTCCTGTCAGAAGCTGCTGCTGCTGCTGCTGCTGCTGTTCTCCCGCAGCTAAATGTTCAAAATTAGTTCCATAAGTTTCTCGCGGAGGTACTGTGACATTTATATTTTCCTCAACGAAATCTCTATTACCGCTTAAAGTAGCTTCTTCCTCACCCGCTTGTTGTAGGTCATTATCCGCACTTTGAACGCTTTTGCACTCGTAATCATTATCATTCATCACAACATCCTCCAAAACCCCTTCACAGTAATCATTCACGTTTTTAATTTCTTCTTCATTGGATCCATTCGATTTTTGCTCATCAACATCATCATCATCATCATCATCATCGTCATCATCGTCATCATCATCATCGTCATCATCTTCAGGATTAAATGCTTCGGTATTGCTTTGTGGTTCTAAATAAGTTTGTAAAACATTTTCAGATATGTCACCATTGTCCTTCGAAGGCAATTCCGAATTGAGAGACGGAGTGACCTCAGCATTTTCGTCCTCACAATTTTCGTCCATCATTTCAGACATTTCTGCAATGCAGTTAAAATTTATCTTATATATTTTGGGTTAATGAATGGAGGACTCAAAACACAAATTTGATTTTTGTACTATCTTACACCAATTCGACATCAACGATATTTTGATAGCTGGGTACAGAATCACGGTGATACAAGAAGAGGAAATAGAGAGATATTGGACTAAGGATGAAGAGAAAAGCGAAGGAATAGTAAAAAGAAGATAATTTTTACATATTATACTGGTCCATTTCAGAACTACCCATGCACTCCAAAGAAAATAGCAATAATAATTGAAGCTACAATAAATAAAAAAAAATAGATATTTGCTAGTAATCTACCGACAATTAATTATTAAGCCAGTTTTAAAATACAGATTTAATTTTCTTTAAGAGATAAGATAAAAACCCACTTCTTTAGATTACTCAACAGATATCCACAGTGTAAAAATTGAAATAAATTGTCGAATGCAAAATTCAAGTAATTTAAAAGTGTACATTCTTTGCCTTTATATATATATATATATATATATATATATATATATATATATATATATATATATATACTGGACCTTGTTAGAAACTGGCACAGAGCTCAGGCCAACTAATGTAGCCCATTGCTATTACTCGTGTATTATTATTATTATTATTATTATTATTATTACCAGCATCATCAGGATTCAAACCACCCCCCCGATCTCAGTGTCTTCACTTCGCTTATAGGGAAACGGTGTTATTCACTGAGCCGCGGGGACACTGGCCTTTACCCTGTATCATAAGCATAATAAAGCCCTTTGTTATAAATTTATTTAAAGACCAAACTAAATATATTTGTAGATATTTTACATAAAAATAAAGAATGTACTTTGCGCGATAAGCGAAAAATAAATACCTTTTTATAATTACGTAACCCACCATCTTATCCACTGATTATACGAGTAACTTTTAGAATTCATAATAATGAGAACCGAGTAAATGATTTTGCAATATGGCCTCCCAAAGACACTTGGCAAACTCCGCATCACGAAATGATTTACTTTCGTCTCATCAAACTTTTAATATCGGAAACTTATACAAAAATAAGTGACGAAATTAATATTACTTTTTTACTTTTTTTACTTTTTTACTTTTTTACTTTTTCGACCGTTCCATCATCCGCGGGAAATGGAACGTCTTTTATAAACATTTTAATTCCGCTTTTAGCAATTACGTTTAACTATAATTAAAAACACAATATAAAATGCTTAATAAAATATAAAATACGCATCTTACGAAATAGAATCCGGGTTTCCTTCTCGAAACGCGTGGAAACGCTCTTGTTTCGAGGAAGGAACGAGGAACTTCTAAATTCTTCTAGTTACGAATAAAATATAGATTGCGTAAAAGAATCCCTAAGGCCTCCGCGGATTGCGTAACGTACAAACTAGTTAAGTAAAACAAAACTTTAAAACAAGTTCAGCGAGTCGATGGAAAAATCGGTAATAACTTAGTAAACTTTAATGTTAGTCACTTACCCAAAGTTGTAGTCCAGAAATGCGTATGATGACATTATTATATACAATTTGGCTTACATTCCAAAACTGCCCCATGAAATACAGCCTATATTATTATTTATTATTATTATTATTATTATTTATATAACAGTACTGACACGCAATTAACCAATTTTTATTCTCTTTAAAATTTAAAAAATGTCCGCATTTATTGTTTTCGTATTTCTTTTAAAGAAAAAACCCCGTGACTGTCAATAAATAAATATAACTTCACATTTACGAAACGTCTGACTGTTTCGATAGCGAATTTTAAAAAATTCATCCCAATTTAATACATTTTCGACATTTCAAATGCAAAGATTTAAAATGATACTCTCTCATTTATATACAAAATAGAAGATGCATTCAAATGAAGTGCAAAAAAAAAAATATATAATAATTTCTAAACGACAACTGAAAATAAAGATTTCAAAGTGTGCGTTTTAAGCAATTTGAAAAAGTGGACATTTTCTTTAGGAAAGTAAGTTGAGAACGGCAGTTTTTCATTAATAGGAAAAATTACCTTTTTAGGTTGTCAGTTGTAGACTAAAAAAAAGAAAGTACGACCTAATTATGTAATTAAATTTTCAGTGACTCCACCTCCATTTAACGTATAGTACGGTTTTAAAATTCTTCTATTCGCCTCTATTTCGCTTTCTGACTATCTTAGCCCGTTATTGGCCCTCTGGCTTTCAGACTTACCTCCACGAAATCCAACCGCATCCATCATGACCCAACTGAGGTAAGAGTCATGGATTTCATGCATGATTATAGGCGCTCAATAAACCCTACACAAATGTCATGGAATCGGGCAGTCGCGAGGTAAGACCATTGATTTTCCTTCTTTACATTTAAACCGAAATTCCACCACTAGTTCGAGTGTATAACTAGAAAATACGGCATTCACCGAATAATGAAAATTCGTTTTCCACCCAAAAGCTCCCACCGGCAATCATGCAAATCGGAACGAGATTTTTTTTATGGCACCGTTTGCAACATGTGCATGTTGCTTCAGGAACGAAATATGTGAATATTAGGCGTATTCGTCCCATCGGTTCAAAGAAGCAGGTGTGCACATTCTTAATCAACGTATAAAGAGCGGACTGATAATTGACATATTGGATATTGTTAATTAATATTAACAAAAAAATAAGAAGCCGAAATTACACTTTGACTTTTAATCAAGTAATAAAAGTTGCGATCGGCAACTCTTTTACTTATTTGTGGGGAGAAATAATTCTGAATCTCGTCTTTGTATCTTCTCTGCTTTCCACCAAGTTTTAAAAGTTCAATAATTTGACGAGCGTTGCTTGGCAATAAAATACACGAAAACGTACAACAAATGGCGATGAAATATCGTATAATAATAATAATAAATAAAATACATAAGGTCCACTATGAAACATTTATTTTTAGATACTGGGGATTAAAACGAGGAATTTTACTCGAATGTTCGTCCATCGACAGGCGAAAGAAAAGAAAATCACACACACACACACACACACACACACACACACACACACACCATCATAGCCTTGAGCTCATTTTCATCTTGATCCAATATCTCGCCACCATAAAAGCTCTTGGCCATAACAGACAGTCTCAGGACCTATTTAGGAATACGGCTGCGGCGGCGGCGTCTAATCCATTCCCGCAACCCATTCCTAACTGAATCTTTGTCGTATACAAACAAAATGGGGAAATGGAGAACAGCAAAATTCTGCGTGAAACTGCAATTCTACGCTTCTTTTACGTATATCGTTTTTAACGAAACGCCGATCTGAGATGCGCGGAGAGAGACAGAGTCGGTCAGAATTTCGCGACCAACCTGTTCAAAATTACCATCATGGACTATTCCAAGTGTAAGAATTTGCGAAGTGAAAAATGGATATGATATTGAGCAAAGAATAATTTTCAGTCATGCATCGAGTTTTGAAGCAACGTTTGGCGAATTATACGGACAATTCATTCAATTTAGATGTCTTTTTTTTTTTTTTCACGTGAGATAAAGTTGAAAAACAAGAATATACACACTCTATTAGGAAGATAAAGTAGTACACTTATCAAATGCTACGTATATACACGGTGCGCCCCATAAGTCTGGTCTCGTAGGAAAATTTATTTGGACCTTTTTCGTTCTATGGCCACCATTGAAATGAGAGAAATTAATATTTTTTAAACTTATTTTAACTTTTTTATTAATAATTAATGAATACATTTTGAATGGGAGAAATTTAATTTATTTAATTTAACATCTTTAATGAACATAAATTAAAACAAAAAATATTTGTCGTTCAAAATTTTACGATTTATTATTACATTATCATTATTATTGGTCATACTTAACCTAACCCAAACCTAACTTAGCATAGCCTATCTTAACCTGACCTAACCTAACCTCGTTGGTGCCCATAGAACGGAAAAGCGTCATTTATTTTAAATTAAATTTACAAAAGTAATACATAAAAACTAAAACAAATATTCAAATTGATGTCTTGTTTTGGGACCTTTTTTTTGGTTGCAGGTATTATAACACGCAAATCCGCCTTTTCCTCACGAGTGTAACTCGCTTCCATATTAGCCATTGCGTTATTCTACTTGCAACAAAAAAAAGGGTCCCAAAACAAGACATCAAATTTGAACATTCGTTTTAGTTCTAATAAATTTAATTCTTTTATAAATTTAATACTTTAAAATAAATTTTCTTATGAGATCGGACTTATGGGACGGGACACCCTATATATATATATATATATATATATATATATATATATATATTATATATATATATATATATATAACCTAATGAACAGTTACAGTGCCCCTCGGTGCTGTAGTGGTGGTTAGCGTCGCTGACTACGAATCCTTCGGCCCCGGGTTCGAGACCCGACGGCAGCCGGCGCGCAGCAAAACCCAGCTGTTCATCCTCCCGCACAATGAAGAAAGTGGTTGGTAAATAAATGGGTACCCTAGGTGGCCTAGTGGTTATGACGCTGGGCTGCTGATGGGGCGTGGTTCGGATTCCACGTTAAACTGTAGGTCTAAGGTGGAGTGAAAAGCTTGACCTTCGTCAGAATAAACAATTCGGGCGGAAGCTAACCAAAGGTGTTGTGTATATATATATATTATATATATATTATATATAATATTATATATTCTGAGTTTGTGTATACTAAACGGACGTGTTACGTGCCTTGAAAAGTGGACGCTCAATGTCCCGGTTGAGGTTTAAGTTTTGGTTTTTTTTGGCTAAAAATACAATAGTTACCCCCTTTTTCTTTGATTTATTCAACCCGACGTGAATGCAACGAGTCTTTTACTTATATAGAGGTTCTGAATGTAGGGATCTAGGCTTGCTTTAAACCCTAGATCCATGTCCCAAAGCTGGATCCTGTCTGCTTTGCAGATAGCTGGTGAGGGAAGCTATATTTATGGGATCTCTTTGCGAGAGACCCGTTGCCCACGTTGGGCTAAAATCATGAAAAAGAAAAAAAAAACTATGGTATTTGTCATTTACCATTACTTATTCGGACTATAGTGGATTTAATTTTCCCAGAAGAGTTCCTTGTTCCATGCACGGTCTGTGTTTAACATATATATATATATATATATATATGGCCCACTGAAGAAACAATCCTTCCGATTATTTTTTAATCCATTTTCACTCCACTTTAAACAATAATAATGCTAATATTAAACAACCCCTATAGCCTACGGGTTTGCCTGATTTCGCGCGAAGATCTCTCTTTACACGGAGGTGTGTGTGTGTGTGTGTGTGTGTGTGTGTGTGTGTGTGTGTGTGTGTGTGAACTTAGAACTACAAAAACAAAGTAAACTAAAACCAAGTGTCAAAACCCTCTAAACGAAGAAGACGGACAAGTGATGACAGCGTTCACCTGAAGAGAATACAGACAGACTATGGACGAGCACCCTCACACAAAGGTACATCCACGTTAACTTCACGGACAAACACGTGACACTTTTCCAACTTCAGTGAAGCATCATCAGTCATACAGGAATTAAGTCAATACAGTAATACATAAATTCTGAGAAGACGATCTACAGTAATTGTGTATCCATCCTATATTATTTGTCTACTTTGATCTCTGATATATATATTATATATATATATATATATATCAACGTAAAGAACGACGCTTGTATAGGAGAACATTCCGCGCAAGATGAGGAGGGAGAACGAACAAATGAAAAAAATGAGGTAACCACCCGGGAATCGAACCCGGGATCTTCCGATTGCCGGTCAGATATGATAACCACTACACATGGTCCTCACTCGATCAGAAGTCGTAATTCTCCTACATACGCGCAGAAACCAATGCCCCCGAGGGGGGCACCTCCCGCATGCCGCACCTATATATTTTCAACTGGTGGTTACCTCATTTTTTTCATTTGTTCGTTCTCCCTCCTCATCTTGCGCGGAATGTTCTCCTATACAAGCAAGCGTCGTTCTTTACGTTAATTATACTGCGTGTTCTTTGCAGGTGAAATGTATATATAGGTGCGGCATGCGGGAGGTGCCCCCCTCGGGGCATTGGTTTCTGCGCGTATGTAGGAGAAGTACGACTTCTGATCGAGTGAGGACCATGGTGTACTGGTTATCATATCTGACCGGCAATCGGAAGATCCCGGGTTCGATTCCCGGGTGGTTACCTCATTTTTTAATTTGTTCGTTCTCCCTCCTCATCTTGCGCGGAATGTTCTCCTATACAAGCGTCGTTCTTTACGTTAATTATACTGCGTATTCTTTGCAGTTGAAATGTATATATAGGTGCGGCATGCGGGAGGTGCCCCCCTCGGGGCATTGGTTTTTGCGCGTATGTAGGAGAATTACGACTTCTGATCGAGTGAGGACCATGGTGTAGTGGTTATCATATCTGACCGGCAATCGGAAGATCCCGGGTTCGATTCCCGGGTGGTTACCTCATTTTTTCATTTGTTCGTTCTCCCTCCTCATCTTGCGCGGTATGTTCTCCTATACAAGCGTCGTTCTTTACGTTAATTATACTGCGTGTTCTTTGCAGTTGAAATGTGTGTGTGTGTGTATATGTATATGTATATATATATATATATATATATATATATATATATATATATGAAAATAAAAATGAAAAGGTTTATTGGCAGACTATAGTCCATATGACAAATATTATTAATACAATGACAGTTCATATACTAAGGATAGAAATCTATACAATTGATTAGAAATAATACTGTAATGTCGAAGTTAAGTGGAGCTACAGAGAGACGTTTTCGTACCAAGAAGTCCATAGCTTAGAGGATAAATGGCAGGACTCATGGATAGCGTGGATGATCGGGTTGGTTGATTTTTTAATTCTTTGCATTAAACTGTGTTGAGCACGTCTTGTTACCTCCGGGAAGCTCGGGACATTGCGGGTAGCAAACATGCGCGAATGCGAATATATGGCGGCCAAAGATAAAGTAGTCCTATTATTTTTTTTAACAAAACTCAGTGGGGCTACTTTATCTTGGGCCACTCTGTATATATATATATATATGTATTGCTGTAGCTATTACAAAGTCCTTAAGGTTTTAAAATTTAGTAGCTTACCTATTTGAGATGGAGCAAAATAGTAAACATTATTGTAAAAGTTAACTATCAAAATGTTTTTCTTTGCAACGCTAAAATACCCCTCATTTTGAGTGATGCAACATTCGGACCTTATTTTGCAAGGATTAAACACGTTTTCGATTTGTTGATACGTGATTTCGCAGACTGTTGTTTCGATTCGTGCCTTCAGTTCTGCCAAATGTTGAAGCCTTAAGGAGTAAACGATGCGCTTTACATGGCCCCATAAAAAGAAGCCTAAAGGGACTAGATCGGGCGAGTGCAGTAACCATGCAAGGAAGTTTTCCTTCTCTCCGAACTCAGCAGTTTACTTGATAAAGTTTGGTTCAAAAACTCCTCTTTCATTAAATCCTGAACAACTTGATTTTGTAAGCATGGGTAGTTGGGTACATAACTCAACCTTCATATTTTACGTACGAATACTAAGAATATTCATTTGTGAGGCACGGATAAGCGATTGTCTTTTTCTTCTTCAAATAAATCTCAAATATTCGTTACATTTTCTTCATCGATTGTTAGTTTGTCGAAACTTTCTTACCCTTCACTGACCCTACATTTCTTTTCATTCAGTCTTACTTTATACAAGGTGGAATTCTTGAAAATGGATTCTAAACCTTTGTCTGACTTTCGGAACCGATTTAAATCTGGTTAACCACAAAGCACAACTTTCCTAATTCAACTGTGGCCATTTTGATCTACATAAAATAAAAAAAGCTAATTAATTTCATAATGTCGTTCACTATTTGTTCAACCTTAAACAGCTAAAAAGTTATTGTATTTTAAAACCCCCACAAGGACTTCATAATAAACCATATGTAGATAGGTAATATAGGATTCATATACAATTACTACGCTATATAGGATTCATACATAATTACTGTAGGTTGTTCTTAGAATTTGTAGTATATTGACTTTCTCACAAATATCCCAAACTGTGTACACACACACACCACACACACCACACACACACACACACACACACACATTATCAACGTTTAAAAGACACGTGTCAACAGATTAAAGATTAAGTTTGAAAATAAGGTGTCACAAAGCACCTTTGGAGCCCCCTACACAAAGCACCGCTCTGCCCATACACCCATTCAAGGTACCGTACCAGCAGCTCGCAGTATCACTGTCAAGTATAAAAAGGGTCAACGTGCTGACAAGACTTCCGTACGTGGTTCATCACCACTATAATTATATACTATATACAATATATGCCTAAATCCCCAAGTAGCGCCAATAGTAAGCCAGCTTTTTTACCAATTAGATCAAATTTTGTACACAAGTTGGATTTTCTTGTACGACCTACTTTTTTTGGTTACCTTAGGTTAGATTAATTGTTTAGCCTAACGTAAAACAAATCAGAGGGTGCGTAAAGTCCGAGGAAGCATAAAAGACGACTTATTTCCGAGATTTTTTAAAGAAAATCCAAACGCGGGTGAAATTCGAAAAAATAATCATTGTATATGGTAAAAAAAAATGCGTTCTCCAAACTTTCCTATAGACCCCCTCCCCCCAACTTTAATACTAGCGAAAGTGATAAAAAATTTGAAAATATAAAATATATAACCTGTTCGACCTACTGGGTAAAAAACGGTAACAGACGAAAATTTACACAGATGTTCGACCAACTTGGGCATTCATGACTATATGACGCGTTCGGTGGAGAAGGGGCGAACGCAACATTTTCGAATTATGCCACAAAATGCAGTTAAAGTTTGTAAACTTTAAATCTTTGTATTTTTCCGGTTTATTGAAATGTTGTATGAATTTGAACACATATTTGAGTAAAATATTGTTGTGTAATATGTCGATATAATAAAACGCCAAGAAATTTTACAATATTATTTATTGATAGCTTCTGATGTTAACTAGTGTAATCCATTATTTGGTCCTCTTCGTCGAATGTTGTATTACCTGCTTCAACTGTTTCGGTTTCTTCAGTTCCTTTAACAATCTTGTATAATAATTCACTGCAGTTGCAGGCATTAGGTCTGATAATTCTTTGAGATCTTTTATTTTTTCCTTAGTTATTGGCAGCAATTGGGAACACTTTGGTTGCAGTGTCTGCTGGGCTAGATTGAATAAACTGACACTGTAGGATTTTTTCCCTTTCTGCAGTCTGACGGGATGGCTATTATCTGGGGTTGTGCGGTATGCAGTAGATATTACGTAGCCTTCTTTGTGTTGAAAGTCAAATATTAACTTTCTTGCATCTGTAAATTTAGTAGTTGTTGATTTCCTAATGACAATGCACGTTTTTAGGACGTCAAAATCGAGAAAATCAGCCTGTTTCATTTCTACAACTAGGAAGCGCTGCGAAACAGCTGTAGTTATGGCCGTAACATAATCTTTTTTGGTGTAAATAATATTGCTGTAATTATTTTTTATATTTTGTTCAATTTGGCCAAATTGAGCATCACAGGGCATTGTCGAGTGACCAGAAAGTAGATAGATGTGTTCAATGTGAAGCAATGATGCGGAGTGAATTTCTCTGAGATACATTAAAACCTAAATTTTACCGTGAAAGAGTGCAGACTAACATCTAATTTTTTGCATAGGTAAAGCAAAAGTTTTAAAGGATAATTATACGACAAAAAACTCATTTTTCGAATTTTGTGGCGTTCGCCCCTTCTCCACCGAACGCGTCATATCTATGATATATTATGAGTGTATACATATGCTAAAGTATTTGGCATATAAATTTCTACATCATTATTTTCAAGGAACTTTTGAGGGGCTCTTTGTCTGTAGTTTATGATGAGCTATCTATCAAATGCAATGTTAGATTAACAATCGATACGCTTCAATGATCGTGTAATCTCAAATTGATTTGCTAGTCATTTTGGGTGTGAATGGTCTTGGCCGCGATGCTTTCCTCACCTCAACCCCATACGATTTCTTCCTATAAGAATTCCTCAGAGACAAAATGTACAGAAGTAACGTTCACACATTTCCAGAAATGAATGCGGAAATCCCACCGGTCGTAGAAAGCATCAACAGGAGGAGACACTGGCCAAAGTTATGGAAAATTTCAAAGAATGTCTCGAAAGGATTCTTGAACTGAAACTCTTTGTCGGCGTCACAGTGAATGTGTGTTTACGTGAAAGACAATCCAAACTTCCTTGAGAATAATGTGTCGTAGAAATATATATGTTAAATACTTTGTAACACGTAAATAAAAAAAAAATTAGAAGGTAATATAAAAAAGGGTTGGACAGAATAATGAAAACACACCGTTTCCCTGCTATATTTTCTAATAATATCATTAATGGGGTTATATATCTTACGAAGTTGCATGTATGAAGCCTGGCTCAGAACAATCCCCGATGAGCGTACCTGGCTATGTGAGGTGGAGAGTACAAGAAACCAACTCTCTACTTCACCAGGCCAACTCGAGAAGAAGGGCGACGAGCTTGACCTTCGTGAAATGAGGAATCATCGCACGGAACATTTGAAAGGTTGAAAGGAAGGATAACAGAGAACATCTATTTTAATATGCTGATATTGGTCGGGGGTCCTATTTTTGCAGAATAAATTTAAAATAAGGCTTGGAAAAGATGTCTGACTTTGAAAGGGGCATGATAGTAGGAGCCCGTTTGGTTGGTGTCTCGATGAAGAGTTGCCGAAATTGTCCATATATCTCGAGAAACAGTCCCCATGGTTATGAATAAATTGCATGGAAGGAAATGAAAAATCTTCACCTAATAAACACAACAGTAATAAGGTGGTTCTGTCACATTCTGCCAGTATTGTTTTACTCCCACTATTGCTAATTTGATGAGAGAGGGGGGGTAATTTCCTTCCATGTATTCATAACCATTGGAACTGTTCCTCGAGATACATGAGCAATTTCGGCAACTTTTGTCACTGAGCCACGAGGCAGACGGGCTCCCAAGATCATACCCCGTTCAGTCAGTGACACCTTCTCCAAATGTCGTGTTCTACTTATTCTGCAAAAACAGTAAAAATCAATATCAGCATATTAAAATAGTTGAATATGTTAGTATAGTAAGCATTTACATATCGATTTAGTAAAGTATATGACACCATTGATGATGGCAAAAAGTACAGCACCGAAAATGCGAGTGTTTCCATTATTATGTTCAAACCCCAAGTTGAGCTATTTTAAATACATAAGAATATCAAAGTAAATGCACCCTGCAGACAAAGATCACTGCAACTTCATATGTAGGTCTACTGCATTATATAAAATTTGTATTGGTTTTGCCAGCAGGGCCCATATATATATATATATATATAATATGCGCCTCGGTGTGGTGTAGTGGTTAGCGTCGCTGACTACGAATCCATCGGCCCCGGGATCGAGACCCGGTAACGGTAGGCGGCGCGCAGCAAAACCCAGCTGTTCATCCTTCTACACAATAAAAAAAATTGGTTGGTAGATAAATGCATACTCTGGGTAGTCTAGTGGTTAAGACGCTGAGCTACTAGTGGGGCGTGGTTCGGATTCCACGTTAAACTGTAGGTCTACGGTGGCGTGACAAGCTTGACCTTCGTCAGAATGACCAATTCGGGCGGAAGCAAAGCCAACTATATATATATATATCTATATATATATATATATAGAGAGAGAGAGAGAGAGAGAGGATGTTATCAAATTGTTTCATAAAGTATCATAGTATATACATATTCAGGACGTCAAAGTGAATAAAAAAGTTCCTATGAACATAAATCCGCAATCGCTTCGTTTCCGAGATACATTGTTTTTTTGCCGAGGACGATCCAATTAAAATGAAAGTCATTAAAGTTTATCAAAGTTTATTTACAGCAAGTGCTCAAAATGGTTTCCCTGCATCAGAGTACATGCACTACATGTATAGAGCACGTAGAATTGGCGTTTTTCAGAATGGAATGTCCAAAACCATTAAAAGACGAGGAGACAGGCTCAGTAAGTATGAAGAAGGCCGAAGAAGAACAAGAAAGACAACAGTAAGGGAAGATGATTATTGGTTAGAAAGTTCAAAAGAAACAGATTTCCGAGTCCTGAGAGCACCTCAACTAGCCGCTAACACAATTTAACATCAAAAACAATGTCTCGTGTTGAACTGTCCAAAGGTCGACTAAGAGAGGCAGGGTTGAATGGTAGCTGTTAAAGGCATGGTAATAAGCGAAAGCGATTGAAATGGGCAAGAGAACAACACACTTTACATTAGAAGACTTGAAACAGGTACTGTACTCTGGACAGATGAGAGCAAATCTGAAATATTTGACAGTAAGAAAATACTGCATTTTTATTTCGTGCAGGAAGGAGGCCAAGGGCGAACGCTCGCAGAAATCCCCCCCCCCCCCCACACACACACAACAGAAAGAGAAAGAGAGAGCCGAAATCAAGGTCTCCGAGGTTCTTAAAAACTATGCCATTTTTAATTTTGGAAAGACTATGTAGTGTGTAAGATGCATGTATGTGTAGTGCGAAATAGAGGGAGAAGTGTGTATGTGAGAGCATGCCGGACTGCTCACGGGGTAGACGAGACACAGATATGAGAAGAGCTGGAGAAATGTTCAAAGACTACAGTCAAGCATAGGAGTGACAATGTAAAGGTATAGGGCTGTTTTGTTAGTGATGGGACTGGCCAGGAGAAGTATTGAAAATTGAAGAACAAAGAGAGGCACCATTAATCATGTCCTACAGCAAATCATGCTGTAGGACTTAGTAACTCAGCAACTCAGTAACTTAGTAAACCAAAAATATTTGTAACGAAAGATATATGAACAGAAAACGTGAAGATGGAGCATTAAGAGTAATGAATTGGCCTCATTTTCCATATCTAAACCCAATTGAGATTATGCGAGATGACATTGACAGAAAAGTAAAATCGTGAGATCCAATAATTGTACTCATTTTTGGAAATATCTACAAGAGTGAAATAATTTAATATCAGAATATTGGAAAAAAATTGCTGAAAAGGATGCCCAAAATATGCCAAACTAGGATACAGCAGAAAAGAGGAAAAGAGGATTTTCTGATGAAAAGAAGTTAGCACGAAAACAAGTTATTGTAGTAGTAAAGAGCAAAAGTGTAACGTAATTTCCATTAAAATGTGCATCCTACAAACGCTGTTACTCTTTATGTTCATTTACGAAAGTGACCTAATACCACCATACTTTTATTTTTCCCGTTGTAACACCATAATCTTTACCGACTATATATATATATATATATATATATATATATATATATATATATATATATATATATATATATTAGTGGTGGACCGGATATCCGCATAATTTTTATCATCCGCGTCCACACTTCTGACTGCGGATGTTATGCGGATATTTCCTCTAAGAAATTATGCAATTTACAAATAAATTAGCTTATAAAGTAGCTTATAAGGCCCAGTCATGCACATTTCATGTAAAGTATTAATTCACTGGTCGACAAAATTGAACTTTTTGTCACATGAACAAAAATGGGTGGATCTTATAGGTCTTTTACCGCTGAGTAAAAATGGCCTCACAATTTTTCAATCACCCATCAATATTGAATGAATCGAAAATGAAATTTGGACTAATTTATAGGCGTAATAGCAATATCAAAGTAAAAAATGCATATTGATTTCACCTAAAATGTGTCTACTGATGATTTACGCTTGTATTTTGCCTCTGGGCCATCCCTTGACAATGTCCAGCAGTAGTCATCTAACATGCTAGGGCTCCACTTGCCCTGGTATCGCTTCTCCATCGTGGATATTTGTTGATGAAAACATTCCCCATGCTCATCACTAACATCACCTAAGTCTGTTGGGAAGAAGTCGAGATGTGAGTCAAGAAAATGAATTTTCAACGACATGTTGCACCCCACGTCTTTGTAGGCCTTGAGAAGTTCTTCAACAAGTTACTCTTAATTTTCGACCTTGAAGTTTCCGAGGAAATTTGTGTTCACTACTTTAAATGCTCTCCAAGCTGCTCCTTCAACTTTACTTAGAGTTTCATCAAACGCGCTGTTTCGCATGATTTCTCTAATTTGCGGGACCGCAAATAGGCTATCCCTTCTTTGATTTTGACCTCGCTGATCCTCGGAAATTTCTGTTTCAAGTAGAGACACCCCCTCCTCTACCATTTTGATCCATAGCCTTAACAAAATTTTCCATTAAATCAAGTTTAATATGTAGTGGTGGCAAATAACTTTTTTGGATTAAGAAGAGGTGAACTGGTGAGATTGTTATGCCCTGGAATCAACGCTTGTCGAAGTGGCCATTGTTTCTTTTGAGTAATGGCTTTCCCGTGCTCTGCTGTCCCATTCACAGAGGAAACAACAGAATTTCGTATAACCAAGTTGTAAACCAAGAAGAAGTGCAATCACTTTCAAGTCTCCACAGATATGCCAAGAGTATTTATCATATTGGATGTTTCACAAGCAGGTGCATATTGTCGTATGATTCCTTCATATGTACGGCATGTGCTAATGGAACTGAAGGATATTTATTTCCATTATGGAGTAATACAGTTTTTAAACTCAGCTTCGAGGAATCAATAAATAGGTGCCATTCGTTTGGATCATGTTGTTCGCCAAGGGTTTTCATGAGAGGGTAGAAAGTTTCTTTGATGCTTGCGGTAAAAAGATATCTTAGTGCCTTTTTCTTGAAGATTCCAACCTTTCAACCTGGAAGCCGAAAATTCGGATTGATCTTTTGACAATTTCAGATCACAGGCAAGCTCGCTCAGGTCTGCTTGAGATATTAAGTGAGGCTCTGTTGATGAACAAGATGGTTCAAACATTGGATCAACATCGTCCGTCAGTAAGCCATGTTGAGCTTCGTCATTACCATTGTACATCAATTTCATTTTCATCATCTAAACTCCACGTTTCCGGTGGCCTTGGTACTGGCAAATGTTTATTATGTAAAACAGGCCTTATGGCTGATGGTAAATTTGGGTATTGTACCATATGTTTAGATTTCGCAGTAATGCCTAGTATATTTGTTAAGCAGAAATAACAATCCATTAAATGGTCTTTCGGCTCTCTCCATATCATCAGAACAGCAAACGGCATTTGACGAGACCCATTTAGTCACCCTGTCAGAAGTCTTAAACACGTAATACAGCATATATGAGGTGCCCACGTCTTGTTCTGATCCCCTACCTTGCAACCAAAATAAAGTTCGTATGCTTTTTTGACGAGAGGGGTGAAATTTCGCCTTCGAAATTTAAGTGTTAACTCTCTGCACACATAACAGAAACAGTTTGGATAGATGACACACTTGCATGGCACGCTGTCACGAAACAATACGAACGCACTGACACAAAAAATGATTAAGGAAAATCACGAATAAAATGCACGATGTTCACTGAGTGAAATCAAATGAGTAACTGACAAATGAAAGTCAACAGTGACGTGTAGCAACTTATAAGCAGAAGAAGAGGAAGGGGCAGACCTCGCCCCCTTCCTATTCTCACTCAAATCCTAAGTAATGTAAATTTGTGTGTCACTCTAAAACTGCGGGTGATACAAAAATTCTGTTTTCATTTTTGTAATCAACGTAAAAAATTGCACATAGTTCAAGTAAAAATATCTGTGACAAAAACTTTGTTGACCAGTGTTATTAATGAACAAACAAATATATAAACCTCAAAATATAAATAGCTGGTAACCCAGAAAATTGAATGAAACTTGTTTCATTGAATTTTCTGTGGCTGAAACTCTTGAGAAAGTTATTATTTTTATCATAATGAAAACATTAATATTAATTTTAATTCTTATGCATTGCCTGTCATAATAGTAATAACACGAAATTTGAAAAATTGTCATATATTCATAATTCTATATTATATTGATAGATTAACTAAATATCCGCATTCGCATCCGCGGATATTGAAATTAAAATCCGCATCCGCAGATGTTGAAAAACTGACATCCGGTCCACCACTAATATATATATATTAGTGGTGGACCGGATGTCAGTTTTTCAACATCTGCGGATGCGGATGTGGATATTTAGTTAATCTATCAATACAATATAGAATTATGAATATATGACAATTTTTCAAATTTCATGATATTACTATTATGGCAGGCAATGCATAAGAATTAAAATTAATATTAATGTTTTCATTATGATAAAAATAATAACTTTCTCAAGACTTTCAGCCAGAGAAAATGCAACGAAACAAGTTTCATTCAATTTTCTGTGTTACCAGGTATTTATATTTTGAGGTTTGTATATTTGTTTGTTCATTAATAATTAATACTTTACATGAAATGTGCATGACTGGGCCTTATAAGCTACTTTATAAGCTAATTTAATTGTAAATTGCATAATTTATTAAAGGTAATATCCACATAACATCCGCAGTCAGAAGTGCGGATGTGTAAAAATGACGCGGATATCCGGTCCACCACTAATATATATACATATATATAACCTTACTTGGCTTCTGCCCGAATTGTTCATTCTATCAAAGGTCAAATTTGTTGCCCGACCTTAGAACTATATCTTAACGTGGAATCCGAACGACAACCTATCAAGGAAGTGAAATTACAATATATACGAGTATTATCATCATTATATATATATATATATATATATATATATATATATATATGATACACACGACCGTGCATGGAACAAGGAACTCTCTGGGATAATTAAATCCACTATAGTCCGAATAAGTAATGGTAAATGACAAATACCATAGTTTTTCTTTTCATGATGCAAGCCCGACGTGGGCAACGGGTCTCTCGCAAAGAGGTCCCATAAATATAGCTTCCCTCACCAGCTATCTGCAAAGCAGACAGGATCCAGCTTTGGGACATGGATCTAGGGTTTAAAGCAGCCTAGCCCCACTACATTTAGAACCTCAATATAAGTAAAAGACTCGTTGCATTCTGCCAGTTGAGGTTTAAGTTTTGGTTTTGGCTAAAAATATAATAGTTACCCCTTTTTCTTTGATTTATTCAATCCGACGTGGATGCAACGAGTCTTTTACTTATATTGAGGTTCTAAATGTAGTGGGGCTAGGCTGCTTTAAATCCTAGATCCATGTCCCAAAGCTGGATCCTGTCTGCTTTGCAGATAGCTGGTGAGGGAAGCTATATTTATGGGACCTCTTTGCGAGAGACCCTTGCCCACGTCGGGCTTGCATCATGAAAAAGAAAAACTATGGTATTTGTCATTTACCATTACTTATTCGGACTATAGTGGATTTAATTATCCCAGAAGAGTTCCTTGTTCCATGCACGGTCCGTGTGTATCATAAAAAACTCAGGGAACCATTCTGAGTTCATATATATATATATATATATAAATGAAAAGAAGGATCAACACAACGGCAAACATTTTCATTTATTTGTACATCAGACGTTTCGACAAATCTTTTGTCATCATCAGTGAGTTAAGTCTTAAAACCTTAAAACAAAATTGAAAAGTGAATCTTTGTACATCTATAGAAACAAACCCTCCCTTAATAATAATAGCTCATCCTACAAATTACGACTCTTTTGACAACCAACCGTGTTTCACAGATATACCCTTCCTAATCCTCTGACCACCTAGTGTTCACTTAGACTTTGCCAAGTATGGAGGTGGATGTAAACATTGTGTATTTACCTATTGAGGTAATTTAATTTTAGTTTTTATAGTGATGAAATTTAATTTAATTTTAGTTTTTATAGTGATGAAATTTAAATGTTTTTAATTTTGTATTGATGCAATTTTCATTTTGCTTTAAGGTTTTAATTTTAATGGTCTTAATATTGTATTGATGTAACTTTCACTTTTCAATTTTGTTTTAAGGTTTTAAGACTTAACTCACTGATGATGACAAAAGATTTGTCGAAACGTCTGATGTACAAATAAATGAAAATGTTTGCCGTTGTGTTGATCCTTCTTTTCATCTGTAAGCTCCGGTTCCCTAAGGAGAAGTCAATAGCTTTGATATATATATATTATATATATATATATATATATATAATATATATATATATATTATTTCACGAAATTAACACGTGAATAATATTTATGATGAAAATGACCACGAAGGAAAAGGAAACACAGATTTGGTGCTCAAGCGCTTTTGTCTAATGACATCCTCAGTGTTCCTGAGGATGTCATTAGATGAAAGCGCTTGAGCACCATTCTGTGTTTCCTTTTTCCTTCGTGGTTATTTTCATGATATATATATATATATATATATATATGATACTCACCGCAAGAAGTTAAAATCAGACCCGATACATGCGGCTGTTATTAAAAGCAGAGGTGGTCAATATTACGATACTTGCTCAGTTACCCGTGATGGAGGGGCAGTCCATGATCGCGGAAACCCGACTTTACGATTAACTCGGTATACCCTGCCGGTGGGTTGGTACTTCTCGCCACCACTGACTGGCCTCTACTTCGTGCGCCACCACACACACTATTATTTTATTACAGTATAATATATAATTAAGTAGTTTTTACTCACACAAGGCGTGAAGATACACGAAGCCACAAGCGTATATGTGTACTCTATGAATGGTGGAGACACTGACTGAGGCGCGTTGTCGTGGGCTAGCGGGAGGCGAGCCGCATATCTAAACACCGCGCCAAATCACGGTTAATTAACTCTGTGTCCTGATCATGGATAAGTGTGCATAATGATCACAATTAGTAATTCACAGTTAACTCCATTGGCGGTTGAGTTAACCACGGATAACCGCGTGAGTACTCATAAGTATTTTATACTCATCTGGAATTTATAATTAAGGTTTTGTCAACAGAATGCTCTCTTCTTCTTTTATATATTAATAGAAAGAAAGAATTCTATTAACAATTAACATTTTAAATATGAATGTTAAAATTACTATAAAATACTTATATTTTTTTCAATAATATTGACCACCTTCCTTTTTATGATTTTATTATTTTCATTATCATCATCATCATTATCATTAGCCGTTTTTAATAAGAGCTGCCTGTATCTTTAAGGAAGCAATTTTAACTTCCTGCGCTGAGTATCATTCTCACGATGAGGGCTGACTGATTCAGCGAAGACCGCTTCATTTAATAAAATAAGAATACTTAAGAAAATAGAGCACTCGTCAAGATCGGCTTAGGAACTCAACCCGACAACAGTCAATATTATATGATAGGTGGCCACTCAGTGAAACGCAAAGCCAACGGTAATTAAGTGAATGAAAACGTTTATATCGTTTCTTTTCAGTTCACGTCGGTCAGCATGAAAGAGATTTACGTTCATCCGTTAATTCATGATTCAAAACTATGTTTTTTATTCCAGGATCTCATTTCTGGTTATATTTGTCAAGATTCTGACGAGTGGACGGGGCAGTAGGCGATAAGGCAACCAGTAGCGGATCTAGGTTACCTTACTATGCATGGTCGAATCGATGGGATCAATGCTAAAGGAGTACAGCTGGTTTCGTGGCAGAAATAAATGGTTCACTGAAGCATTTGTTCATTGCTCTCTTTCGGAAAGCACAGCAATTTGTTCGAATTGGTGCAACCCGACTACTACTCAGATCAACTTTTGTTCTCTTTAGCTTAATAAGAAAACGATGTCAAAAACATGGAATTCACTCGCTTCGGAAGCACATTTTATGACTAAATTAAAGTTTTTTGACCTTCAGGTCCATTTCATGTGAAAATAAATACGTACAGTGGAAGGACAATGGGTAACTGATACCAACTAAAACAGTTCCCACCGTTCAGCCAGCGGCCGCTAAATAGAGAACGGAGTTTTTAAGTCTATCTTCACCTTGCGAGAAGACTTGCGCACGCACACACACACACATATACATATATATATATATATATATATATATATAATTTAGTGGTGGACCGGATGTCAGTTTTTCAACATCCGCGGATGCGGATCTTTAATTTCAATATCCGCGGATGCGAATATTTAATCTATCAATATAATATAGAATTATGAATATATGACATAATTTTTCAAATTTCGTGATATTACTATTATGGCAGGCAATGCATAAGAATTAAAATTAATATTAATGTTTTCATTATGATAAAAATAATAACTTTCTCAAGAGTTTCAGCCACAGAAAATTCAATGAAGCAAGTTTCATTCAATTTTCTGTGTTACCAGGTATTTATATTTTGAGGTTTATAAGGGGTTCCAAAAAACCTTAGCCCCCCATTTGCAGCTTACATGTTTACTTATATCGAAATAGTTTTTAGTGATTACAAAAATATATAAAATTCTTTATTTATTGCAGGTATTAAAATTACTCTAGCTGATAAAGTGATAATAAAGGGTGATCCAGAGAAATGGGACCCAAAAGAAACCCCTGTAACTCTTAAAGTATAAGTCCTTTTATAAAATCATACGCATCATTCGAAAGAGGATAGTTACAAGTTTGTACAGGATTGTATAGGTTTTGACAATACAAGACAAGGTGAGATACAAAACAAAATAAAAGTGTTAGTTAAAACTAACCCTTCAAGATGACTGCATGGACTGTGGAACAGCTGCGTTTCATAACTGAGCAATATTATGAGCATGGAAGAAGTGTAGTTTCAGCTCAAAGATCTTTCAAGACAAATTTTCAGATGTCAAAATCACCTTCTAAGAAAGTAATCCGTCGGTGTGTCAGAAATTTTTCCCTAACTGGCAGCATTGGAAAAAAAACCAACTGGAAGAGTGCGCACAGCAAGGATAGACGAGATCATTAACAGAACTCATGAAATTGTACAGGATAATCCTAACATAAGCATCAGACGTGCTTCTCAGCTGTTAGGAGTTGGATATGGAACAACAACACACCGTATATTCAAGCAAAATTTAATGCTCTTTCCATATAAAATTCAAACAGTGCAACAACTAAACGATGGAGATTTCGCACGAAGACGACAATTCTGTCAATGGATCCAACAGAAGGTAAATGACACCACCAATTTTCTAGCAACTTTGATTATGTCAGACGAAGCCCATTTTCACTTGAATGGAACTGTAAACAAACAAAATTGTCGTTTCTGGGCAACAGAAAATCCATTGAATATTACCGAAGTCCCGTTGCATAGTCAGCGTGTAACTGTTTGGTGTGGTCTTACTGCATCTCAGATCATAGGGCCGTACTTTTTCGAGGATTCCACCAGAAACACGGTCACTGTAAATGGTGATCGCTACGAAAAAATGTTGACCGATTTCCTTATTCCTAAATTAAGAGATCTTTGTCTAGAAAACCACTGGTTCCAACAAGACGGAGCTACCTGCCATACCACGAGGAACTGCATGGCAGTTTTGCGTCAAACGTTTCCAGGCGAGTTAATCTCAAGATTTGGAGACGTTGAATGGCCCGCAAGGTCTCCGGATTTTTCTCCCTTAGATTATTATCTCTGGGGATATTTAAAGAGTAGGGTCTACAGAAATAACCCAACGACCTTGCAAGAATTGAAGGCCGCCATCACAAATGAGATACAGGCCATACCACCGCACACTTGCAAAAGTGATGCAGAACTTACAAGCGAGAACACTGGAATGCTTGGCAACTAATGGAGCACATTTGAAAGGAGTCATTTTAAAAAAATAAATATTTCATAATAAACTTGTAACTCTACTCTTTCGAATGATATATAGTCCAGGCAATTTGTAGTTAGACCTGGGCAAAATTGCTTCAGAAGCTTTCTAAACTGTTTCCGCTCAGGAACCATTGCCGAATAACATATCCAAAATCCGACAAAATTGGACCCCGGGAACACCCCCAAAAATGAAATTCAAAATGGCGGACTGGATGTTTCCTACGAAAAAAAAAATATATATAATTTACGCTTTTATTTATAGATACATTTGATGCTTTTTCTTTCAGTTGTAATGTTTTAAATAATTCAACAATATACAACACAACCAGTTATTACGCAAATATAATGTTATATAGCTTTTTACAGATTTTTATAATCAATAATACAACAATTATTTTTTTCCCAGTTTCAAGTTATGTTCATTACAGAAGAAGTGATACCTGGTCACAAACATACAGAAATTAATCCTCTTCATCACTATCATCGCATAGATTACCGGTACTTGGGTTATTATCGCAACCACTGATTTGGCACTCGCCACAAGCGGCTGAACAGGGCA
This sequence comes from Bathynomus jamesi, assembly GCA_023014485.1. Lineage (NCBI taxonomy): Eukaryota > Metazoa > Arthropoda > Malacostraca > Isopoda > Cirolanidae > Bathynomus > Bathynomus jamesi. The sequence goes on along the minus strand of JAJOZX010001433.1, from coordinate 535,567 downwards.
TTCCATTACGCTTGCATCCACATCTTGAAGTAGCACATTTCGTCTTGCAGGAGCAGCGGATCATGTTGAGTAGATAATTTGGAGCTGGTGGCTTGTCGCAGGCTGTAGGGTAGTAGGAATTATTCTTTATATACCAACCCCACTGTTCTGCATCGATCTTCTCTTCTGTAGACTTCCAGATTAGTATTTGAAAGTATGTGCGAAAGCTGTGGTACTTTGTGGACGCATCGGTAGGTGGCAAACGTTCGGGTGTAACAAAAGATTTAGCTGTAGCTACCTTTTCAACTAACATTCGATGACGTAGTGCGTTAGTGGATTCAAGTGTTTTGCAGTCATACAACAGAAGCATTGCCTTTCTTCCAGCGGCTTCAATGTCAGAGTGTTGGTAACAATCAGAACAGAATGTATTTGCAACTGAACGGAGTTCAGCCACCTTCATCAGTGTGTCGAATGCTTTGGCTTTACCGATCGAAAAAATTCTGGATGTGCTATCACAGCCCGTGAAAGCATGCACAAACAGGAGATACTTGCAGATGTCATTGCCTAACAATGACTGAATGCTGAGAATATCATACACAGGATTAGGAGATGGTCCCCGTCTTATATCGCTGCGATAGTACAACTTGAAACCACTGTCCTTGGCATGGTACAGAAGGAGAATCAGCAAGTCGGTGTCTTCCCCTATTACTGTTGTAGTTGCATTTTCTGATGAGGAAACTGCTGCACGAACGATGTCCACATCAGCATCCCCATCTGCGTTGTGAACAGTACACCCGTGCTTCTTCAACATCTCACCTACGAGGGAAATAAATGCTTGCTTGTTGTTTTCATTAGCCAAGAAGTGTTCCTTCTGGCCAACAAACTTCATGCTTGGACTGAGATTCACATTTCTGCTTGTCTTGGTGCTGCGTCTTCTGTGGGTCATGTCCTTGATCGTAGGAGAGCTGCTGTAGCCATCAAAAACAATGATTGCTTTTCCATATGTTTTCAGAGTGAAATCGGCATATGAGTTGGCGATGCTATCATATGTTTCATCTTGACGCCAGGAAACACGATGTAGTAGAGATCCACCATCCAATACGTACTGGTCTGTGCACTGAATTTCTTGAACTTCTTCCATGCGTAAAGTGTCAGTGTATTTGATTATTGCATGAGCTAGCTGAGACTTATCGGGTTTCCTCAAGATACTTCGTGATTCGAACAATGCAGGAGGATATGCACACAGTTCGTAACACATGACATCTTCAAGATTCATGTCTCCGCCAGTGGCAACAGTCATCATTCTCTGAAACAGTAGTGCAGGATCTACTTCTATATCTGAAGCATCAGTGATCACAACGGCAGAAGCAGATCCTAGTGTTTTCACTTTGTCAGATCTTTTGGCAGAATATGTAAAGGCTTGTTTCCCAATCATTTTTACGACAATGTTCGTACCGATTGAATGCAATTGATGAACGTTAACTCCAGGATCAGCAGTTAGCCCTGTTACAATGTTGCAGAGACCCGAGGTAGAATGGAATGGGGATAAGGATTCCAAACGTTCAAGTACTTTCTTCATGTCATTACTGTCCCTGATTTGTCTACTTCCCCTCATTTCCTTGTGCTGTTCACTACTTTCCAACAAAACTCTGGTGTATTCCTGCATTGCTAAGTTATAAGTGGAACACAGAGGCATAGAAAAGAGCCACGTTGTCCTTTGGATGTCTGTAAATCCACTTCCGCGTGTCAGTCCGCCTCTGCTTTTCAGGGAACGCATTAGTACTTGTTCTATCACCAGGTCTGTGCCGAGTCCGGCCCATAATCTGTCGCTTCTTCTTACCACAAACTTACCTTCCTGGAACATTTTGTTAACGGCTGGATTTTCAGAAGGCAAACTTAACATTTTCTGCAGGTACAGGTATATCGATTTCAGGTAATTGTGATGTCCGGCTGCTGCAATTATGGGGATGGTCTCCAGCATAGCTTGCAAGTGCAAATCCCATGAGCCGGTTCTGTCTGCTGTTATCAAGGAACGTGCAATGTTGATCATTCGCTGATATTCCAACCAGAGTTGACTTGTTTGCGAAGTAGATTGTAGGTCAGTTTTCTTCGCATCCAAAGTGGTAGCAATCCGAGACGGTTCTAGGAAATTTCGCCGCAAACATTTTCGCCGTAGGAAAATTCGCCGTAAACATTTTCGCCGTAAACATTTCCGCCGTAAGACAAATTCGCCGTAAGGACATTTCGCCGTAAAATTTTTTAAAAATAATCAATGGATGATTATTTAAGAAATTTATTTAACCAAACTATCACGACTTAACCTAACCAATCGTCAATGCCGTACAGTGAGTTTCAAAGTAAGATAAGGTATTTATTTAAGAAATTTATTTAACCAAACTATCACGACTTAACCTAACCAATCGTCAATGCCGTACAGTGAGTTTCAAAGTAAGATAAGGAATTTATTTAAGAAATTTATTTAACCAAACTATCACGACTTAACCTAACCAATCGTCAATGCCGTACAGTGAGTTTCAAAGTAAGATAAGGAATTTATTTAAGAAATTTATTTAACCAAACTATCATGACTTAACCTAACCAATCGTCAATGCCGTACAGTGAGTTTCAAAGTAAGATAAGGAATTTATTTAAGAAATTTATTTAACCAAACTATCACGACTTAACCTAACCAATCGTCAATGCCGTACAGTGAGTTTCAAAGTAAGATAAGGAATTTATTTAAGAAATTTATTTAACCAAACTATCACGACTTAACCTAACCAATCGTCAATGCCGTACAGTGAGTTTCAAAGTAAGATAAGGAATTTATTTAAGAAATTTATTTAACCAAACTATCACGACTTAACCTAACCAATCGTCAATGCCGTACAGTATAAAGAATTTTAATTGTGGTAGACTGCTCGAAGCTAGGTAGACCGCACACTTAACCAGCACCGGCTATTATAAGGGTTCAGTTAAACTTTTTTTTTAATTTTAATTTTATTTTATTTACGGCGAAATGTCCTTACGGCGAATTTGTCTTACGGCGAAAATGTTTACGGCGAATTTTCCGGTCACGATCCGAGACAATGCATTCGAAGATTCCACATCCTCAACTGATTGTTTGGCGGTCATAACATCGTCGAGCAGGTCACAAGCTTCCTTATGGAGGTCATGAGGAGTTCCATCTTCATTACGAGGGAAAACGTCTGCGACTAGTAAGGTACTAAGAGCTGCATCTACTATCATATGACCACGTATCGCTCTTGAAACAGCTTTTCCAGACATCATGTGTTGCACGGCATTTGGTCCGTATATTTCTTGAAGTACTTCAGACAATCCTGAACCATTCATAAGAGTACCGACTGCTCCCAAAAGATTCATCAGAGTGTGAAATGATCCCAGCATTAAAACAATGTCCTGCAGGTCTCTCTGTTCATTGATGATTTGGGAAGCTTTCCAGAACAAAGGCTGATCAAAGGTAATAATGCATGGGACTTTTTGATCGCGTGCTATCTTGCTCAAATATAGTAATGTCGAAAATATGCAGGTCATGTCAGTTGGCGACATATCTATGATGGGAAGGAACGTGATCGACGCCACACCTGGATGTGAGACACTTGATCCACCGTGAATTGCCTGCATTGTTCCGGACCAACTTGGACCTGATCTTTCTGCTGAAGATATCTGCCAGAGAAGACTAAGTCGACTTATGGTGGCAGTGGGTACTGGAAGTTCGCGGAATGAGATGTCCCTCAACATGCTTCTCGCGTGTCTATATTCCCTAATGTCAACGGTTGCATCTTCTTAATGTCATTGTCACCAACATTACGCCTGTGAATGGAAGGGTGGATCTTGATCTTCGGAGTTATTGCGGCAATCATACCCATTCCATGAAAGGTATTCTTCCCATCCAAAGTGCAGACATCATGATCGACGTTATCTGCTGCTAGAAGGACTGCAGTGTTTTCATCAACAGTAAAAGAGCCAGACCCACTTGCCAGCGCCGCGTTTCTTTCGAATCTTGTTACTTCTGCATACGACGAACAGTAACCCAGCTGATGGAGAACGTCAATAAGGTACCTTGACCTAAAGTTGTGGTGTAGCTGAACCGACAAACCGATCTGTAGTGGACATAGTAATCCTCTAGGACGGGTTGCTTGCATAATGCTCTGCCCAGTTGCACCTATTTTTCTTGAAGCATCCTGTCCCGCAAATGCTTTTGATAATAGCAATTTCAGACTGTTGGGAATGTAATCAAGAGCACTTTCTGCAGTGATGTCATTTGGAGATGGATACACATCTTTTCTAGGCGAGTCGACAGACTTGATATCACTTCTGATTATTTTTGCAGCAGCTTCTACTAGGTAAATCTTCTGTAGCTCTATATCTATATCACATTCTTTCGACTTTTTGTGATAATCTATAAGAATTTCATTAGCTGTCTCTCGTAGTGTTACTACATCTGCCTTCCCACTTTCACCTGATATTATGATCTTGTCTCCGTAACGTTCTAAAAGTTTTCTCTTCATGTGCCTGCGTTCGTAGACAGAGCTCTGACTTCCTTGAAGATATTCCTCCATTTTGGAAATTAGGTCTCCAATCAACAGTTGTTCATCATCATTCTCTTCCAGGTAAGCACAGGTCTGAAGGAATGCTTGGTGTTGCTCTTCATTAGTTGGTCTCCCTTTCTTCGAATCATGATCGTCGGAGGAGTATGCGCGAGGAATGTTTTTTCCACTTCGAAAATTTACGCTGCAGGTGTGATGGTAGACACAATCTGCAGTAGGAAGATCACGAAGATAATACTCCAGACGGCCTTTAACATTAAACGACCATTCATCGCAGCGGCTTTCACAGCACCTTTTTATGGTTTCGGAGAACTCTGTAGTTCTTATTTTGACATGCTCTGATTTTGGTTTGTGTTTGGAAAAAAAGTCCACAAAGGTATCACAAAACAAACAGTGAATAGCACTGGAAAATGCGTATTCATGAAAACGAGCACTTTTCCTTGGTATTGCCTCGGCTGCGGTCTGTCGCTTCTTTATTTCAATGGTCTTTTTATCCGTAAACCTTTTCCTACATACAACTGTGAACACTTATTCCAGCTGTTGCAACAACATCGCTTCCACGGCTGCGGCTGGATGCATTTATACCATCTGCTCCTTTTTGCGAGATGTGAACCACTTCCTGTCCGCTGTCCAATTTCTCCTTACAAATCACGCACAATTCTTCAGGGGTCTGCATTCTTGAAGGCGGACGCACACCGAGTCAGTCTGAAACAGAAAACACAAATTAATAAACTGTGTTGCAGTATTTAAAAGGAGTATATAATAACAGTTTTAAAGAAAATGACAAGCACAAATACGCAGATTTGATAGTGGGTAGTAGGAATTAAAGAGTTGTATATAATATAAGTTTATAAAGATGTAGCAATGTCCATTCTCACATACACTCCATACAGTATATTTTATTTACATTACGTGACGTCATAGTTTAATACTAGCCGCCTAATACAATTTTTAGTGTCATATAGGTTAATTTAGAAACGAAAATGTGTTTTAAAACATTTTACTGATCAAGAAAAACGTCATAACTCTCTCTACAAAGCGAAATTAAAATTTATTGTATTTCGTAGGAAACTGCCAGTCCGCCATTTTGAATTTCATTTTTGGGGGTGTTCTCGGGGTCCAATTTTGTCGGATTTTGGATATGTTATTCGGCAATAGTTCCTGAGCTGGAAACAGTTTAGAAAGCTTCTGAAGCAATTTTGCCCAGGTTGAAGCTATTTTTGCTCTAGATTGCCTGGACTAATATAGTTTTTATGAAAGGAATTAAATATTAAGAATATTTGGCTTTTTTTATGGGTCCCATTTATCTGGATCACCCATTATAATGGCTTCTCAATTAATTGGTGATTCGGAGAGACGTGTGATAGATCGCATACGAGCAATAACATTTCGGGAAGCTCGTGATGCTGGAGCCACCTTTATAACACGTTCATGGGTTGCCAAAAAGTTGCGAAGAAGTGAGGACTTCGTCAAAAGAAAATGGAATAAAACTTTGGATGAATGTGAAATGGATACAACCAAATCTGGGCGCCCAAATTTGCCACTCTCTCAGGAAACAAAGGACATCATTGAAAGCGGTACGCGTAAGCGGAAAAACAGCTGTGCTAAACTTTCTAGAGAGATCGAAGTGTTGAGATCATTCGACTGTACCGTCATAGGCAAGGTTTAAAGCCTTGGCATGAACTTCCAAAGCCAAGAAAAACTCAACTTAACATCGATGACAGAATGTGGTTTGCCCATTATCTTGAAGATTGGGATGTGGATGATTTCATGCATTTAGCTGTCTCCGATGAATTTTTTGTTTACGTAACACGTCAGCCTAACTACCAAAATGATCGAGTGTGGGCCACAACACCAGATGAAATCGATGACAATGAACATTATCGCGAATTATTAAAAAGTCCAGACTGTGTTGGTGTGTTTGTTTTTTCACTGCAAAGAAGTCATGTGGGTGTTGAAGCCAAATGGTCAGAGTTGGGATGGACAGTATTTTCGTGATATTATTCTATCACAGCATGTCATTCCTTTTCTAAGAAACCCAAACAATGTTATGGATGTCGATCAGGTCACATTTCTGCACGATAAGGCCCCCTGCTTTAAGGCATTAGCCACTCAACAGTTGTTGCGGAACCATCATGAGATCGATTTCTTTGGAAATGAAGAATGGCCGGGAAATTCTCCTGACCTGAACGTCTGTGAACACATTGGATCAGTTATAAAGGACAAGGTTGAATGTCTCTTGTTTCAAGAACCTGCAGCAAATCGATTTTCGAAGGATACAATGACGCAACACATTGAAACTGTTTCAGCAAATTTGCGTAACGATCAAGATCTATTCACGTCACTTTTGGCAAACTACCCAAAGCGAATTCAGGCTGTCTTGGAAGCCAATGGCGGGAACACCAAGTTTTAATTGTTTCTCATTAAATGCAGGATTAAATTCTCTTTTGTAAGGTATGTTTAGTTTTACTGTACCTCTAATGGTTTAGGCCATGGGCGGGGGGGCTAAGGTTTATTGGAGCCCCGTATATCAGGTCATCCCATAAGTAATGTCGTTTTTTACGATAGATTAAGTTTAAACTAGTCCTACTCGGTTTAAGCATAAATTTTCCGAAGGTTATATCTAAGAGGCGATCTATCGTGTTTCGCTACATACTTTACAGACCTTGACCAATGAAGACGTGTGTTTTGCTTTATGTGAACCCCTCATAAACATGGCGGTATCAGAAGAGCATATCAGGCATATAATGCTTTACGAGTTCAAAAAAGGGAATACTGCTACTGAAGCAACGCGAAACATTCAGGAAGTTTATGGCAACGATATTCTGCATGTGAGGAAATGTCAAAGATGGTTTCAAAAGTTTAGGAATGATGACTGCTGTTTGACAGATGCAGCACGTTCTGGACTGGACGCCCTGCTGAGTTTGATGATGACCTGCTGTTAGCCGCACTTGAAGACTGTTCAACAACTGTCGAAGAATTGGCCCAGAAACTCAATTCATCCCCGTCCACCATCCATCGACATTTGCAACAACTCGGGGAAAGTGCATAAGTTAGGAAAATGGGTGCCACATGAATTGTCGGTCGACAATCTGATGGTGCGGGTAAACATTAGCACAGCTCTTCATTCCCGTGAACTCCAAGATCCGTTTTTGCACCGTTTAGTGACTGGTGATGAAAAGTGGATACTGTACCAGAATGTTAAGCACCGTCGACAGTGGGTTTGTGCCGGAGAACCAGCGACACCACAGCCAAAACCAAATCTTCACCCTCGGAAGGTGTTGCTTAGTGTTTGGTGGGATAAAGGTGGTGTAATACACTTTGAAACCTTGCCACACAACCAAACAATCACCGCTCAAGTCTACTGTCAACAACTGGATCGATTGAAACTGCACTAAAAGAAAAGACCTTCTTTGGTTAATCGGAAAGGAATCGTGTTCCACCACGACAACGCACGTCCTCATACCGCTCGGATCACTTCTGCAAAAATTGAGGAGCTTGGGTGGGAAAAACTTCCACATCCTCCATATTCTCCAGACCTTGCGCCTTCAGATTATCATCTCTTCAGGAGTTTGCAAAACTATCTTGACGAGAAACAGTATACTTCTTTAGATGACCTGCACACCAGTTTTTGTACGTTTTTTGCCTCAAAACCGCCTGAATTTTATAAACATGGCATTGAAAAGCTTGTAGGACGTTGGCAGAGTGTCATTGATTCCGATGGAAAATATATACTAGATTAAAAAGTTTCAGTTGTTTTTTTTTGTCCTTCAAATTCCGATCTAAAAAACGACATTACTTATGGGATGACCTGATATTTGTTTGTTCATTAATAATTAATACTTTACATAAAATGTGCATGACTGGGCCTTATAAGCTAATTTAATTGTAAATTGCATAATTTATTAGAGGTAATATCCGCAGTCAGAAGTGCGGATGCGGATGTTAAAAATGAGGCGGATATCCGGTCCACCACTAATATATATATATATATATATATTATATATATATATATATATATATATACTATGCATTCCCCCCCCACCTCAGAGGCAAAATATTATTAAAACGGTACTCTTTCGTCTTAAGTAGACCTACAAAATTTTGCATCACTGACCCAGTTATTTATGTTACTGTAAGTGTATACAGGCTGAATGAACTCTGTGCTTACTGTATAAGTGCCAGATAACTTAAATCTAATTTAAAATTTTCCTCACGCAAAACTGAGAAGTAACTGCAGTGTCGTTTCTCAAACAGTTAGCCTACATTTTAAAGTAACTAAAATACAAAAGATTATGATTTTATATGTATGGTACCGTTTCAACTAAAACAAACTGTAAATAAATAAAGTTATCTTGAAAATGGGGATAGTAATGAATGTACATAATCATTTCAGTACGAAATACAAGTTTCCTTCAATGTGAAGCAAATTTATTAAAAAAAAAAAAAAAAAATGAAAAATGTAAACAGAAATTTGCTTCTTAAAAAAAAAAACTCAGACCATTAATACATTAATATGATGAGGCAAACGGTGACTGAACGAATTACTAAATGTAAAAAAAAATAATAATAAAATAAATAAAAACAGCATCAAACTAAATTTTGGATCACCTGAAGATCGGGGCTCCCAGCCTCAATTACCAAATGATATCTTCGTTAAAACTAACGAAAATATCACGACTTAACCTAACCAATCGTCAAGGACGTACAGTTGACCTAACCGGGCATTCAATTTAATTTATTATTATATTTGGTACTGTAAAGCAAAAAACAAGAATACATTGGGGCCCTGATCTTCGGGTGATCCTAAATTTTTATTTTGGTTCGAGTGAGAAACATTACTGTGAATTCCAATGACCAATAATTTTTGTACCAGCCAAAGGTCTCGTATTGAACATCGCTTCATTTGATGATTCGGTGGGTATGGGTAAAAAAGAATCCCCGAGTGTGAGAAAGAAAAGGAGAGCTTCGAACATTGGCTGGATGTTTCCTTCCTTCCCTTCCCCATGGGAAATTATCCCCCCTTTTCTGGACCCCATCCAATAGGGGGAGAGAGAACCTTCCTTCTCCCCGCAGCATTATGAGACGCAATTATAAAAACCGTCAAAGTTTCTTGAGGGAATATCTGAAAGCAATGCTTACAGCGCATATAGTAATCTTCCTCTTGGGAAGCTGTTTAGGTTCTCTTCCTAACTACGAAGTTGACACACTTACACAGCGTGCGCATTCTGTAATCTAAAACTGTCACACGCGCGTGTGTACGAGCGGATTGGAACCTTCTCATCTTGGCGTAGTGTAGGCAGAGAAGTCTCCTAAATAACTAAAGTTTGCCAAAGGTTTTGGTAACATTTTTGCCAGCCAAGTCTTCGTTCCAACGTTCGACGCAACTGTTAAAAGACCATCTAATGGTTTAAACTACGTCTTAAGCTTTGTAGGTAAGGACAAACTTCCTCTCGTGTTACAAATTCACTTTATTTGAACTTCGGTTCCACAACCATATTTAACAATGACAAATTTAAAAAAAACATAATCTCTTCCGTAATTTTGCTTCTGCGTAATTCAATAATAGAATAATTTTTAGAATGTAGACCTACTAATCATTGTATGTATGTATGTATGTATGTATATATATATTATATATATATATATAAAATTTAAATATCCTCCTAAGTTTTTTCCGGAAGTACTTTTCGTAAAACATTTAGTATCCAAATCATTCTAGAGCAGTTGTTAATACTGAAAATTTACCCAAGCATTAGTTGTTATACAATATTAAAAAATAGAGTTAATTACAAGTGTCAGCTTTTAAGTTAAAACGTGCTATTTCTCATGATATTATATATATATATAATATATATATATATTTTTTTTTTTAATTGGGTTGTTTAATCTCCTTCGCAACATCTAAGCTGTAGGTCCCCTCCGTCATATATATATATATATATATATATATATATATATATATATATATATTATATATATATTCACAAGGGCATTCAAGGACTAAAAATAAAAGA
>JAJOZX010001433.1:365000-520000 GCA_023014485.1 Bathynomus jamesi | reverse complement strand
CTTTAAGAAGAACAAAATATTCTAACTCACTGGACCTCAGGATATATATATATATATATATATACTTCTTTTTTTTGTGTATCTGTGTCACAAAAGATGAGGAGTAGTCGCATAGAGCTTAAAGGGCCTATACTTTATAGGCTGTTATATTCAATGTCTGAATTAATAAATTTTAACATTTTTACACTTTTATAAATGGTCTCCAATCCACTCAATGATCGTTCCTCGTAGGAAATGATAAAGAAGAATTGGATGATTAATTGTAAGAACGCAATAGAAATCGTTGTTTGAAAGGTTACTGAGAAAATGGTACTTGTCATACATCTGGAGGCTTTCCGGCTTCGCTGAGCTGAGCTCCGAACAAGACTTAGAAGGCCTTATTCGTATCATGCTATTTACGTACCATCGACCAAGGCGGCTTACCATGAGAACGCGTCAGTCAGTCGCTCACAAAGAGCTTCTTATACGGGAAATAACTTCGTCTTGGTGTAACATTAGTTTTCTCAATACACTCTCTTACACGATGCAAGGTTATAATTCTGTAATTCTGTACGTAATAAAATTAGTGTTGAATTAATATTGGTCCCTTTTACGGTTATCTATAACCAAAAATTATTCATTATATATATATATAATATATATATAATATATATATATATATATATATATAATTTGTCTAACTTATATTTTTGTTCTTAAAACTACAATCTAATCTGTCTGTATTTTATAAATTACTTTTAATTATTTAGGAAAAAAACTAGTCTCAGGTTTATCGCTTGTACCCAGTGAACTTTTCCAATGGGAGATTCAAAGTTCCCTACAACAGTTGACTCTAAAGTAAGAAAATCAAAAGGAAATGATCAAATGCATCCTACAAGTTACGCCGTAACTGGCAAATGAAGAGTTCTCGAAATAAAATTAGTTTGTAACATGCGAACAGTACGTTCTACAGTAAAGTCTTTTGACGCACAAATTGTAACAACTGTATTGCGTACGATTTTACCAGAATAACGGCGGTTGTAATGAATGTTAAAAATAACGAAATAAATCCCAACTCTGTATTTAAATTCGTTACTTTTCCAATTTCAGTTTAATCGATATGAGCAATACGTAATTTGTGAACAAGAAATAAAAGGGAGTTGAACAAGACTCGGAGGTCAGTGGGCAACGCTTGCTTATGCAACATTCAGCGCTTGCACTAATACGCTGTATAAAATATCCAGATGTTTAAGAGCGAGCAAGCACTGGTCCCACTCAAGTTCTGATTTTGGGGCGGGGGGGGGAGGGACTTGAAATTTCAGGGACTTCTATATTTCAAGTTATCCTAAATTACAAACGCATTAAGATATATTGTACATTATCATACGTAAAATATTATACTGAATGCATTATACGAAACAGATATATATATATATATATATATATATATAAGTGACACTTTGGGAATGAAGGTGCAAAGCTTTCTACATCCAAGTGCTATAGATGACTGCCAAATATATATTTTACTGAACAATTTTTTTCCTCACATATTTTTTATATATTTTTCTTTTTGCTTTTGTGATTCTGTATCGAATTTTATTTTTACATAAATTTTAAATATGTATCCATTGTTTCGCACCCAGGCAAATTTTTAATTAATAATTATTAATTAGTATTTCAATGTAAAAAGAGTATAAAAAATAATATCGTTTCAAGTATTGTGAGTACATGAATTAAATTAAAAAGTACTTTAAAGGATTTTTTTTTTTTATGTACCGTATATAATTATTTCTTCTAATTTTAGTTACTGTAAGTAGCTTTTACATTTAATTAGAAAGTCATTCCCTGTTTCGTAACTCAATGATTTACAAAGGGCTTTTTTTTTGGTGTCATCTACGTAAAACCGTAAATGTAAATTTCTTTGAAATGTATTCTATTTGAGCGTTTATTTAAAATTAAAAGTATTATATACGTTTCTTGGTAGGAGGAATTTTAATAATATACGTGTAACATGTATTTTGGAGGACTGTAATTCAGTAGAAATTCAATTAATATATATATATATATATATATATATATATTAGTATATTATCGATCGTTGTGTTGGAATGCAATAAAGACTCGATTCTATAAATAATTTTCTTTTCTTAAGCACAGATAAAAATGGTGGAGACGTATGTTAAATTTTGCTTTCTGTTTCGAGTGCCAGAACGAAATAAAAATATTGCCGCTTGATTTCAGAAATAAGAGGTGTTTTCATACGACAACGTGCCTGATGGCGTTCATTCTAGATTTGAAGACAATCCCCCTCATTATTACTCCTTTTACCAATCAAATTATGGGTATTGAGCCGATTATCTGATTCTCTACATCATATTTCGCGGTTTGCGGTTCTTTACGACCGTATAAAACATTTCGTTGATGGGAAATTCTATTAGGATTAAGTTTTAGGTGAGGTTAGATTAGGTTATGTTTCAGTCGATGAAATAGGTTTAGGTCCGTGTATAAATTCATTCGCCTGCAGCGTCTTTTAAGTGAAGAACAATGAATATTATTCATATACAAAATCTAAACTTCATTTAGTTTTTACTTTAAAAAAAATATATATTCTGCAATTTTTAAGGGATCACAACTATTTCTGCTTAAAAAAAGCTTAAGGTCTTATATATCATTTCTATACAAATCCTTCTTTTAAAAAACTTTTTCTGAAAATGAACAGAGAAAGAACAAATCCCGATCTTTAAATATATATGTATATACATATATAAAAGTGGGAGAAACCGATATACCATATATATATATATATATATATATATATATATATATATATATATATATATATATATGTATAAGGTTTTTCCCACATTGAGGACTTTTGAGGAGCTCCTCACTAAAAATTTCCCAACTCTTCACTAATAAACTAAGGAGGTGACAGACAAGTAGAGAAAACAGTTTTTTTTTTTTTTTTGTCATTTTGAAAAAATATATGATGGTTTTAATTTCTAACTTGTTGCCCGGATAATATGATAGTTTTGTATCTTCTGAGCCATCATAAATAAGCCTTAGAACCACAGACGAAAGTTTAGAGTTGATGTGAATCTCGATTCAGTTTCCCACAAAGTTAAATGCGCAACAGTTATCGGTTATCATTTCCAAGTGGAATGAATCGAAAGAGCGCAGAATTCCCCTATAACCAAAGCGGGAATTGGAAGCTTTGATCCTGTAAGTTGTTAAGTGTAAAAGTACCTGTACTGTATGTACGTAACCGTACTGCGATGTACTGTATAGTTACAGTATCTAATAAAATTTGGGTTACCTGAATTAACTTGTATTTCTTGACTATTTCATTTACCACCAAACGTAAAGCATGTACCATTGTACCAGCAATGGCCTGTTGTAAATCTTGATATATATATATATATATATATATATATTATATATATATATATATATATATATATTCTCCAAAGTAAATTAACATTATTTGGAATGATGAAATTTGTATATATACGATTCAAAGCAAAAATATTTAGCATAAAAGTTTATTTTAAAAGGATTTTGCATTTAATATAGAACTAGATTGAAGAAAATTTTAAATTTTATTTGCATAAATCGCTTTACTTGATTATATTTAACTTTTTCCTAAACAAAAAAGATTAAAAGCAGTTGGCGCAGCGGATGAAACGAAGAGAAAGATATGGTGTCCTCTTTTAACAATAAAATACACAATCAACTTGTTAAGACTTAGTTTATAAAATACAGAACGAGAGATTAAAATGTTAGTTTTATTTAAGCTTTAGGAAAATTGTTAATCAACTTTCGTATTTATTTAAATTTTGACGAGTTACTTTATCCGGAACTACAGGGTGTCCACAATGTCTTGTCACCCCAGTAAAATACTAACTGATTTTCGTTTTTCTTTCAGAACCATTTCAAATGTGTGACAGCAGCAACTATACGATTGAACAACGTATATTGGCTAGTACCTGGGGTCCATGAGCGACCATGGTAATGGCAAAACCGCTGAAAATATTCGTGCAGACTTCCAGGACAGATTGAATCGCGCAGCTCCTCCAAAAAGGATTCAATCATGCAGCTCCTCCAAAGAGGAGTTGCACAAGTCAATCGGTCCTGGAAGTTTGGACAAATATTTTCAATGGTTTTGCCATTACGTGGTCGCTCATGGACCCAGGTACTAGCCAATATGCGTTGTTCAAACGTATAGTTGCTGCTATCACACATTTCAAATGGGTCTGAAAGAAAAACGAAAATCAGCTAGTCTACAACACATTGTAGACACCCTGTACTTACTAAATGACTGTCAATTTCCCTTTAACACCCAGTGGCCCTTTACTAATTTTGTTCTGGCTAAAGCAGGCGATTTTTTATTGTCTCAGAGAAGACGCCTGGCAACTGCCTTATTTCCTTAAAAGTAAAAAGCCTATCAATTTTGCACAGCAAAGTGGGATGAATGTCAAACAAGGATGCGCGTTAATTACATGATTTTCTGAAAATTATTTTAAAATCAAGGAATTACTGCCTACCTATTTTCTTCATTTATAAATAAATGCAAATATATATGGGTGTAAATCTACTTCCGTGAGTATGACGACACGTCAAATCTTTGTCAAAATTCATGATTCTGAATAAGCATGCATATAGAAGCCATAAAAAGAAATCAGAAATAATTCCTAAGGTTTACCAGTCCACATTCCCATTATAACGTACGAGTATAATACACAATTTTTGAACATCATCTTCCTTAAAGTATATTTATGCCCACTGTCTTCGAAAGTGAAACTCAAAATTTTGATGGTTGTGTTCTTTTATAAATACAATGACCGACATTTTTTTGTAGATTTCATAAAAACAGGGAATTTTGTAGAAGCTTCGAAGAACAACGTAATAGACTTTGATCATTTCTTTGAAATGGATCATGTCAATGAGATAAAAAATTATCCTTCTTATTAACATTCCACTTTCTGATGTAAATTGAATAGAAACTATACTGAGCTTTAATTTAATTTAATTTAATGTATTTTTAATAGTTTGAATGTCCTCAAATAATATTAAGTGTTATTGTAATTTAAAGTTTTTGTGAATGTGTATTCCACTTTACAACACTCATCTATAGGAAGCCTATTAATAGGCCTCTTACTCATCTTACCATTTTAACTTAAAACATTTAAAATGTCACTACCAAAAATGATGATTTATGAGTACAGGGTATCCCGAAAGTCTTGTTACACCTATGTATAATCTCGGAATATTAAATGATGTTTGGTTCCAACAGGATGGAGCACCTCCCCACTATTCCTTGAGGGTTTGTGAATATTTAAATGAGGTGTTTCTGATCGATGGATTGGGACATTAAAATGCAACATTAAAATGGCCCCCGAGAAGCCTAGATCTCTCGAGTTGTGACAATGCATTATGGGGATTTATAAAGGAAAAGGTTTCTCAAAAACGTTATGATTCCAATGATCCTTTAGTCCGTCATTGGAATCATAACGTTTTTGAGAAACCTTTTCCTTTATAAATCTCCATAACGCATTGTCACAACTCGAGAGATCTGGGCTTCTCGGAGGCCATTTTAATGTTACATTTTAATGTCCCAATCCATCGATCAGAAACACCTCATTTAAATATTCGCGAATCCTCAAGGAATAGTGGGGAGGTGTTCCATCCTGCTGGAACCAAACATCATTTAATATTCCGAGATTATACATAGGTGTAACAAGACTTTCGGGACACCCTGTAGGGGTACACTGGACCCCACCTATCTTTCATGTTCAGTGTATCCCAACTTTTGTAACCGACAGCATATCGAAAGGCCGCTTATTCGTAGAGATTAGAAGACCTTACGGTTAACACAAATAAATTCAACATTTTATCAACATTCTAATGTAACTCCTCCAAAATTGTTGATTATATGTCACATGGAGGGAATGTCGATAGCCCAATACGACATTACGTCGACGAGATATCCTAATGACGAGTCTCCCGTGGGTTAGGTTGGGTTAGTTAGATTGGCGTAAGTTAGGGTAAATCCCGTTATGTTACCCTAAGTTAGATTAATAAATGTCGATAAAATATCTCGTCAATAAAGTGGGTACAGGTTCTTCGTAAACATATATAGATATCAGTGAACATACCATACGCAGTATACCAATAACCTTCGCAGTTATGTTTGAGTAATCAGCGTCAGTAATCCTGTAAAGACAGTATAGTTAATCTTTCCGGGCTAATACTCATCGCTCCTATTTAACAAATGTTTTTAGAGTTTCACATCTTATTAAAAAAGATTTCACGCATTTGTTATAGGCGTTGATGAAAACTAATATACCTAAAATTGATAAAACCTTTATATTTAATATAAAAATAATACACGATTCTAAAACGTAAATAAACTTTGGCAATAAGTAACAAAATCTGGTGCTGTGGATAAGTTGAAAGTGTCCATTAGGTGCGGGTTTATTGGGGAAAGTAGTTTTCATATCTTTATGTAACACGCGTTAAGCTATTAATATATTTTGATGTTAATTTAACATTCTCTCTCTCTCTCATATATATATATATATATAATATATATATATCATATATATATCATATATATATATGTTTGCATTGAAAGCACAATTCTTATGTTTCCTGACTTTTTGGATGCCATATATATATATATATATATATATATATATATATTAGTATACTGGTGGTTAAAATTAAGGCTTCATTTATGTTTTTGCGCGTAGTAAAGAGTTTTTACTTAACCTCATGAAGGTCATTTATGTAGCATTACGTTCTATTTTCCAGATATTTGAAACCCATAACAAAGAATCCCAAACGGGATATTCCTACACAGCTCAAATTATGCTGAACAGGAATAAGGTAAGACGAGATTTGTTGGTGAGTAAACAACGCATCCGTTAAGCATTGCGTACGATCGACGCAACGCCACTGTTCGTTAATTTAAGAACGAAAACGTTTAACTGTAATAACGCAATTGGCGAAAATATTCATCGATTCTAACCTAACATATTGGGGTGAATTTATTGGGAAAAGTGATGGTCTATTCCTGAAGGAAATCCACTTGCAATGGCTATTCCAACAAAACGAAATACTATTACAGAAGAAAAGGAAAAATCATCTTTCTAAGTGAAGGTAAAAAAAGGAGAAAAAGAGAGAGAGAGAGACAGCAGCAAAAGTCGATGTTTCGCCGTCGGTATTGAGCTCAAAGGCTTCAGACGACACGGCACACCTCGGTCTATGAAGAGGAGGAGGAGGAAGCCAAGGGCGGAAAATTTGCAAACCATTTGGCCTCGTTTTCACAACGGAGCTGCATCAGGTTTCTCGCGACCATTCGTCTCATCAAACCAACATCTTTCCAACGCCTTTTCACTCTTGCGGAAGAAACGCTGCTCTTTCTAGTGGCATTCATTTCTACAGTTATTTCAGCAGTGATCCTCCTTCTGTTACGTTTTGTTTCGTAAAACAAAGTATTTGTTTTCTTTTTCTGCTGCTTCATTCTTGTCTTCTGTCTTTTTTTCAGTGTCAGTTGTTAGACGCGTTCTTTTAACGAGAGGTTTTTTACGCGCGAGGAAATAAAAATGAAAGACGATCCCTTCAACCTCTCCAAGGTAAGGCTTATCCTGAAGAAGTTATATGACGAATTTAACAAAACATCGGCCTCACTATGTTTCCCCACCCGTAAAGTACTTTTAAAAAAATATATATGATCTTTTTTAAACATCTGACACTTCAAAAGGTTTGTATTTTTTTATTAAGTGAAATATAAGCATGAATTTTTTACTGTACTTTCTCTACGCATGGGGAATTAGTTCCGTAGTGCAAAACATGCTCTACGTTATGTCCTCTCAGCTCATAACTCTTTGCACACGAACAACAAAATTTTGCAGTACTCTGGACAGAGTATCTGTTGAAATCTGAAAAATTTCTTTCTGAATTGATGCTTTCAGTTCTTCTATTGCGCGTGGATTCTGTTTAACAACCCCTTTTAAATAACCCCACAGATAAAATTCATGGGGGTTTAGATGTGATAATGTTGGTGGTCACGATGTTCCTTTATTATAAACCGCAGAAAATCTGTTGGACGGGACTCTTCCGTCGAAAATGTCGTGTAAGTATCGTGAGCTGAGAGGACAACACATAGGGCTGGACTATTCAACCAGGGTGAACGGTCCACCCTCGGGTGGATGAGATTTATTTAGGGGTGATAGCTGAAATGGGATGGATAGCTGAAACGGGGTGGATAAAGGGGTGGATGATATGAGCAAAGGTGCAAAATATTGCAAACATGTCATTCAAATCGTGTAGAAAAATACAAATAAATGTAGAAAGAAGAGAACATCATAAACTTGTAACTTTCACTAAAAAAGTAATTGTAATAACAGATTGTATTAGTATAATATAGTAGTGAACGTTTCAATAATATTCAGTATGTTTTACTTCTCAGGTTTTGCTCTCATGATGTCTTCGTATAAATACTTCAAAAAATCTGTCATCGAAAAGGAAGAGGTCGTCGTTCGAGAAGAGGAGCCAGTCGAAGAGAAACTTGAACACAACAGTGAAGAAGAAGAAAAATCTGACAGGCCTTCTATGACTGGAGATGTAAACTGGAAGATGAGGCCCCAGCCATCGAAGCAGAAACAGCGAAATGGAATGAGGACCGCATCAAGTTTGGATTCTTTCGTCCGAAGGAGGAGAGTTTGAATCCTTATCCGTCAGCGAACTGTCTCTTCCGTCCTACCGTGTACAGCAACGCCAATGTTGTTCCATCAAAACTTGTCCTCCACCTGAAGGCAAAGCACCTAGAACATCAAAACAAATGAAAACAATTCTTCGAGGAAACTTTGTCTTCTTACTGGAAGCAGCAATCCTCTTTTGAGAAGCGAGTGAAGCATGGAGACAACAAACAACTGGTTCTGGCTTCGTTGAAGATGGCACATGTAGTTCTGAAAATGAAACGACCGTACACTGAGCTGGAAAAAGTGGTATTGCCATGTCTGGAAGTAGCTTCAGACCTTGTTCATGGAGGGAAGAAGGTGGTTGAGAAGGTCAAAAAGATTCCACTGTCAGATACCACGACGCGCCGACGATGCACGAATATAGCCGAAG
The DNA here is from genome assembly GCA_023014485.1 of Bathynomus jamesi. NCBI lineage: Eukaryota > Metazoa > Arthropoda > Malacostraca > Isopoda > Cirolanidae > Bathynomus > Bathynomus jamesi. The sequence goes on along the minus strand of JAJOZX010001433.1, from coordinate 510,886 downwards.
ATTTGAAGGATCAACTTCTTCATAAGTTGCGGCAAGCACGTTCATTCGGCATCCAGCTCGATGAAACAACAAATGTGGGAGAAGCATAGCTCATTGTGTACTGCCGTTTCCCAGACGTGGAAGCGAAAACGATCGTGGAGCACTACCTCTGCTGTCATAAGGTAAATACGACGGCAGACGCTATATTCAAGAAGGATTTAATAAAGGAAGAGAAACTGGACCTGGAGAAGTGCAAATCTGTTATCACAGATGGGGCGGATGCCATGAGTGGATCGATGAATGGAGTAGTCAGGAAGATACAATTAATTTCTTTGGATTGTGTTTCGATTCACTGTGCTATTCACCGTGAAGGCCTTGTGGCCAAACGGCTGAGTGGCGCTGGAAATTGTGACCAAAATAATGTATTCAAGGAGCTTCTTCATCATGTGGTGAAAATGATGAATTCTGTTCGCTCTCACGCGAAAAAACGTAGGATCTTTAGCGAGCTGTGCAAAGATATGGCGGCTGAGTTCACCGAACTGCTATTTCATACTGAAGTGCGACGGCTGTCGCGTGGAAAGGTTCTGAACCGCATATTTGCACTGTGGGAAGAGCTGTATGTCTTTTTCAGAGGAGGGAGATGAGAAAGCGCTCAAACTTCAGGACAACTTCTGGCTGGCAAGGCTGTCGTACATGGCTTCGGTTTTCGATCATTTGAACAAATTAAATTTAAACCTTCAAGGGAAAGGTGGAGATATTTTTGGAGCAATGGGAAAAGTGAATAGCCTCAAGCTGAAGCTGCAGCTTTGGAAATCCATGGGAGAGAAGAAGGATTTTTCGGGTTTCGCAACCTTCGATGAATTCATGAGGGAATGTGGATGGGAGGCATAGATGGAGAAGTCATTAGAGCAGAGGATGTCTGCCTTGATCATCGATCATCTGAATTTGCTTGCAGAGAACCTCGAGGCATACTTCCCGGAGAAAGACACTGTCTTTGAACTCTCACCTATGGATTGTTCAGCCGTTTACTGAAGATCAAGTTGACGTTGGGCAGTTGAACGCGGATTTGATTGACCTGAAGACGGATTTTGCCCAAAAAATTAAATTCAGAAATTGTGAAATTTATGGTGAATTTTAGGTTTCCCTCCTTCAAATTCCTGAGTATCAGAGGTTGAGTAAAATGGCCATATCCGTTCTCATTCGAATGGCAACGACTTATTTGCGTGAGCAAGGGTTCTCTTCCCTCACTGAAATCAAGTCGAGGCAGAAACTCGATCCTGGACGTCGATCCCTTGACGCGAGGAGCTCTGGAAAAAAGGATAGCACCGCACTACGAAATGATCGCAGGCATTGTACAACAGCAAGTCACTGAGGCTGTTGCGTATTTATGTTTTTATTGTTTAGATATAACTTTAATCGTTTAATATTATATGTCCAGTCGTTTTTTATAACTTTTTTCATTCTGTGAATCTGGCAGTTTCTTTTTTTGTTGAAGGATTGTTCTGTTTTTTGATTAACGTTTTGGTTTAATTGCATGTTGATTAATTTAATAGAAGTGTAGTTACGGTTTTATTAATGCAATTATTTATCATAAGCCTTATGATTTTGCTTGTTGAGGTTTTGTTAATAAAAAACAAAAGAATTTAGTTTCGAAATACGGGGTAGATTAATTTTTTCAATTGCTCGCTATGAGGGGATGGCCCCAGAAAAGGTTGAATAGCATTGACAAAGGGCATATTTTGCACTAGCGGACTAATTCCCCATGTGAAGAGAAGGTTCAGTAAAAATTTTATGCTTTTATTTCAGTAAAAAAAAATCCAAGCCCTTTAAAGTGTCAGATGTTTAAAAAAATCACCCGATATATATATATATATATATATATAGGGAAATGGATATATAATTTCCTTAGTGAGCGGAGGCAAGTCGTTACAGTACAAGGAGTATCTTCATCAGAATCAGAGGTCCTCAGCTCAGTACCACAAGGAACGGTATTAGCTCCACTACTCTTCATAATCATGCTAACTGACATAGATGAGGACGTTACCAGGGACAGCACAGTAACATCCTTTGCAGATGACACAAAGATCAGTAGAAAAATACGAAAACCAGAAGACATAGGATCTCTACAAACCGACATAAACAAAATTTACAAGTGGACGGAAGACAACAATATGAAGTTTAACACCGAGAAATTTCAGCTATTACGGTACGGAAAAAGAGAAGACCTAAAGTCCATGGAATATTATACCCCAAATGGACAGGAAGTCCAGAGAAATTCCAGAGCAAAAGATTTAGGGGTTGTAATGACAGATGATGCGAAATTTGAAACACAAAATAAGATAGCAGTAAACAGAGCAAAGAGAATAACGGGTCTGATATTGAGAACTTTTAAACGAAGGGATAGGAATGTAATGATCCCCCTACTGAAAACCCTGATAATACCCAAACTGGAATACTGCTCGGTCCTAACATCCCCATATAAAAAAGAAGACATTAGACAGCTGGAGGGGATTCAAAGAAGTTTCACAGCCAAGATCAATGGGTGCAAAGAACTAAATTACTGGGAAAGGTTACGAGAACTAAACCTATATTCACTGGAAAGGAGAAGAGAGATACACCATTATTTACACTTGGAAAATAATGGAGAAACTAGTCCCTAATCTTACTCTGAATCCCATAACTCCCCAAACAACGGTGGAAGGTAGAAACGGTAGACTGTGTCGTATTCCCAAATTGAAGGCGAGACAGGGAACATCCTTAACCCTGAAAGAAAATAGTTTTGTAGTGAGAGGACCAAAACTATTTAATCAGCTGCCCAAAGACCTAAGAAACACGAAGGGAGTTGCAGTGGAAATCTTCAAAAGAAGACTTGACGCCTGGCTCAGAACAATCCCCGATGAGCCGGGCGTACCTGGCTATGTGAGGTGGAGAGCGCAAGAATCCAACTCACTACTTCACCAGGCCAACTCGAGAGGAGGGGCGACACGCTTGACCTTCGCGAAATGAGAAATCATCACGTGGAACCTTTGTAAGGTAAGGTATATATATATATATATATATATATATATATATATATATATATACTGCACACTCATAAGAAAAAATGAAAAGCGATTCCAAAGCCTTTCGTGTATTCGTCAGGGACGCGGTGTACTGTTGAATACACATGAAAGACCTTGGAATCGCTTTTCATTTTCCTTGTGTCTTTGCCTCATTTATTTATTTCACGTTTCAATTGTGAAATTCATCCCACACACACACATATATATATATATATATATATATATATATATATATATATATATATATATATATATATATATATATATGTGTGGGATGAATTTCACAATTGAAACGTGAAATAAATAAATGAGGCAAAGACACAAGGAAAATGAAAAGCGATATATATATATATATATAGAGAGAGAGAGAGAGAGAGAGAGAGAGAGAGAGAGAGAGAGAGAGAGAGTTATTGAAACGTTCATGTTTATTTAAAAAATTCATATTTGATAAACCAAAGGAAACTCATGTAAAGCAAAACCGGTGTATCATTCTTCAGAACAGTACTGGGAATTATGTTTACAAAAGAAATAATTTTATTCTGAATCTTTTCTAATCTTCAGGCCATTTCCACATGCGAACCAGAAATTTTCTTCACAAATTCTGAGAATACTGCCGTTATACTTTCTTCTACATCCGTCAAATTTCGGAGATTTGCCGCACTGGTTTTGGATTTCACATAAATTTACGGAAGGAAGTCCAGTAGAATCAGATCAAGTAGACATGGAACCAAATGATTTTAGAGGTGTTGAACTTCAAGTACGAAATGAAGTGAAGCTTCGTCCTTATGAAAGATAATTTCATCGAGGCCAGAAGGTTCTAACAAGCAAGGCGAACTGGTGGACCATTTCATGATCATTTTCACCATTGACGTTCGTCAGCGTTTCGGAAAAAAAAAAAGGCACAAATGACTCTTTTGTCAGAAAGAGTACACCAGATATTAAGTTTTGATGTATTTCGCTCATGTTTACGATATGTTCTTCTGTTTTCATTCCCCAAATACGACAATTATGCTTGTTAACTTTTCTAGCCAATAAAAGGTTGGCTCATCGTTAAGTTTGATGTAGTTCAAACGAGATGAATCGCGCTCAAAATAATAAAGCAAGATCTCACATGTATCCACCATTTGGTCTTGATTCGCACCACAATAATTCATACACCATCTGCATTTTGTATGGTTTCATTTTAATGTCCTTTTTAAACATTCATTTGATGGTGAAGTTATGTTATGTTCAATTCCAAAGCTGTGCGTCTGAAAAATTTGGTCTGACCAGCAGAAAATGTTTCCTCGATCACTCGCTGGTTCTCTTCTGTTCGAGCTGACCTCGGACGTCCATTGCGAGAGTTGTCCATGATCGAACTGGTTCCTAAAAATGTTTGAATGTGTGTTACGTATGATTCTAGCGTCGTCAGAGGTATTACGGACATTGGAATAACGTCGGAATTCAGCCACTTTATACCGCCGCCGCCTTTTCGTCACGAGTGTGACTCACTTCCATATTAGCCATTGCGTGTTATTCTACCTGCAACCAAAAAAAGGTTCCAAAACAAGACATCAATTTGAACATTTGTTTTAGTTGTAATGTATTACTTTTGTAAATTTAATTTAAAATAAATTTTCCTGTGAGACCGGACTTATGGGACACCCTGTATATATTCCATTAAACGAAGGTATTTCGAGTTAAAACAAAATTTAATTTATATACGAAAATATAGTACTTACTCTTTATAACCTTTATATTAAATTAAATCTGAACATCTGAACATCTGAACAGGCACATTTTATTACCCTAAATTATAATAAATGTTCGAATTGGTGGCCTTCCACTTGGAGACACTTTCTGACGCGTTGAATGTATGATGTTTGAACATTCCTTAACACATTGGTACTGATTTTGGTATACTCAGATGTGATTTTATCCTTTAGAGAACGTATGGTTCTGGGTTGACCATCATGGACTACCGACTTGAGATGGCCTGGAGGGCGTCTGAACACTTTCCTTCATTCCTGAATCAGATCTTATTTTATATATGATATCACATACACACACTTTGGTCATAAGTGAAGTAATTATACACAAATATCTGCACCAGTATTTACTTCTGACTATTAATAATAAGCTAAAGAAAATGTATTCCTTGGTTGTAAATGTATAAAAAAGCAGACTTAAAATAAAAGAAATTCTTAAATTCCCTTCTTAAAAAACTTAACTATTTTTTCCATGGGGGCAGTGGCGTACTAAGAGGGGTGCGAGGGGGGCGGTCCGCCCCGGGTGACAGCCAGGAGGGGGGGGGGTGCCATCGGGAGAGTCGAAATACCAGTACAACAGCTGGTATTACAACAGCTTAATGTTAATTTCCACTATAAAATAAATTTTTATTTTTATTGGCAATACAAAATTTACAAACGAAAAATTAAATATTTGATAAAAAATTACATCGAAAGGCGAACGTTTGTTGACGTTTTAGTCAACAGTTTGTTGAACATAGCCAGCTGGCTGCAACTGACATTCCAAGTCTTGTTCACTTGATACTGTGACTCCACAAGTCCACATACATGAGGTATGTTTCATTAAATAATTATGATAAAGCATAAAGTGCTGGTGTTTATAACAATATCACGGTACTTATACCAGTATCCAGTAATTTTTGACAATGTGGTATTATAGTGATGTTTAAATGTTTATAAATGATAATTAATGATAATTAATAATAATAATAATAATAATAATGATAATTAATTGTCTCTGCCATTCCTTATGCAACTACAAATTGTGAGGAAATGGACATTTCTATGTAGAGAAGAGGGAGAGTAAAGCTCCGAAAAAGGATGCCAGGAGAGATGGCAAAGGATGCTGGTCTCACATTGCCAGAGGAAGTAAAAAGGGCTATGTTTGAATGTCTTGATCGCTTTCATCAAGAATTGGAGATTCGTTCTAAGGCAATGGATCAAATTCTGTCAATCTTCGCTGTTATTCAGCCAAACACTTTGGTTGTTGCAACACAACAGAAGAAGAACTTCGGAAGTATATTCCAAATTTGACTCACATTTTCGATGAATTCTCTAATGAAGATATCAGTGTGGAAATTGGACGACTTCGGAGGCATTTGGAAGCTGCCAAAATCAGCGTTGAAGAGGCAAAGAAATGGACAGCATTGCAGTTTCTGGAGTTTATTGTGAAATGGGATTTTTGTGAATCTTTGCCAAGCTTGTCACTGTATTTGAAATTCTTTTTGACTGTCTGTGTGTCTATTGCTTCATGTGAAAGTTTTTCCAAATTGAAATTGATAAAAAATTTCTTTCGCTCGACCATGAGTCAGACAAGATTGACAAATCTGGCTTTACTTTCAATTGAACATGAATCCTCTCTATTTACCTTTGAAGAATAGGCTGAGCGTTGAGACTGGATTTCCTCTTTTTTTTGTACAAAATAAAATGCAGTATTACCTGTTCACTGAATTTTTAATGTCCTGCATTTTTCTTATTTCCAATTTGCTTATGACAATACTGTACTGTTTAAAAATCTACTCGCAAACATAATATATTTTTCTGTGTTTAAATTTTAAAATTATTTATGGGGGGTGCCAAAGGAAGGATCCGCCCCGGGTGTCAAATACTTTAGGTACGCCCCTGCATGGGGGGGCTCGACCGAGCCCATCGAGCCCCACCCCCACCTAGCTACGGGCTTGATGTATAGGAAGGTATCCCACCGTAGGAGGGAGTCCACTTATGATTTTGCAGCATTGTATCGTCCTCAATTCGTCAACGTGTCTCCATTATTTCTAAGGATTTCGTATAGATAGCGATCAAAGTTTGATGGAAACGCTTGAGAAAAAAACATTCAGAAGTAAATTACGTTTTCTCGATAATATTTTTAATCTGAAGATGAATATAATGAAGTAAAATTTGAAATCTAAAAATGGAAAACAGTTCACTGTTGAAAATGTTTATATCAAAAAAGATTTTTAGCAGGTTAGTGAAGCGGTAATAATCATAATCAATGAGGGCCAGAAACTGGCACTGCGCTCAAGCCAACTAATGAGGCTCATTAGACTAACTCCTAAATTATATTATTATTATTATTATTATTATTATTACCGGCATAATCGAGAGTCGAACCCTCGATCTTAGCGTCTTCACATCGATCGCTTATGGGGAACCAGTGTTACCCTCTGAACTACGGACGTTGGCTCCTATTGAAGAGGTTGGCTCTATTTTGGTTATGATTTTTAAATGTCGAAAATAACTCTAAAACAATTTTGCACATTTTTATTATTTGAATTTCACATTGTGTGAAGACTAAAGCTTATTTGAATAATACTTATATATATATATATTAGTGGTGGACAGGATATCCACATCAGCATCATTTTCAACATCCGCATCCGCACTTCTGACCGGATATTACCTCTAATAAATTATGCAATTTACAATTAAATTAGCTTATAAAGTAGCTTATAAGGCCCAGTCATGCACATTTCATGTAAAGTATTAATTATTAATGAACAAACAAATATATAAACCTCAAAATATAAATACTTGGTAACACAGAAAATTGAATGAAACTTGTTTCACTGAATTTTCTGTGGTTGAAACTCTTGAGAAAGTTATTATTTTTATCATAATGAAAACATTAATATTAATTTTAATTCTTATGCATTGCCTGCCATAATAGTAATATCACGAAATTTGAAAAATTATGTCATGTTGAACTATTAAATACAAAGTCCTGACTTTATAATAATGATAAAATTATATATATATATATATATATATATATATATATATATATAAAAGGGGACAATTCTGAGTTCAATCCCATATATACATATATACATACACTGTATATGTAATAATTATGTGTAACTTCATTCCTTCGTACGAGTGAATGTATAAATAATTATGTGTGGGTGTAATCTTGAAGTGCTCATCTGCGTAACGAACCTCCGAAATGAGTTTTAATTCTAAAATCATATTTTTCTTTTTTCCTTCACTCTATTGCTAAGCCCGGCTCTGCGTTAAAAAAAATAAATCTTCCTCCACGCTTGAAGGAGGGACCAAGGGCGAATGCCCGCAAAAATGCTCCCCTCCCCGAATAGCGTATAACATTCATCTCGTAAAACTTGAGGTGATGCGACTTTTTTGTTTTATTTAGTCACTGCGTGTATAATGTAGGCATACGCTAACTTTTGTCTTACTTAACATTATCTCGCGTTAATGCCTCTTTATAGTTTTCATACTTTTGTTTTTCTATCCATTCAACTTTTCCAACCTCTTATCTAGAGCTTAAAACAAATGTTCAAACAGTAAGCAGTGTTGCAAAGACGCGGGAAAAGACAATGAGGGTGACATTTGAGTTCAATATTTTTGGAGAACTATCTCTTTCATTGAAACCCAGAAGGATTGTGTCTTGAGGATTAGCACATAAATTAATTTTGAAGTCGAACAATGCTGTGTTCTGCAAATTGTTTTTTTATTGTTTATTGAGTGGCTTTCTATCTGTAGGTCTTATCCAAACATTCTTCATTATATTTATCCTAACTGGGGGATTTCCAATGTACATTTCTAATGCTGGTCAGTTGTGACAAAGTTAAGAAACAAAATATGGATCAGTGTCACCAAATTCCTAAGGCCTATTAAACGCTCTGGGTGAATTTAGATAAATTATACATCTCTCCAAATTTAGTTCTAGTTAGGATTGTTTTTTTTTTTTGTTCTTAACTTAGAGCAGAGCTTTCCAAACTTTTCACGTTGGCGACACACTGATTAATTTTTGTTATCAAATATCAAATATCAGATAATTTTTCAGTAGGTGGTTTATCTTGTAGCCGATTTTGTTGATACAAAACTCAAAATTTTCAAAATACAAAAAAATTGAAAATAATTAACTAAATTTGGCGACACACCTGGGAGGTATTGGCGACACACAGTTTGGAAAGCTCTGACTTAGAGTGTAATCACGTATGTTCTCTTTCATTCATCACATCTAGTAGTAAACTAAGCGGACGAACCTCGTCATTCACAAATCTTCTTTGAAGACAAAGCATTCTATTGTCTAAAGCCCCTTTCTACCCATTGTAAATAACTTCAAGTCATTCACTTAATACCTTTAATAAGAAGGAAAGTGGGATTCAAGCTTGTGCACTCAAAATGGTAAAAGTAAAAACTGTTAAATTAAGGCAAATCAGTGTTTTACTTCACCCATTTCTGAATACGGATAATTCGTGGAAATAAAGTAGTATTTGATGGGAATATCAAAGCAATGGCGAAACAACATTGTTAATATCAAGAATTTCCTTTTGATTGGCTAAACTATTAATTAAAGAAGGGCTAAATCACCCACGGGGATCCAGAAACTTCTAGATTTAATTTATACCAAAGGGTTTCAGTTCTAAATACATGGTGTTAACAGTATATTTCTAAAATATAAAGGATTTTACTTCCTTTCATTAAAACTAAATCCGTACAGAGGAATAAGGCAAGGAAAAAGTCATACACAGAAATAAGGTTTTTACTATAACTTGCATCTAATCCAATGCTTCATACTTCAGCTCCCAGGTAGGCTAGTTAGCTTGTCAGTGGAGCCAGCCTCCTTCGCCACTCCGCCCTGTCCAGCAGCCAGACCCTGCAGCCACGGGCCCCGCATTTGAGGGGCTTCGTGCATTCAATATGCTTATGCAGCATCAGCTTGGAGAAGTTTTCCCCAATGTCTTAAATGCATACAGAATGTACTTGTCATTGATGGTGACCAATTGTACCGGCGAACGGAGTTTTTCTAAGTTAAAGCGACTGAAATGTTGCACACGTTCAACAATGAAGCAAAAGCGATTACAGTCACTGGCAATTCTCTATGTTGAACATGCTCTGGCCAAAGAAGTCGATTTTCGAAATATTATTAATGAATTTGCACAAAAAAAGGCTCGTCGGTTCAATCGGTTGCCAGCTCATAATCAGCAGGTAGGTGTGTATAAAATTATTAATTCAGGAAAATATAATATGTAAAATAAAGTAAAATATTTGTAAAGTAATATGTTTGTTCTGAAAACTAAATAAATAAAGTAAATTAATATATTTGTTCTGAAAACCTTTAATTTTCCTCGTAAACAAAGCTTATAATCCTTATATAATAAAAATTGTAGCCAAGGGGGGCCCCAAAAAAAAAAATTAGCCACGGGCCCCCATTCTTCTAGATCCGGGCCTGCCAGCAGCACTCCCGTTTTCCCGAGCTCTCGCACGCTGGGCAAGTCGTATCTTCGCAAGCTCTCCTCCACTTCGTCCCTCCATCTCCTTCTCGGTCTCCCCCGCGGTCTTCTGCCATTCCCTGGTCTCCACTCCCAGCACCTCCTCGCAGTTCTCCCCTCCTCCATTCTCTCCAAGTGGCCCAACCATCTCAATCTGACAGCGTCGAATTTTCTCAAAATCGGCGTTACTCCCACATTGGCTCTTATTTCTTCATTTCTTATCCTATCTCTTCGCGTCTTTCTCAGAATAGTCCTCAGCAGTCTCATTTCTGCCGCCTGAATTCTACTTCGATCCGCCATGCGCATTTTCCAGTATTCCGACCCATAAATCAGTATTGGTGTTAAAACTGTTTCGAAGATTATTTTCTTGGTCCCAAGGGACATATGTTCATCTCTCAGTAGTGGGTATAACATTCCGACGTTTTTACTAAACTTTGCAATTCTTTCAGTTATTTCTTGCATATTACCACTTTCTTTAGTAAACATACTCCCTAAATATTTAAAATTTTCAACATTTCTTATTTCCTTATCTCCTATTTGAACTCCAAATTCTCCTTCTCTTCGACATACACTTAATATTTCTGTCTTTTCTACATTCATTTCCATACTCCCCTCCTTCAAACATTCATTCCAATCAATTAAAGCTTGTTCTATATCTTCTCTCTCTGTCGTCCAGAATGCTATGTCATCCGCATATGCCATTATTCCATTATTATTATTCATTTCATGACGTCGCTTGAAACTTGCAATGACTGTGTCCATGTAGACTATAAACAGGAGTGGTGATAAACACTGCCATGCTTCACCCCTGTTCTAACTTTAAACCACTCATCATTTTTGTGTCCAGTCCTTACTTTGCATTCGCTAACTTGATACAAACTTCTCAAAGCCCTAAGAAGTGTCCCACTTACCCCATAAATCTTCTCTAAACATCTCCACATTCTTCCTCTGGGCACTGTATCGAATGCTTTTTTAAGATCTATGAATATTACATCGATGTTAGTATTAAATTCCCATGCCTTTTCTATAACAGAACTGAGGCCAAAAATAAGATCTACCGTACTTCTATCTTTTCGATAACCATGCTGTTCCTCTCCCAACCTTGTTTCAATTATTTGCCTTGCTCTTTTTTCTATTATTCTATTATTTTTTCTATTATGCATCTAATCCAAATCAAAGGAAATTTCCAGAATCAGCTTCCAACAGAATAGGTCTTGTTTGTACTGTCCTTCTTTCATTCATTTCTGTTTTTCTTAAATTCCTCCCTGAAATTTACCTGAACAATCTTCTTGAAACCACCCCCCATCATCCCACTAAATACTGTTTGTTGTTGCTGTTTGTGCATGGTGGTCTTGCACATCCTGCCTGAAGTTTTGCCGCAATTCGTTTCTGGTTAATGTTCTGTGTACCGATTAAAAAGAGAATCTTGAGCGCAGGACTTCCATTTTGCAAGATCTCCATTTCCAGCTCACTTCACCAGTGGGTTTCCAGTTCTCCCACAACAATAATGTCAAAGAATACTAAAAAATAGTTATCTACGAGGGCCACTCAATATATTTTGCCCCACCTTTTTTTTTTGTCTTTCCAAGTTTCCTCGTCAGTTCCAGAAATTTTTTACACAAGTAGTTACGTACCTTTTTCACAAGTTTTTATTTTTCCACACAGTCTCCATCCTTTTCTACGGCTTTCCTCCACCTCGAAACAAGGGCCTTTATTCCTTGCTGGTAAAAGTCTGCTGGGTTCCGCTGGAGCCACCTCTTAACCTCGTCAACAACCTCATCGTCACTCTGAAACCAGGGCTGGCCTTAGCAATTGCGGGGCCCAATTTGGACCATTTTGGTGGGGCCTCCTGGACTTAAGATTATTTCAAATTAGGTATCAGGAATATATGCTATTACATTGTCTTAAAAATAAAATAATATCTATATTTATTAGCTTATATTTTGACATAAAACGTGTTAAAACAAAACTATATTTATAAAGAAATCTTTCTTGCTTTCTGTTCCGCAAACTCTTTCAAAATTTTGGTGAAGTTTAAGTTTTTTGCTTCATCACATTCTCTGGATAATATTGCAAGGCTGTTGAGTCTATCTTGGAGCATGTTTGACCTTAGATAAGATTTGATCAATTTTAATTTGGAAAAGCTCCTTTCCCCTGACGCCACTGTGACTGGAATTGTCAAAAATATGCGTAGAGCAATAAAAAAATTTGGAAATCTATTAGCACAATTTCCAAATCTGCAACATGTTTTTGTAATTCCTCCTTTGGAACTTGTTGAAATTTACTCAAAAAGCCAAATAAATCAATATGTTTTTTCAACTGCTTAAACCGTGGCTCCAAAAACTGCATTCCTTATTTTTCAAAGCTGGAGGTGGCAACCCTAGTGCGGGGCCTATGTGAGCGCGGGGCCCAATTTGGTCAAATAGGTTCAATTGGCCTAAGGCCGGCCCTGTCTGAAACTTTCTTCCACAAATGGAAGTCTGAAGGTGCCAGATCCGGGCTGTATGGAGGGTGGGGTAACACAGTCAAGCGCATTTTTGTGATGGCCTCTCTTGTTTGCAAACTGTTGTGTGGTCTTGCGGTATCGTGCAAAAGAAGGACGTCTTCCAGTTTTCTCTCCGGTCGAACTCACTTTATACGTCTCTTGAGTCTCTGTATGGTAGCAATCTGAGTTGATTGTTTCTCCTTTCATCATAATGCCCACCAGAATTACCCCTTTCATGTCCCAGAAGATGGTGGCCATAACCTTTCCTGCAGAGGGAGCCATTTTTAACTTTTTCTTGCGTGGGGAGTCCATAGATTGGCGTTTTGTTTCAGGTTCAGAGTGGTGTACCCAAGTCTCATCCCCAGTCAATTCGTGAAAGAAAGTCATCCCCTTCTGTCTCGTATCGAATCAACGACTCAGAAGCAATTTCTTTTCTTTGGCCTTTGGGATCTTCAGTCAGTTCGCGAGGAACAAACCGTGAACACACTTTTGAGTATCCCAGTTGCTAAATTATCGTATTCACACTTCCTCCACTAATTCCTAGCTCCAGTGATAGCTCCATGTATGTGACGCGCCGATTTGATCGAATGATGCTGTTAGCACGTTGCACAGTGTGAGATGTCACAGCCGATGCCGGGTGACCGCTGTGTGGCTCATCATCGAGGCTGGCTCTCCCTCTCTCCGATGATCTCACACGTTTAGACCAGCGTCCAACTGTGCTTCGATCAACAACAGCATCTCCGTAAAGTAGACGTTTGTGAATATTTCCAACTGTTTCCTTCTCTGCGGTTAAGAACTCGATAACAGCTCTCTGTTTACGACGCACATCGCTGTCAGACGCCATTTTCGAACAAATACCGTATTTGTTCGGATTACTTTTCGTTAAACGAAGAATTTAAATTTTTAAGACAGTACTTTATTAACAATTACTACCCTTCTAATCTATTTGATAACCAATTAAAGAAATTTTTCAATAACACTTTTAATACTAAACTCCCCATAACTACAGTACAAAAAGAAACCAGGTATATTAAATTACCTTTTTATGGTTATTTATCATTGCGTATTTGAGGTGAATTGTCCAAACTGCTTAAGTCTAGTTATCCCCAAATAAATTTTAGTATCGCCTTCGTCAACCCACTTAAATTATCAAATTTTTTAAAGTTCAAAGATGAATTCCCCAAAACTGTATGCCCCAATGTTGTTTACAAATACACGTGCGACAGCTGTAAGGCTGCGTATATTGGCAGCACTCAACTCCAACTGGAGGTGCGCCTTTCTCAACATTTGGGCTTGTCAGTCCGTACCAACCGTCCCCTCAGTAGCCCTCCACAATCCGCAATTAGAAACCATAGTAATGAAAACAACCATCCCCTTCACAAAACTCAGTTTGAAATTTTAACTAGATCCAATAACCTCACAGAACTCCGAATTTTAGAATCCTTGTACATCTATAGAAACAAACCCTCCATTAACAGTAATAGTTCATCCTACAAATTACAGCTCTTTTAACTAACCAACCGATTCTCATAGACATATACTTTCTAGTCCTCTGACCATACAGTTTTCTCTTAGGCTTTGCCAAGTATGGAGGTTGATGTAAACATAGTGTATTTACCTATTGAGGTAATTTATTTTAATTTTTGTAGTGATGAAATTTTAATGATTTTAATTTTGTATTGATGCAATTTTCATTTTGTTTAAGGTTTTAATTTTAATGGTTTAAATATTGTATTGATGTAATTTTCACTTTTTACTTTTGTTTTAAGGTTTTAAGACTTAATTCACTGATGATGACAAAAGATTTGTCGAAACGTCTGAAGTACAAAAAAAAAATGAAAATGTTTGCCGTTGTGTTGGTCCTTCTGTTCATATATATATATATATATATATATATATAAAATTCGTGTTTTACTTCATAATAACAATCAGTCAGAAGGGACAGAAACTGGCACAGCGCTCAGGCCCACTGATTGTCCCAATGCCCTAACTCCCGTATTATCATTACCAGTGTTGGTTTACGTCGTCGTCGTCGTTGGCCTAGGCAAGCTACGGCTTGGGACCGTAGCGCATCTATCCGGTATAGGTTAACCTGGATGATGTAGCCATAAGCACTGCCGCTAGTTAAGTGCCAACCAGTGATTATCTCACTAGCCGTATTGAGTCCGTTAGGCGAAACTACGACAGTACCAAAGGTGGAAAATATAACCTTTGGTTTTCTATTATTTATTTGCAAAATGGACATGGCATTAGATTAAAATAAATATTTGAATATAAATGATTAACTGACAATTGTGATATATAATTAATTATGTTTACATACAATAAAATAATATAGTATACATAAAATTAGTATTAATGTGGTTCACAATTGAATTATAATGGGGTAACTAATTTAAAATGAATTTATACTATTCCGAAATTCAAGACGGTAAAATTAACATTTATCTTGAAACTAAAATAAGAGTATTCACTACACACTCCCCCACCAGAGAGGAAGTTCAAAGAGTTCCGAACGACACAGATTTCCGCTGAACCTTTTTGGTAGCTACTTGTACCTCACTTAAGGTTGATTCCAAAAACGCAGGCTTAAGACGATCGATAGAAACCTTGTCGACCTTGGAACCGCGCTGGATGAGAAATGATTTGCGCGTACGTCGGAGAACTTCATAGGGTCCGTCATATGGACATTGGAGAGGCCGTTTTGGGACAGGTACACGAACGAAAACGTGGGTGCAAGACTGGAGGGCTGGGGAAACAAAGATGTTCTGTTGGCTAGTCAATCGAGGGGGAACAGGCTGAAGGGACTGCATGTGAGAGGAAAGTGTTTGAGCGAATTCCGTAGGATCGCATGACTTATCCCCTGCAGTGAAGTAGCCACCTGGTAGCCGCAGTGTTGTTCCATAGACTAGTTCAGCCGCTGTAGTCTTCAGATCACTCTTAAATGCAGAGCGAATACCAAGCAACACGAGTGGAAGCTTATCCATCCAATGGGAGTCTTCGTGACACATAAGGGATGACTTCAGCTGGCGATGGAAGCGTTCGACGAGGCCGTTAGCTTGCGGATGATACGCACAGGTATGCGCATGTACTGTACCCAACAAGCTGGTAAACTTCTTCCAAAGCGAAGACTCAAATTGGCGACCTTGGTCAGTGATGACTTTTGTCGGCAATCCAAATCTTGATACCCATCCATGAAGAAAGGCTCTTGCAACAGTGTCCGCTTGGATATCAGGAAGTGGGATGGCTTCAGGCCATCTGGAAAAGCGGTCGAGACAGGTGAGCAGATAACGTTGGCCTTGAATCACTGGAAGAGGGCCAACAATGTCTACATGAATTACCTCAAATCGCTGGGATGGGGGCGGAAATGCGTCAAAGGGGGACCTGGTGTGCCTTTGGACTTTGGCACGCTGGCAGGCAAGGCACGTTTTGGTCCAATGTTTGACATCCTTCCGCATCGAGGGCCAAACAAAGCGAGAGGTAACCAGGTGTTGCGAAGCACGGATACCAGGATGGGAGGGCTTATGAAGATCCGTGAAGACTGCTTGTCTGTGACATGGAGGGACATAAGGGCGAATAGCAGCTGTTGATACGTCGCAATAGAGGGGCACAGACAATCCTGGCATACTCATTTTCTTGAGGGAAAGTGAGTGAGTGGAGTCTTCTCTGAGCAGTCTTGTAGTTCCGTATCCTTATCTTGATCCTGTGCAATAGCATTCCACAGTGTAGAGCTGAGGGTAACAGAAGTAATCTCTATTCTTGAAAGTGCATCCGCTGGAGTGTTCAAGACACCTTTGATGTGGCGGATATCTGTGGTAAATTGCGAGATATAATCGAGTTGCCTGATGACTCTGGGAGAGTGGTTACAGCTGTTTTTATTGAAGACAGTGACCAAAGGTTTGTGGTCGGTAAAAACACAAAACTCTCGGCCTTCAAGGAAATGTTGAAAATGCTTCACGTTTAAGTAAATAGCAAGAAGTTCACGTCCGAAAGCACTATAACGCGTTTGGGCTGGCTGCAGCTTTTTCGAGTAAAACGCGATGGGTGCTTGTTGACCGTTAATGGTTTGTTCCAACACTCCACCGATCGCAACATCTGATGCATCGACCGTCAGAGTTAGGGGGGCATCACTGATAGGAAATGACAGAGACAATGCACTATTGATAGCATTTTTGGCATTGTCGAACGCCTGTAAACTATCGCTACACCATACCAATTTCGTTACCTTGCGTTTGTGTGTGATCATAGCGTGTAGAGGAGCAAGAACACTGGCACAGTTTTTAATGAACTTGTGGTAATAATTTACCAAACCTAGAAACCGACGTAACTCACGCTGATTATTTGGCATGGGTAATTTTTTATCACTTCACACTTGTCCTGAAGGGGGGTAATTCCGTGCTGCGAAATCGTGTGACCAAGAAATTCCAAGGTTGGCTGTGCAAACACACACTTAGATGCATTAATAGTAACACCGTATTGTTCTAAGCGTTGAAAGAGGAGTGAAAGATGTTCCTTATGTTCCTCTTCCGTTGAGCTGGCCACAAGCAAATCATCGATGTAGGCATAAACAAAGTCTAAGCCTCTGGTGACCTCATCTATAAACCTCTGAAAGGTTTGCGCAGCATTCCGTAGCCCGAACGGCATCTTCACAAATTCGAATAACCCAAATGGTGTACAAACTGCAGTCTTGGGAATATCCGAAGGCTCTACGGGAATGTGGTGGAAAGCCTTAACGAGATCTATTTTACTGAAGATAGATTTGCCGTGGAGAAGAGAAGTAAAGTCTTGGACATTTGGTACCGGATATCGGTCCGGGATGGTTGTCGAATTCAAAAACCGGTAATCCCCACATGGTCTCCAGTCTCCTGACTTCTTCTGGACCAGGTGTAGGGGAGAGGACCAACTGCTTTTGGAAGGTCTTATTATCCCAAGATCCATCATAAGCTGGAATTCCGATTTGGCAGCTTTCAGTTTGTCCGGGGCAAGACGTCTGGGTTTTGCAAACACAGGGGGACCTTTTGTTGTAATGTGATGGGTAATGGTGTGCTTAATGGTATCACCCATCTGCATCGGTTGAAGAATTCCTGGATATCGCTGGAAAAGGCACTGGTACATGGAATTAGGGGGAACGAGGGAAAGTGCAGAGTTCGAGGCGTCCGGAAGGGCAACCTGTTTGGCAAGAACAGAAAGCAGTGTGGCCTGGTCGCATAAGCGTCGCTTGTCAAGATCCACCAGGAGTTTGAAATGCTGGAGGAAGTCAGCGCCGATTATGGGATGCCGCACTTGAGCACAGATGAAAATCCACTTGAAGGATCGGTGAAGGCCCAAGTTTAGTTCACGCGACTGAGTACCGTACGTGGGTATGCGTGAACCGTTAGCAGCGTATAGAGGCGGAGATTCCGAGTGCGTATGACCAGATTTTTGAGGGAATACACTGACTGACGCTCCGGTATCGACCAAGAAATTGACACCAGAGTTCCTGTCCTTTATGAATAACAGGTTGGCAGTGCGAGTACTAGACGCCATTAGGACTCGCTGCTGGGGTTTTCCGACGAAAAATTGCAAGGGGAGATGCACTTCCTAGCCTTCTTTCCAAATTTCGAGTGGTAGAAGCAGATCTTCCCGGAACTCGAACGATGCCTCTTCGTAAATCTTGACCGAGAATGGCTTCTTTGCCGTTGATTTTGTAGCAGAGAACAAACGTGGTTGAGTTGTTGACTTAACTCTTTCACTTTCAACTCCAGTTCCGATTGTGTGTTCACGTTGTTGACCGGAGCTGTGTCAATCTCCACTACTTTGTCGGCAGTTTCTGCTAGTTTATCAACTGGAGTAGCAGGATCCATAGTGGCCAAGACACGCTGAGCTGATGGAGGAAGTTTCTGCAAGAACAACTGTCTAAAGATGTCCTTATCGAAGGTTTGTGCGCGTTCGCCTAGAGCGCACTGCATAGCCCTCAGCATTTGAGTGGGCTTACCTTTGTTTTTTTTTTTTTTTTTCTGTTTTTTTTTTTTTTTTTTTTTTTTTTTTTTTTTTTTTGTTCTTCTTTTGAGATTAACTGATGTAGTTTCTCACGCTCGGAGACAGTGGTGCGGCGCAGGATGGCAGACTTCAGATCGTTGTACGGGTCCTCACTCGTGGAAGGAGATACGATGACGTCACGGACTTCAGAGATGATGCTCGCTGGTAGAGAGGACAAAACATGATCGTATTTCGTCCTGCTAGTGGTGATCCTTCCCAAGTTGAATTGTGATTCCACTTGGTGGAACCAAATAAATGGATCACCCGGCCAGAAGACGGGGAGCTTTACGCTCAAGTGGGAGATGGCACCAGCGTCGTCAGGCATCTTCTCATATGCTTGCTAACGTACAAGCAAGACGACAAGTTCCCAACGAAGGGTGGAGGTTGAGACGAGCGCAGGCATAGAGCGCACGGGCAGGGGTGAGGGGCAGAGGGCACGAGCGACATTACAGTCTGGTCCTAGTCGCTCGGTGTGAAGGGGGGGTGATGGGCAGAGGGCACGAGCGACGTTACAGTCTGGTCCTAGTCGCTCGGGTGAAGGGGGTGATGGGGCACGAACGACATTAACAGTCTAGTCCTAGTCGTTCGGGTGAAGGGGGTGAGTGATGGGCAGAACGACGTTACAGGTCTAATCCTAGTCGTTCGGGTAAAAGGGGTAATCCAGCTCCGGGGTCATCAATGTTGGTTTACGTCGTCGTCGTCGTTGGCCTAGGCAAGCTACGGCTTGGGACCGTAGCGCATCTATCCGGTATAGGTTAACCTGGATGAGTAGCCATAAGCACTGCCGCTAGTTAAGTGCCAACCAGTGATATCTCACTAGCCGTATTGAGTCCGTTAGGCGAAAACTACGACAGTACCAAAGGTGGAAAATATAAACCTTTGGTTTTCTATTATGTATTTGCAAAATGGACATGGCATTAGATTAAAATAAATATTTGAATATAAATGATTAACTGACAATTGTGATATATAATTAATTATGTTTACATACAATAAAATAATATAGTATACATAAAATTAGTATTAATGTGGTTCACAATTGAATTATAATGGGGTAACTAATTTAAAATGAATTTATACTATTCCGAAATTCAAGACGGTAAAATTAACATTTATCTTGAAACTAAAATAAGAGTATTCACTACACCAGCATCATCGGGATCTTTTGACTTCTTTTCATGCTATACCACTGTTTCACCCATGCAAACATGTCGGTAGTAATTCACCTTCATGTAAACAACTTGCAGCATCTCTATCCAGTCTCCGGTTTCTTACAACCGCTTTCAGCACACCTACCACCTTTCTTTCTTGATTCACTCTGCTATTAACTTCATCTGCACTCGTACTCATTTTGTTCAATAACCACCCCAGATACCTAAAAGACTACCACCTTCAGTGTTTCACAATTCACCGACACGTGACAGTCTGACTCCCCCCCCCCCCTCTCCACAATTAATAACTTGTTCTTACCCACATTCATTTTGAAAAATCTTCTCTCCACACCGCCACAAAAATTCTTAACAACTTCTTGCACATCACACTTACTCTGAGCAAATAGCACAGCATCATCCGCATACAACAGATTCGACAGGCCCCACCTATTCCCATTACACACCTGATTCACTCCTCTTTCTAGCAGTTGCATTTTCACCTCTCTCATGACTCCATTCATAAACAGATTGAACAGCCACGGAGACATCACACATCCTTGACGCACACCAGCATTTATATGAAACCAATTACTCAGTCCTTTATTTACTCTCACACATGCACTACTTTCATCATAGAGTACCATATACACTCAAGATCGCCACAGTGCTTCTCTATTTACTCTATCATACGCTTTCGCAACATCTATAAAAGCCATGTATACCTCGCAATCCCTTTCACATGCTTTCTCAATTACTTGTCTCACTGCAAATACTTGATCCGCACAGCCTCTTCCACCTTGGAATCCCCTTGCTCATCACTCACCAAGCATTCTGTAATACTACGAACTCTTTCTATCATATTCACTCCTTTCACCTTTCATTTTGTACAATGGAACAATTATTGCTTTCTTCCAGTCTTCAGGCACACTTCCATTTGTCCATGCACTCTGACATATTCACCACAATCACTCTAACCCTTTCAATCCTCCTTACTTTATTATTTCCCCATTTTTATTTTTCAGCTTGTGTACCGCCGCTTTCACTTCACCCACGGTTATCTCCTCATACCGCCAAATCCCACCATATTTATATTTGTACCCCTTTCATCTCTTCCACTCGTCAAACCCTTGAAATATTCTACTTATTTCGTAGATTCGCGTCCGTTGTGAGCATTTTCCATTTTCATTTCTCAGTCTCAAACTTACTTTCTTTGTTTCAGTTCTGCACTTCCGCATTTCCTTCCAAAAACAACTTTCTATTCTCTACATAATTTTTATTCATTTTCGTTCCAAAATCATTAATTACCGTTTCTTCCGTCGCATTTGTATCTTCACACTTCTCTTGCTCTCTTCATATGCCCTCTTTTTTCCTCTATTGCAATTACCTTGCACACACAACATCCATCTCCTTCTTTTATCCTCATTGCTGATGCAACCTCGGCATCCCACCATGATGTTGCCCTCTCCTTCGTATTTGTTTTTGCAACCCCACCGCACTCTTGCAGTATTCCTAATCAGACATTCCTTATACACATTCTACACCTCGCTCATATTCATTTGTTCTGCAGCTTTTACATTTTTACACTCTTGTTACACTCATCCGCTACCTCTCTCACTATTAACTTTTCAATTTTAATCTTTTCGTGACCCACCTTTTTTCCATTCATTCTTCTCCATCCTCCACATAGTCTCACTTTACACAGGACTACTTCGCATTAAGCGTGTGTCACATAACCTCTTTCAGCATACCTCTTTTCACGAGCACAAATACATAGGTGAGATTAAATTCATGCCCCTTTATTGCTTGCGCGTGTTCACGTTTTGTATATATATATATATATACATATTTATACATGGTGTCGGGCTCATACACATTAATGTTTCGCTTAAAAAATCATAAACCTTCACATTGATCACGCGATGTTTAGCGAATAACAAAGAATTAATTTATAGTAGTAAGATGTAGGTCTGTGCACAGTTATTAACACATTTAAATACAATAATGAAAAAGAAAAAGATTCAATGTGACAAAAAGAAGCTATTATGACTGTTGTTTTCTCTGCATTACGTTTTTACACAAAACCTTGGATTTATTCTATCTATTATTTTAAGAAAAGTTTTTTGCATCCATGTTTCACGATGACCTTTCTTACTGCTGTAATTTAATTATTTTTGCTGGTGTCTTTCCACTTCATGCCATTGCTATACACTCTTATCTCTCAAGGATTTTCCACTTCGGTCATGAGGGTAAGTTAAAGTAGACTAGGTTAGATTAGATTGGATTGGGCTAGGTTAGGTTAAATTTAAAACTCTCACTTTGGGGATCGCGAATCACAATGGGAACGACGTGAAGTGAGAACTATTAATTTTTTGTTTATTTGTTTTCGCAAGGTCGTGTGCTCCTGATTGTATTAATGGTCTGTATTGCTGATTCATTGTGGTTTTCGTACCAGTTATATTTTTGTTCCAACTGGAATCAAATGGGATATTATAAGAATGGTAAATATGCATCATGTACAGTTGTACACTCTACTCAAATCTAGTATACTCCCGTATACTCAATTCTACGTATTCTTAAATGTGTACCAATAGGTACGCATTTAAGTGGAAGGCAGACCGCCACTTAAAAGCAATAATGCGCCTATTATTACTGTACATGGTATGGTTTTTGAAAAGTGGAACTTGAGGATTCGCATTAAATCTATTTTGAGAGGATAAATATGGGAATTTTGGTCAAATCAATATTGTAGTGGGCTTTTCCAAATAAATACTGAACCCATATACCACGGTCAAACTCGAAATCATTTTGGAAGGTTCGCACTCTGACGTCAATGTTCCTAATGATGGCGTCATCAACTTCAATTTCCGATTCTAAATATGTAAAACATATACCTCTGACTCAACCACAGGAAATCCAGGTCTGGGGAAAGTGTCTTCTCCTCTGAAGGACATAATACGAAACAACCAAGCAATTGCTGTCTCTCCTACATATTACATTTCCATTATTTCCCAGAGTTTCAGCACTAACTCGAAAACAAGGGTAAGACCCTCAAAAGTGCATGATCGTGATTTCAACAACTTAATTCATACTCTTGTGGAATAAAATTAACAATAGTAAAGGTTGCATACTTATTTATAAAATGATCCGAAGCTCCACAATGTTGTTACTTGATCCGAGAAAGCCATCGTGGCCTATTACACCAAAAGAACATTTGTTTTTTCTGGAAATGATATCTTTTATTGGACATAACTTAATTTGACACTATTGCAGTTGGGTACCCCAACCCAACAAATTCAATTACATTAAAACAAAAAATTTAAAAGACAAATAAAACAATTCATTCTATGGGGTACCCATGCCCGGTTAGATCAACTGTATGCCCTTGACAACTGGTTAGGTAAGTTGCGTTATTTTCGTTAGTTTTAACGAAAATATCACAACTTAAACAATTGTCAAGGGCATACAGTTGACCTAACCGGGCATGGGTATTCCATAGAATGAATTGTTTGTTTTATTTGTCCTTTAAATTTTTTGTTTTAATGTAATTGAATTTGTTGGGTTGGGATACTCGACTGCAATAGTGGCTTTAATTTTTATTGCTGTTTAGTAATGATAAATTTTTAATTCAACCAAAAATGTAATTTTCATTATGGGGTTACGTAGATAATATGTGCGCAGTCCAATACTGGACTTTTAAAGTTATAAACGTTTTGTCAAACTTCCAAATTACGACTGAAAAATGTAATACTAATCTAATTTTATGATGTCATGGACTGAATATACTTCATTTAATGCGAATATCGAAAATATTTATTCTCAATAATGTGACCATGTAACCTTGAACAAATTTGAATTAATTATAAAGGAGAGTTTTATTTAGCCCTGAGAAGGAAGCACGGTGTTCATGGGACTCAGGTCTTTAGGGAGATCATAATTCAGTTCTCTCTTCAAAATAGAAGGTTCCTAAGTGCTTTTGACCTAAAATGTAATCTTAAAAGCCTATTTATACTCTCGCTTTTATTTACGCCTATATTGCCGTAAATTTTTTATAATAACTGAAATCTCATTGAATAGTGACCCATTTTTTTTATTGCATGTAATAACGTTCCGTCTGAAGGTCACAAATTCTCGCGATATTGAGACTTCGTGAATTTCCACGAGTGAGCAATATGCCATTTTAGTCATGCGCATCAAGTCACGGCACGCAAAGACAAAAATGCTGAAGTGTCACAGAAAAAAATTGAACAGCGATCGAACTGAAATTGAATAAATAGATAAAGGAAAATTCCAGACATTTTTATATGTTTAGAAACAGTGAAGCAATTATTCCTTTAGCTGGGGGGGGGAACAACTTTTCAGACCCTTTTAGTTTTAGTGCCGATTACTTCATGCCATTCCTACTATCATTTGCTTCCGAAAATGAAAACGTTCCATTTGAGAATTACAGATTTAACCTAATCTAATCTTATCCTAACTAATCTAATTTAACCCAACCTTACGAAATCTAACTTAGCCTAACCCATGACAGAAGTGAAGAATTTGCGGATGAGAATGAAAGTGGAAGGAGGAAGTGGGATATCGTAAAATAAGGTTCCTGCCCACAACAAATGAGGACACACGAGGTTTCTCACTGCAGCTGATTTTTTGGACCTACAGTGTATAATATATATACTCATTTCTTCGAAAAGGAATTGCGTCTACAATTCAAAACTGGGAATTTGATCGAAATGATAGTGGACTGACAGTCTCGCGAAAGACGGTTTGTGTCGTACAGAACGGATTTTTCAGTAATAGAGGTTAGATGCTCTTGCCCAGGGTATACCGTATGAGGAATGGATTGGCACTCTACCCGAGGAAGATACCCCTCTGTTTATTCAATGAACAATGACACGAAGTAGGTTACAATTAATTTTAGTTCTAACCTACAGGGGTAAAATGTCGATCCATTTCTGCATTTTATTATTATTATTATTATTATTATTATTATTATTTTAGAAAGTCGATATCAGCCTATGTCTTTATAAAGGATTTACATTTAATTTCCAATATTCTGAATAGTTTTTTATTTTCAGTACTGAGTTTCTTAATAATAATTCTAGATAAGAATTTGCAGTATGCTAAGAATACTGTCTTCATTTTTGCTTCTGCTGACGCGTTTCGTTCATATACTTTGAACATCTTCAGAGCTTTATACATAATTTTAAAGTACTTTAAAATCATGTATAAAGCTCTGAAGATGTTCAAAGTACAGTATATGAACGAAACGCGTCAGCAGAAGAAAAAATGAAGACAGTATTCTTAGCATACTGTAAATTCTTATCTAGAATTATTATTAAGAAACTCAGTACTGAAAATAAAAAACTACTCAGAATATTGGAAATTAAATGTAAATCCTTTATTATTATTATTATTAAAAGTTTAAGTGATACATAATTTCTGACAAATTTGCATGCAACGTCTTTCCTTCAAGAAGTAACGTAAAAACTGGGGTTTTAATTTAACTGATACTGTATGTCTGTATTTAGGACAGGTGTACCTTGGCTTCATTTTAGCGAGAGACAATTGGCTATTTGCTTTTTGTATTTCATTAATCTTATTAAAAGTTCATGAAATGTTTTTCGAAATGACGTTTATTAAATTCTTCTCACGTTTTTATATATATATATATATTATACAGAGCTGGGCACTTGCGGCATATTGCGGTACTGCGGTACTGCTGCACTACCAAACCGGTACCAAACCGGTACGCGGAAATTTGAATGCGGTAGCGGTACTGCGGTACTTTCAGCGATCCTTTGCGGTACTGCGTTATGGGGGCCCGGGGTGGTAGTGCGGTGGTACCGCAAGTACCGCAGTACCGCAAAATATGCCGCAAATGCCCAGCTCTGTATAATATATATATATATATACACACACACACTCTGTGTATATATATTTATGTATGTTACACACAGACCATGCATGGAACAAGGAACTCTTCTGGGATAATTAAATCCACTATAGTCCGAATAAGTAATGGTAAATGGCAAATACTAAAGTGTTTATTTTTTATGATGGAAATCCAACGTGGGCCCAATGCCCAATGCAAGGTCTGTGTGTAACATAAAAGTTTCTCAAGAGACCATTCTGAGTTGTAGTATACATATATATTGGGTGTACACAAAGTCCTTTCCCGATTATAAACTTTAATTACATGAATCCAAAGAAGACACAGTAGTGCTTTGTTTCGCATGTTGTTGCATAACACATCAAGTTTATTATGTTCTCATTAAATCTAAACATGCGCGCCGTTAGTTATACGTAGCACATCCAAGCGAACTTCGAGCTCACGCCATACGTTCGCTAGCGTATCTCTCGTGACACTATTGATGGCATCGCAAATCCTCGCACGAAGAGTGTCAATGAGAGTATGGTATACATAATCCTTTACGTATCCCGACAGGAAGAAGTCCAGGGGCGTGGTACCAGGGGATCGTGGAGACCATGGTATCGGCCCGTCGCGCCCAATCCATCTTCGGGAAAAGTGGTGTTCAAGAACTCAGGCACTACCAAACCTCAGTGTGAAGACTTGTAAAATGATAGGTAGTTAAAGGTCTTCCAACTAGGGGGCTACAAAGAACTCGAGCATGTCCGGGTACACTTATCACCCTATCATTAATTAATCCACACCAAACATTGACAAGAAAAAAATGTGGTGTCATGCAACAACATGTGAAACAAAGCATTACTGTCTTCTTTGGATTTCATATAATTATTAACTCATTAGTGCCCATTGGTAGAATTTCCTACTAACAAAATTGTTTGTTATTATTGCATCACTTCTTGTATTCACGTGATCTTCGGTATGAGTCATTGATATGACGCAATCTTTTAGATTGCGTCATATCAATGACTCACACCGAAGCTCACGTGAATACAAGAAGTGATACAATAATGACAAATAATTTTGTTGGTAGGAAATTCTACCAATGGGCACTATTGGGTTAAAGTTTATATATATATAAAGTTCCTCACGTAACATTATTTTATTTCTAGAAATATTGTTACGAGGTTAAATTTATAGGACTAGCAAAAATACCCCTTCCTACGTCGGGATATTCTTTGAGCGAGTTAGAGTTTCACATTTACAATTAGCTCACGAATCACTTAAATTTTAAATGTAGCTTCGCAGATTTTATTTGAAACTCACGAAGCAGTTAAATTTTAAATACAACTTGTCACTTTGTTTTTCTTTTTACCTATCACGGATTCCGATGCGTAGCTAAAAATTTTGATGGCTACATTCTTTCCTAAATTTAAGTTCATCAACGTGATTTTCTTTATTGCACGAAAGAGTATGAAACTCTGTAGAATCGTGATGGGACTCGATTTATTTTAAGAAAACTTTAGAAGTTCAAAATCTTGAAATTTAAGTACTTCGTGTTTTAGCATATAAAATATTTTGGGATAAATTGGGATACATTTTTTGGGAACACCCGATCTGAAAAAAAAATTGCTAAAAACATTCCAAGAATCCAAACGTTGGGTCACCAAGTTTCATGAAAATTGGACCAGCCGTTTGGACCTGAAAAGGAGACAGACAGACTAACGGACACGCCTTGAATTATGGTATGATCTACAGATCTACAGAAGCTAAGGCTAACAAAGACCCTAAGATCCACTCTAAGGTTAGCCCGAGAGAAAGGAAAGAGTAGCGGGTTAAGAGAAGAGAAGAGAAGAAGGGGTTAAGTAAGAGCAACACCTATCACTCATGGGTTAACATTCATTCAGAAAAAGAGGAAAAGTGTCTCACCATCATCATCCGCCGGCCACTGCCGACAAGTCAGAAAAATAGTCGGAGAGAATAGGAGAGGGGTGAAAGATGAAAAGAAGTAAAATAAGAACGCTTACAAACCATGCAAACACAGTCTTAACTCACTGTCATACCATGCAAACTACAAACATGCAAGAAAAGAGTTAGAGACATGCAAAGTAAGGAGAGGATGGCATGTCACAAGCTGGCATTCATCGTCAACAGACTCATCCTCGAGCACCACCACCAGAGCTTCTGTTGCTAACTTTGTTGTTTTTTAAATTAAACAACGTTAATACCTTTAAAATGTCTGTCAAGACGGTTCTTAAACATATTAACGCTGGTAGAATGAACGACTGACGCGGGAAGATTATTCCATTTATCAATTACTTTAAACGTAAAGAAGTTTTTAGCGATATTAGTAATAAAACGCCTGCCACGCAACTTAAATCCGTTATTGCGAGTATTACTATTATCAAAAGTGAACAATTTGTCAAAATTTACGTTATCGATGTTATTAACGATTTTGAAAACTTCAATAAGCTCCCCCCTTAATCTCCTAGTTTCGAGTGAATACAGGTCTAACTCATTAATCCTATCTTCATAAGGCTTATTGCGCAATGACGGAATAAGTTTCGTGGCACGACGCTGAACCCTTTCTAACCTATCAATATCCTCACGCAAGTACGGGCACCAAAACTGAACTGCATATTCTAAATGAGGCCTGACTAGGGACTTGTAAAGGGGCAATATAATATCCTTCGATTTAAATTCGAAATTACGCGCTATAAAGCCTAACATCCTATTAGCTTTTGCGCAAGACTCCAGGCACTGGTTCCTAACCTTTAAATCCTTAGATACGCGTACGCCTAAATCTACTTCCTCGTCAACGCTCGCTAACTCCCTATCATCCATCGTATACGCGTAATTATTGTTGCGAGAACCTATATGCAAAACTTTACATTTGTCTACGTTAAATTGCATCTGCCACTTATCTGTCCACTCCATAATCCTATTTACATCGTCTTGAATCCTATTTCTATCGTCCTCGTTAACAACCTTACCGCCTATTTTAGTATCGTCCGCGAATTTTGACACGTTACTAGTCAATCCTACATCTATGTCGTTAATGTAAATTACGAATAGCAATGGGCCTAACACTGAACCCTGTGGGACACCGCTACCTACATCTAACCACCCTGATTCACTACCATTAACTACGACCCTCTGTCTCCTAGCACGAAGCCATTCTTCTAACCAGTTAGCTACCTGACCGCGTATACCGTGCGCTTTAACCTTCGCAATTAGTCTCCTATGCGGAACTGTATCGAACGCCTTTTTAAAATCTAAATAAATAACGTCAGCTGCTCTATGCCTATCGTATTCGCGCACTATTTCGTTATAAAATTCTAACAAATTAGTTAAACAAGACCTATGGCGTCGAAACCCATGCTGACTACTATTAATCAAATCTCTACTTTCTAAGTGATCGATAATACGATCCCTAACTACGGATTCCAGAAGTTTACCTACAATTGACGTTAAGCTAATGGGCCTATAATTGCTAGCTACCGCGCGGTCGCCTTTTTAAAAATAGGCGTGACGTTAGCTAATTTAAAGTCTTCAGGAATAATCCCCGTTTCGAGTGACTGATTAAAGATCTTCGTTAAGGGGCCTACGATAACTTCTTTCAAATCTTTCAAATGTCTGGAATAAAAAGCGTCAGGGCCTGGAGCCTTGCTAACTTTTAGCCTATCGATATAATGCGCAATCTCAGCCTCGTAAACAGTTATTTCATTCAAAATAGTCTCGCTACTAAATGGAACGATATCATCCACGTCGGGGACATTATTTACGTCTTCTACGGTAAAAACTGTCGCAAAAAAGTTATTGAAAATACCCGCCATCGCCTGAGCGTCAGAAGCCAAAGCGCCATTAACATCCACTAGAGGGCCTATGTTATTTTTTACCGGCTTACGATTATTAACGTATTCAAAAAACTTTTTTGGATTATGTTTACTATCCGCAGCTATAAGTATCTCTAAATTACGCTTGGCATTCCTAACTGATCTTTTAACCTGACGTCTAAGCTCGATATATCTATTAAAGTTAGCTACCTGGCCATTACGCTTACTAAGTCTATACGCTCTATTACGCTCGTTGATGATGATGATCTACAGATCTACAGAAGCTAAGGCTAACAAAGACCCTAAGATCCACTCTAAGGTTAGCCCCAGAAAAAGAGAGAGAAAGACTCACCATCGTCATCCGCCGGCCACTGCCGACAAGTTGGAAAAATGGTCGAAGAGAATAGGAAAGGGGTGAAAGATGAAAAGAAGTAAAATAAAAACGCTTACAAACCATGCAAACACAGTCTTAACGCAAACACTGTCATACCATGCAAACTACAGACATGCAAGTAAAGAGAGGATAAGAAAAGAAAAAAAAAGTATGAAGAGTATAACAAAAAGTGGGTAAGTTTACGTTACGAGCTACATCTAAGTTCGTGTTAGTCTAATTTTTTTTTAATATAATTTTATTGATGGCATATCACACGCTGGCATGTCACAAACTGGCATTAATCGTCAACAGACCTAAACCTCGACCATTAGCCTCAGAGTTCTTGTTGCTAATTGTTTTATTACTTTAAACGACGTTAGTAAGGACTGTATACAAAGTTTTGTCCGATGAATAAACGCTGATATTCTTGTAATTATGAGGTCTATGGCTACTGAAATTCGGTTGATTTATTTAATATATAATTCTCGTGCTTCGAACACTATGCGTAGGCTATGCGTAGGCTAGGCGCTACATAGCGCCTAGCCTACCCAACCGTCAGCCATCATCATTTTCTCTTCATTCATTTCTCGCTGCATTTATCATTTATTGCTTATTTTTAAACATGGAATTTGAACGAAGAGACGTACGTAAGCTGATTTATTTCTTCTGGAAACGTGGAATGTCACCTGCAATCATAGCAGCAGAGATAATTCGACACTTGGTGCTGAAACAACAAATGAACGTACATGTCGTCGGTGGGTGGCTCAATTCAAGGAAAACAATTTCAATGTCGATGATAAACCACGTTGTGGTCGGCCATCACTGGATTTGAACACAGGTATACAAAACTTTCTGGATACAGAGAAGTATGCTACGACTAGGAGTATTGCATTAGAACTGGGAGTTTCTCACAGAACAATTCAGCAGCATCTTATTCAGATGGGGAAACGTTATTTATCTAATCGATGGATTCCACATTATTTAACTGTTGAACAAAAGGCAAACCGTGAACGAATATGTTTAGAGTTGTTGGAGATGCTGCAAATGATTTCTTGGGACAATTAATTACAATGGACGAAGTTTGGATCTATTGGGACAATGATGGCAGCTATCACCATATGAGTTGGAGAGGAGATGGTGATATCCCAAATGTGGAAGTTCAACGGACGTTGACCATTCGTAAACATCTGCTCTCGGTATACTGGGACTGCAAGGGTGTTCTCCTTTTGGAGGTATTGCCACGTGGACAAACAATAAATGCTGATATTTACTGTCAGCATTTAGATCGCTTGAAGGTAGCAATTCAGCAAAACGTCGGCGACTAGTTAATGGGGGATACCACCATCTTCACTACCTCCATGATAACGCGAAGCCTCATACAGCTGCTAAAACTGTTCAGAAACTGCGCGATCTCGGTTTTACAGTATTGCCACATCCCCCATATTCACCAGACCTCGCACCGTCTGATTTTTACCTTTTCTCCCCACTTAAATCTTCAATTCGTGGTAGGAAGTTCTCATCTGCGGAAGAAATTCACGCTGTTCTAGATGCCTGGATTACCGCTAAACCACGAACATTCTTTGCACATGGCATCAGGAAATTGCCAGGAAGATGGCAAAAATGTATTGCAAATAAAGGCGATTACTTTGAACATCTTTCTACCACTGAAGATTAATTATGTTTGGTTTTATTGAATAAATTTTATTTATCGGACAAAACTTTGTATACAATCCGTATTAAAATGCCTATCTAAACGGTTTTTAAACATATTAACGCTGGTACAGTTCACGACGGATGCGGGAAGATTATTCCATTTATCAATTACTTTAAATGTAAAAAAGTTTTTAGCAATGTTAGTAATGAAACGTCTGTCACGTAATTTATGATAAATCCGTTATTAAGAGTATTGCTATTATCGAAAATGAACAATATCAAAATTTACGATATCGATTTTATTAACGATTTTGAAAACTTCAATACGCTCCCACCTTAATCTCCTAGTTTCGAGTGAATGCGAGTCTAACTCTTTGCTCCTATCTTCGTAAGATTTGTTGCGTAGTGACGGAATTAGTTTTGTGGCGCGTCGCTGAACTCTTTCCAACCTATCAATATCTTCACCCAAATACGGGCACTAAAACTGAACGACATATTCTAAGTGAGGCCTGACTAGGGACTTGTAAAAGGGCAATATGATATTCCTCGATTTAAATTCGAAATTACGCGCTATGAACCCACTTCTCCGTCCACTCCATAATCCTATTTACATCGTCCACGTTACCAACTTTACCGCCTATTTTAATATCGTCCGCGAATTTTGACACGTTACTGGTCAAGCCTACATCTATGTCGTTAATGTAGATTACGAATAGCAATGGGCCTAACACTGAACCCTGTGGGACACCGCTACCTACATCCAACCACCCCGATTCACTACCATTAACTACCACCCTCTGCCTCCTAGCACGAAGCCATTCTTCTAACCAGTTAGCTACCTGACCGCGTATATCGTGCGCTTTGACCTTCGCAATTAATCTCCTATGCGGAACTGTATCGAACGCCTTTTTGAAATCTAAATAAATAACGTCAGCCGCTCTATGCCTATCGTATTCGCGCACTATTTCGTTATAAAATTCTAACAACTTGGTTAAACAAGACCTATGGCGTCGAAACCCATGCTGACTACTATTAATCAAATCTCTACTTTCTAAGTGATCGATGATACGATCCCTAACTACGGATTCCAAAAGTTTACCGACAATTGACGCTAAGGTAATGGGCCTATAATTGCTAGCTACTGCGCGGTCGCCTTTTTTAAAAATAGGCGTGACGTTAGCTAATTTGAAGTCTTCAGGAATAATCCCCGTTTCGAGTGACTGATTAAAAATCTTCGTTAAGGGGCCTACGATAACGTCTTTCAAATCTTTGAAATGTCTGGGATAAAAAACGTCAGGGCCTGGAGCCTTGCTAACTTTTAGCCTATCGATATAATGCGCAATCTCACCCTCGTAAATAGTTATTTCATCCAAAATAGTCTCGCTACTAAATGGAACGATATCGTCCATGTCGGGGACATTATTTACGTCTTCTACAGTAAGAACTGTCGCATAAAAATTATTGAAAACACCCGCCATCGCCTGAGCGTCAGAAGCCAAGGCGCCATTAACATCCACTAGAGGGCCTATGTTATCTGGCTTACGATTATTAACGTATTCAAAAAACTTTTTTGGATTATGTTTACTATCCGCAGCTATAAGTATCTCTAAATTACGCTTAGCATTCCTAACTGATCTTTTAACCTGACGTCTAAGCTCGATATATCTATTAAAGTTAGCTGCCGTGCCATTGCGCTTATTAAGTCTATACGCTCTATTACGCTCGTTTATGAACTCACCTATTTCCCTAGTCCACCACTTGGGCCTACCATGATTTCTAGCGCGCTTGGGCCTACGAGGAATAAACTCCCTTTCAATATTCCTAAAACTTTCTTTAAACGCCACCCAATGCAAATTTGTGTCATTACCCATAAATAAGTTATCCCAGTCCACTATTCTCATCCTATCCGCAAAACTATCGAAATTAGCCCTACGAAAATCAGGGACTTCTATTACGTTACTATCCTTAGTGTTTTCTATCAATAACTTAAACCTAAGAATTTGATGATCACTACATCCTAAACTCTCGCCTACTTCTAAACCTTCGACTATATTCTCGCCGTTCGTCATCACCAAATCTAAAATATTATCACCGCGCGTTGGTTCGGTAACCATCTGTCGTAAAAAGTTATCTTCCATAAACTCAATCAATCTCAAACCCTCCTCATTACCAGTAAAAGTCTCATAATTAACATTAGGGCAGTTAAAGTCTCCGACAATTATACTATTCCGATTGTCAATAAAGTTACCAAGAAGTATTAAAACTAATACTACGCGCCCTAACTTCAACATATCGCATTAATTGCTGCCGGAAAATCTAACTTAACCTCGATAGCCCTAAGGGAATTACGAATGTACAGCAAAACGCCGCCACCAAACCTATGTAACCTATCATTAGTAAAGAGTTTAAAACCCGGTATATCAAGTTCCCCCAACAAGTCCCGAGTCACGAAATTTAACCAAGTTTCAGTGATGGCAACTATATCGTAGTTGCCGGAATAAATTATCACCTTAAATTCATTTAATTTATTTCTAATACTACGTGTGTTACAATAAAAGACGTTTAAGTTAATTTTTACCACGGGCCCGCGTTTTAAACTATTTTTCACATCGGGCCCGCGTTCCCCGGACCCACAACGTTTAAAGAAGGCTTCGACCTATACAGCTTTCGCACATTTTCGTCTATTAACCTACCTAGCCTAGCATTACCTATTTCATTAAAATGCACCCCATCTTTTATAAAAAGGCTAGGATCATTGAATTCGGACCACAGCTTTACAAAGGGTACATTTTCCTCAGCACAAATCTCTTCTAATTTATTATTCAAAAATATTGTTTTTGACGTAATCCTAAGACCCAACCCGTGCCTAGGGGTAATACCTAGAACTAAAGACCTATCTGACCTCGCCTTCAGGGACCTAATTAACCCCCTATATCTCTCCAAAAAGTCAGGCACTCTCGTATCGGGCCTATACGAGTCGTTGCCTCCTACCATCGTCACCAACATCGAGTGACGGGAGGCAACGTCAATCTTATCCACTTCGTCTCTAACTTTGTCAACCCTGGCCCCTGGGAGACAGACCCTCCTCCTCTTGGTTGGATGCCGTTCAACGAACTCTTTGTCCATGTGGCGCACTAAAGAATCCCCAATTAAAATAGTTTCCCCATCATTCACGTCCCTTTCCAAATGGGCGAAAGGGTTCGAAACCTCGATAGGGGGGGGATTCCTATCACCTAACGTACGCGGCCTAGCTCCGACCTTAACTTCTCTAAATTCCTCCCCATCTACTACTCTCGGACTAACCTTAACCCCTTCCTTAACTCTATCCAACCTTCCCGACAAGCTACCTAAACTAGAAACTAGGTTACGCACCTCACTCTTCAAATTACTAACGTCTTCAACGTTAGTATTGGTTCGGCTTCCGTCAACCGTAGCCCTACCCCTGCCCTCATCAAGCGTTGCAAGTCTTTCCGCTACCTCACGTACACTGCGTTTTATGTCAACTATTTCCTCCATTAACTCGCAAAAGAAACAAACTAATCTCTCGGTAATCGCCATAGGACCGCCGTTATAATCTTTAAATTCCAAATACCACCGGTTTACCCTACACCTAACACACGACGCTTTCTGCGACGGCATCGCGCAGTTAAAAATTAGTTTAAACCGTCACAAGTTTAAGTTAAATTAAGCCGGCACGCTATGAAAACTTCTAAATCGCTAAAAACCACTAATATTCAATTACTTAACTATAACAACGTGAATATAAACGCAAGTATATAAAATTCAAAACTTTCCAAAAGTAAAATTCTCAGCAATATGCAAAAGTAGATGCAATATCAGAGAGCTCAGGAAATGCGTCCGTTCAGTACAGAGTCTGATGATGATGATGATTTAGACTCTGATAATCCTATTTATTCCTTAAAAGAAAAGGTATTATTTTATACATATATTCATTCACCCAAATCCACTCTCTCTCGCACATTCTTAACCGTAGAACTATAACGTGGGGTCGCCGGCGACCCCACACAACATACACAAATGTAGCATTGTAGAACCACGTTGTGATTCCAGGGTTAAAATTCTAACACGTGCCCATTCCCTTGGATCGACCGATTTTATAGGTGCCAATTTCAGTGATAAAGATTCAAAATACCCATCTACATTATTAACGACCTCAACACAAAAACGAATGATGGTCACTTATCAATTTTGAACTTTAATATTAGAAGCCTTGCTAAACCTCATGATGTCCTCAAAGAGGAACAGAACCGTATAAATACAGTATCTTTTTCCTTTAGAGGGCTATACATTTTTCGACACTTTCCGCATAGAAAGAAGACGCATTCGTATTTAAATAAAAAATATTAAAAAATGCACAAAAATTCACCCACTCTGTACAGTAGAACCCCACATTGAAACATGTGCTGTAAATCTTACCCTTGACAAAACCTTTCTCAACATACTGGCAATATACAGACCACGTAACGATAACGCAAATAACTACATTAATACGTTA
Source organism: Bathynomus jamesi (assembly GCA_023014485.1). Classification (NCBI taxonomy): domain Eukaryota; kingdom Metazoa; phylum Arthropoda; class Malacostraca; order Isopoda; family Cirolanidae; genus Bathynomus; species Bathynomus jamesi. Next base: position 474,710 of record JAJOZX010001433.1, on the reverse strand, counting down.
CAGGATCAAATCAGACATCAATCCCTAAAGAGCTCACGCTCTTTCATCTTCGAGGACTTTAATATAGACTTAATGAAAATAGTGACAGACTGCATTGCCAAATCATTATGGAATACAATGATCTTCCAAGGATATAACTTATAAGACCTACGTAACAAGGCCAACACGTCCCCATACTGACATTACCAAATCTTCTCTTATCGACACCACATATGGTCAGATATAGATCCACAATACATACAGGAGACAGGGATACTCTTGCAGGCATAAATGACCACCTCCCACATTACGTCACAATCAAAACAACGGCAAACACCCTAAAGTACACAAATATTAAATTCAGGAAAACAAGGCATAATCAACTTAATAAATTCAAAACAAAATTCGGCGAAACAGATTTCGATTTCATTGACAACCCGTATACAAATGTAAACACCAAATTTGAAAAGTTCCAGGAATCCCTTTGGCATGCTTTTAATGAATTCTGCTCCATCATTGAAAAAAAATATTCCTACGGTTCGAAGCAACAATTCATGGTTGATCCCAGGTCTAAAAACATCTATTAAACAAAAACACAAACTATATAAAAATGTGGAGGAAAGTCTAATCGCGAAGGAAGTCTACACTCACTATAAAAACAGACTTAATTCATTATTATTAATACACAATGCTAAAGCTAATTACTACAAAATACAAAAATACGTAATATACAAAGGCGATCCCAAACAATACTGGAAGACTCATTTAACAAAGCGCTTAATAAAAACCTAACAAAACCCTTTACTTCCCGGAAAAGCTATTAGTAAATAATGAGCCCATAACGGACAAAATAAATATTTTAAACACTTTCATCGATTATTTCACCGAAGTGGTGTCCAACCTTGCTTCTAAAATACCACCTATGGTGCGGTTTTTCGATACGTACCTAAGCCCTCCATTACCACACTCTTTCTTCCTATCCCCGATTACGGCACACGATCTAATGACAGCCATAAAACAATTAAAAAATAAAAGTTGTACGCTAGACACAATCCAAAACAGAATTTACAAAGATTGCGCAAACTTAATTGCACCCATGCTTTGAAAGTTCATAAACCTATACATTAAAAATGGTGTCTTCCTAGACGGCCTAAAAAAGGCTACACTATGCCCTATCTATAAATCAGGTGATAAAATCTTCCCCTCAAACTACAGACCTACTTCCATCCTCCTAACCGTCAGTAAACTATACGAGAGAGTAATACAGGGTGTCCCAGAATTAACTATCTATTTCAATGAAATCGGACAAATTTAATAAAAACTGACATAATTTTGTGTTTATTACTAAATTATGATACAAAAACAAATAGATTTATAAATCATAAGTCAAAACTTTATTGAGAAGTTTCAACATGTGCACCGTCTGTATCTCTGCAAATTTCAAATCTATCCTCAGCGCTGCGAAACACATGTTGAAGCATTTCAGGTGTTATCTCCCGCACTGCCAACTGGATGCGTTCTTTAAGTTCAGCTAAACTATTGATCTTTTGGCGATAAACCTTTGTTTTTATGAAACCCCATGCAAAGAAATCCAGGGGTGTCAAATCCGGAGAACGCGGAGGCCAAGGTCGAGGTCCTCCACGTCCAATCCACCGATTCGGAAGGCGTCTGTTGAGGTATTCTTGAACAATTAGAGCATAATGACATGGTGCTCCATCTTCTTGAAACACAACATTATCAAGAATGCCATCATCAAGAAGCTGTGGTTCGAGAAACTGCTGAAGATATCAAGGTAGACGGTACCTGTTACAGTTGTTTCCGCAAAGAAGAATGGGCCATAAATTTTGGATTTGGTCATTCCAAGCCACACGTTAACTTTTGGAGAGTCTCTTTGCCATTCTAAAAATAAAACTATGAAAAACTATGAGAAAATTATGAAAATAAAATTATGAACAAAATTTAGAAATTTATACATTTTTAACACATATTAAACATGATAAACATAAATAAAAGTGTGTTTTTAAAAAATTTGTCCGATTTCATTGAAATAGATAGTTAATTCTGGGACACCCTGTATATAATCAAATAATAAAATTCATATTCAAATACAAAATAATACACAAACAACAATTTGGCTTTCTAAATAAATATACGACTAATGACGCAATAACCACAATATTAGAGGAACTTTATAACAATCTCAACGACAAAAAATTTCAATAATTCATCCTACGTGGTTAACAGGGCACAGTTTATAGCACAGGAATCTTTTACCTCACAGACAAGACGCATCTCCCACGGGGTGCCCCAATGGAACATTCTGGCACCTATCCTGTTCCTCCTTTATATAAACGACTTCCACAGGTCACTAAATAACTCTTCTTGCTACCAGTATGCAGCTGATACTTCAATCATAATCTCGCATAAAGACTTACTACCACTCCAAACGACCACCTACAATGAACTCCAAAGTGTTTATGTATGGCTTAATGCCAACAAACTATCTTTAAATATTAAAAATACAGCTTATATAGTCATCACAAAAAAGAAATCGTTGCCTCCTTTAAACCTACACAATGCATTCAGTCCCTGTTCAGCGAGTACACTCGGCCAAACTTCTGGGAATTACCATCGATTCAAACCTCACATTCAAAGAGCACACTGAAGATCTATGCAACAAATTAGCCAAGGTCTTATTCATAATTACGAAAGTCAGTGCATTCCCAAAATAGGTTCTTCGATCCACATACTTCACCATGGTGTACCCACGCCAACAATACTGCATTAGTGCTTATGGAAGCACACGTCAATTTTCGCTACAGCCATTGGTAGTAATGCAAAAAAAGATTAGGAAAATTTATAAATCGAACAAGCATAATAAAAGTACAGATCAAATGTTTCATGAGTTAAAAATCCTTAAACTAGGCGAAATCTATAAAATTAACATTGCCTCATATAATTATGTATCAAATCGTCCTTAATATTGTTCCAGAAATCATCCAAAACAAAATATTAGCTTACCAAACGCAACGCCACTTTAACACAATCAGACACGTACATCAGAAAACCGAATCATACTCTGGATTGTGCGATTCGATCCTTATCCTCAACTAGTCCAAACCTTTGAAATTCATTTGATCAAGAGATAAAACAATCTAGGACACTAAAAATCTTGCAAAGGAAACTGAAAGACAATTCATTAAGTCATACAAGCCATAACTCTGCATCCCCAGTCTTATTTCAATAACAAAATGAAACTACATAACCTTGTTTCCATATTTATTTTCATATTTCTATATAGCAAAACAAAACTAATAACAGCCGGTAAAATAAAACCAAATAGGAGCAAGGTCAAAGCATCTAAGGTTGTTAAGATACTGAATAAGGAAGGTAATAAATACTTCGATACTTTAATTATGTAATATTTAATTATACTTCAGCGTTTAATATTGAAATAAACACGAAGGTACAATCTTAGCTGAATACCTATATGTAATTATGTGTAGTTATGTGAATATGTAAGCTCAGCTGACTATCCTAACTGTACAGTATGTATTTCTAAACGTACTGCATATTTGTAGCTTACAACAGATACTATCCATGTACTTTTCTCTCTTTGCCTCTATATCTTTAAGTTAGCGTACATAACTTCGCTACTCTGCATTATCTATGAAGATTTACCATACAACTCCATTCTATTGATAAAGCATTAAATTTGCTTGTTGATGGCAATTCTTTGCTATGTTAATATATGAAGGTATTACCGTCCCATTTGTCCAAGTGTATAATGGGCATGTGTGTGTATACGCATGCGGGTGCGTATTATGGATATACTGTATATGTGTGTGTGTGTGTGTGTGCGTCTATATGTATGTACATTAGGGTGTGTCAATTTTGGGGGTGAAATGACTAAATTGAAAATCATGTGGTTTGGTAGCAATTTAATGTAATCATTTGGCATACAAAATAATATCCTTGCTTCAAAAACAATAAAAAATAACTCCTACCTACATCAATTTTAATTAAAAAATTCCATTTTTCCGTAAATTCGTAACAAAATAACAAATGTGCGCAAACATCCTATTAACATTTAAAGTGGCAATAAGATATCATTCAGAGTCTTTATTTGAAAGTAACCAATGCAGTCATGTCCTTTTTGCTGCAGTTCCTTGACATCAGCATTCGGCTTGCTAGTTGCGCTTTGATGTAGCCTTCTCGCCTCTCGTGACTGTAAACTTGACTAGCTGCTTCTGTGACAATTTTCACACATCTCTCCACACTCTGAGTGTGAGAAGGCCACTTTGGCACTTGCATTGGGGCCTCTTTAAGTTGTGTTAAATCTTTGTTTGTTATACATGTTGTCAGTAGTGGCTCCAAAACTTCCGAACTCAAGTTAACTAATTCTGACAATTTCGTGGCATTGACGTTTATCGGAGGTACCTTCCTTGTCTGAACAGAGCAGTCTCCCTGCTGGTCATCATCTAGTGATGTTCCTCTAAGCTTTAGAATGATTTCCACAGCCTCAGTTCGCTCTTTGGTACATTGGCTGCAGAGTATTGCTTGCAAAACTGCCTCTGGCCTAGCATACCAAGCGAACCTTCTCACCACAGCACGATGTCCACCACTACTTTCCTTTGGGTTCTCAGTAGCTGTAATTGAAACAAGATGTGGTTGGGCCCCTCCATCCACATTGGATTAAGTTTTACATTGAACCAGTGAGGAAGATAAAACCCAATAATAAATTCAACAATCAACATCAAATTCTGTAGCATTTTGCCCTTCAGTGCATGTTTGGAAACCCAAATCCTGCAGAAACGAATCGCTGTAGTTAACCAACGACTGTGACTTATGGGTCCAATCTCCAAGAGAGCCAGATTTTGAGGCAACTCTCCTGATCTGATTGCTTGAACAGTACAATAAGCGTAAGATTGATCCGTGCTGAGGTCTTTGATAACTTCTTCAGACAACACTGGAAGGGGAGGGCCTACTTCGACCTTTGGAAATTGTATTTATTTCTAATTCCTTTGCTTCATCTAGCATGTTGCCAAGGGGGCCTGACCACTTGTTGTTGCTCTTTGTAGGACCATCAAGTTCCTGGATGAGATGACGAAGAGGTAGTTCCCCTGTGTGCAAATCACATACAATCCAAACAAGCCTTCTTCCAAGTTTTTTCTCTAAATGCGTCATAACACCACCCTGCCATCCAGTGTTCACCGCAGTTGAGTCTCCACCAACGGCCTGCAGTGAACTGTCAAGTCTTCTCTCTTGAAGCCAACATATTATTTGATCAGCAATTGCCTCTGCATGTTTCTTGACTTCTACTTCTGCTTCAGGAACAAAGTGAAACAAATAGCAGCCACCAGGTTCGGAACACACAGAGTAGTGTTCTTCTTTGATGAGACCGGGAAACTTTCTGTCCATTCCCTCTACCTCTAGGAGAACTTTTGTGTCATCTCTTCTTCCATCAAACAAAAGGCAAGAGAGACCTTCCTCCTTCAAATCTTTTTCATGCTGATCAGATATTTCCTTCATTATTTTTTCTTGTGCTCTTCTTATCTTATTATGATCTATCACTAAGGATGTATCCTCTCGGCTGATGAGGCCTGCATCTATCCAAGCGGCAGTGGCAATCTCTGCAGTCTCTCGTAGCCCCATATGGTGGCGAATACTGGCAAGGGCAATGTTTGAGATGTCTTTAGTGTTGTATTTCATTCTCTTCGGCGAAGGTTCAGATGGCATTTTGGAGCTATCATCTGATGTTGCTTCTTTCTGTTCATCTGAAGAGCTTTCAAAGAAGTGAGAAACCTCTTGATAGAGCTCTTCATCTCTTTAGGTGGCTTCTTCACTCTTCTTTTTCTTCCTTTCTTCCCTCTCTCAGATTTTCTCTTTTTTCTTAGCAATAACAATCTGTTTTTTGGTTTCTGAATAATCTGCTGAACCAATCTGCATACTTCCTTGGCCTCCTGCCTTTGTTCTCTGCGCCTTTATGAAAGCCAGCTCCAAAACAGGGATCTTCTTCTCACGAGGACAGCGACAATCAATGTGAGGGTGAGGTTCTCTTCTGCATGAGGGAGAACAATTGGCTTCAGAACACAACTCTATGGGACACTGGCAGTTAAAAATGTCAAGAAGAGTATCAATTGTGTGTGCAGAAATTTATTTTTCTTTGCTAGTTTTCCTTTACCAAGTGATGTCTCAACTGCTTTGTGCCACAGCTTTTAGCTCAATAGTTCTATACTGATTGAGTACAGGTGGTTTGAATAACACATTAGCTTTTTTCCACTGATGCAGAAGAGGGGGAATCATGTCCCTTATGAGCTCTTTCTCTGTGTAGTTCCTTCTAGCCTTTGTATTTTGTTCACGAAGGAGTAACCCTAGTCTCAGCATGTCTCGCACTGTTGGTAGTTCTGATACGGGAAGCTCCTTGCCTGTACTGACTAACAGGCTCAAGTGGCATGATGACTGACCTCTTGTCTTCAATTTTGGCATCTTAGGAATATCTGAAAAGAAAGAAAAACGTTTAAGTATTTTATATCAATTACAATGTTTCAAAGTTTAATCATTCGATGTTCTAAAATTCAATAAAAAAATATTTCATGGGATTACAACATAATTAGACAGAAGAATATGATAATAATAAATAATTGTAATAATCAATAATCCATACTTACAGTTAAACTGTAGTATTCGTCTAGTAGAATAACTATGAAGTAGGTACAAGAGCAATAACAGCAAACCACCGTCTATGACATCTAAGAGGCAACTGAGGACTGAGAGTGAGGGACAGTTCTATTCATGTTGTGACTTGTGCGTTGTACAACAACTATATGACCTTGAAAACACTCCATATGCGATCAGTGGGATAATTCTGTGACACATGAACAGTTAACCAATTTATGTCCTATTATTTAGTAAAAGAGTCAATTTCTGAGACTTTAAGGTAAAATTGATGTAGGTAAAGGTTATTTTATTTCATTTTGGTTGGCCAATTTCAAGTTTTGACATGAAAAGACTATATTTTCACAACCAAAATTGATTTGAAAAAAGTTGACAAAATTGACACACCCTAATGTACATGTGTGTATGTGTGGACATACAGTATGTATGTATGTACGTGTGTGTGTGTGTGTGTGTGTGTGTGTGTGTGTGTGGATAACCTCGTTGCAGTTCCGTGCGCTTTTCACCGGACATAGCCAGGTACATGACTCCAGATTTGAAAAAATTTACTGGAGCACAGCTCTGAATTTACTTTTTTTCCCCTTACACCACTAGATAGGTTAATGATAGTAAACTTGAACTGACGACATACCAATTACAAATTGTTTTAGCTAAACATAATAATACAATAATGTACAGTTTATAACTCACCTTAAGTTTATTTATTCATTGCAGCAGCAACAGTGGACGATGTTAGACCTTGCATGTAGGCATTTGTTGTGAATTTACCGCCATGTATGCTTGGCCACTGATCAATGGCTTTCTGTGTGATCATTACAGCAGATCTAGTGCCTGGAGCTGGACCCTCCTTCACAATTCTGCACAGCTTAGTCAAATGAGATGGCTTAATGGATCCTTTGTGTTCAACAATGTAACCAAGCATGGAGAATGTCCCTTCAGCTGGTGCTTCACTCCAGGCAGTTGATCCATCTTTATCAAAATGCTTTAATCTCTCTGTGATTCCTTTCCACAGCTGTTCTATATATTCTGTCAGCCAATTTATCACTGAGTCTTTTGTAAAACTACTTTCAGATCTGGTTCTGGATGGTCTAGCAACTTCAGCAACCTGGTAGTAATCAGAACGTTTCTTGGTGTATTTGTAAACTTCATTTAGGATGTAATCCTCAGCTGTTAGTTCCTTTTGCTGCCCTGTGGTATCGTGCTTAAATTCAGAAACTACATCATTTGCATTTCCTCCATTAGCTAATTTGGAAATTGTTTCCATCACTCTTAACATAACAGTTTTCCCTCCTTCTTTATAAAATATATTTTCTACAAATTCTGCACTAACTGTGGTTTTTTGAGCTACTTGCAACATAATCTTTGTTACATAGGAAATCAATACATAGAACTTGGCACTAATTTCTTTCTCTTGTGGATGATCAAAAAACACAATTTTCCACAAATCTGTCAAATTGATCAAATTCGTAATTAACCATGCGAGTATCAGATTTGAGTTTTGGTCTCTTAAAACCAATGATATTGTCAAGAACCATATTGGTATAGTCAAGGCCTGATCTCAGATTTGAAGAGTGATTCTGAATAAAGTCTAAAAGCTCACTTAGTTTACAAATTTTCTTCAATGCATCAACGTGGGCTCTGTTCACAAGATGCATTAAGTCCCATCGAAATTTGAAATTTTCTCCAAACAACTTTTTCATTTCGTTTTTAAATGGCTCGTTGTCCTTACAAAAAGCCCCATCTCCAACCATTCCAGATACCTTGGATTTAATTGCTTCTTCAGATAGTTTCAAGTGATTAGGAGACTTCAACACATCAAAAATTTCATTGGCCAAATAAACTCCTGATTTGCTGCGTACTAAATTTATCCCAGCAAGTTTTACAGTCTTATCTTCTTCACTCATAACTAATACAACTAGCATGCTTAATCCCAAAATTGTTCCAATGTCAGCTGTTATTGTTACTGAAGTTTGTTCTAAGAACCACTTTACAGTTTGTTCTTTAAGTTGATTATCTAATAGCTCACAAATTGTCTCGCACGCATGTGTGCTATGATTCAAATTTCCAACCTCACAACCTGACCTATGTAATACAGCTAGAAGTACTGGATATAGAGCCCATGCAGTGTTTGTTTTCATTATGTAGTATAAGATGTTGCCACATAAGTCTTCTATGCGTTTAGTAGTGTTCCGAGAAGATGTTTTCATCACTTCATAAACAGCAGCTCTTTGATGATGCTGAAGTTTAATTAAATGTCTCTTCAGGTGGGTTTTCAGATTTCTAAACCATCTCTCTTGATTTTCTCCTTGTTTGCATACATAGGTTAAATCTTTAACATTGAAGTAACCTTTTATGTTAGAATGTTTGTCTGAAGCACATGCTTTGGGGTCTGTGCAAGCTATGCAATATAATGTAAACATTTTATCATCAGAAGCATCATCAATATCTTCTTGATACCGGCTTACGTAAATAATCGTAAGCCGGTAAAGGATAACATAGGCCCTCTAGTGGATGTAAATGGCGCTTTGGCTTCTGACGCTCAGGCGATGGCGGGTATTTTCAATAACTTTTTTGCGACAGTTTTTACCGTAGAGGACGTAAATAATGTCCCCGACGTTGACGATATCGTTCCATTTAGTAGCGAGACTATTTTAGATGAAATAACTGTTTACGAGGCTGAGATTGCGCATTATATCGATGGGCTAAAAGTTAGCAAGGCTCCAGGCCCTGACGCTTTTTATCCTAGACATTTGAAAGATTTGAAAGACGTTATCGTAGGCCCCTTAGCGAAGATTTTAATCAGTCACTCGAAACGGGGATTATTCCTGAAGACTTCAAATTAGCTAACGTCACGCCTATTTTTAAAAAAGGCGACCGCGCGGTAGCTAGCAATTATAGGCCCATTAGCTTAACGTCAATTGTCGGTAAACTTTTGGAATCCGTAGTTAGGGATCGTATTATCGATCACTTAGAAAGTAGGGGTTTGATTAATAGTAGTCAGCACGGGTTTCGACGCCATAGGTCTTGTTTAACTAATTTGTTAGAATTTTATAACGAAATAGTGCGCGAATACGATAGGCATAGGCAGCTGACGTTATTTATTTAGATTTTAAAAAGGCGTTCGATACAGTTCCGCATAGGAGACTAATTGCGAAGGTTAAAGCGCACGGTATACGCGGTCAGGTAGCTAACTGGTTAGAAGAATGGCTTCGTGCTAGGAGACAGAGGGTCGTAGTTAATGGTAGTGAATCGGGGTGGTTAGATGTAGGTAGCGGTGTCCCACAGGGTTCAGTGTTAGGCCCATTGTTATTCGTAATTTACATTAACGACATAGATGTAGGATTGACTAGTAACGTTTCAAAATTCGCGGACGATACTAAAATAGGCGGTAAGGTTGTTAACGAGGACGATAGAAATAGGATCCAAGACGATGTAAATAGGATTATGGAGTGGACGGATAAGTGGCAGATGCAATTTAACGTAGATAAATGTAAAGTTTTGCATATAGGTTCTCGCAACAATAATTACGCGTACACGATGGATGATAGGGAGTTAGCGAGCGTTGACGAGGAAGTAGATTTAGGCGTACGCGTAACTAAAGATTTAAAGGTTAGGAACCAGTGCCTGGAGTCTTGCGCAAAAGCTAATAGGATGTTAGGCTTCATAGCGCGTAATTTCGAATTTAAATCGAAGGATATTATATTGCCCCTTTACAAGTCCCTAGTCAGGCCTCATTTAGAATATGCAGTTCAGTTTTGGTGCCCGTACTTGCGTGAGGATATTGATAGGTTAGAAAGGGTTCAGCGTCGTGCCACGAAACTTATTCCGTCATTGCGCAATAAGCCTTATGAAGATAGGATTAAAGAGTTAGACTTGTATTCACTCGAAACTAGGAGATTAAGGGGGGAGCTTATTGAAGTTTTCAAAATCGTTAATAACATCGATAACGTAAATTTTGATAAATTGTTCACTTTCGATAATAGTAATACTCGCAATAACGGATTTAAGTTGCGTGGCAGACGTTTTATTACTAATATCGCTAAAAACTTCTTTACGTTTAAAGTAATTGATAAATGGAATAATCTTCCTGCGTCAGTCGTTCATTCTACCAGCGTTAATATGTTTAAGAACCGTCTTGACAGACATTTTAAAGGTATTAACGTTGTTTAATTTAAAAAACAAAGTTAGCAACGAAGCTCTGGTGGTGGTGCTCGAGGATGAGTCTGTTGACGATGGATGCCAGCTTGTGACATGCCAGCGTGTGATGCCAGCAATAATTAAAAAAAAAAAAAAAAAAAAAAAAAAATTAGACTAACACGAACGTAGATGTAGCTCGTAGCGTAAACTAACCCACTTTTTGTTTAACTTTACCTACTTTTTTTTTTTACTTTGCATGTCTGTAACTCTTTCCTTGCATGTTTAGTTTGCATGGTATGACAGTGAGTTAAGACTGTGTTTGCATGGTTTGTAAGCGTTCTTATTTTACTTCTTTTCATCTTTCACCCCTCTCCTATTCTCTCCGACTATTTTTCTGACTTGTCGGCAGTGGCCGGCGGATGATGATGGTGAGACTTTTTTCCTCTTTTTCTGAATGAATGTTAACCCAAGAGTGATAGGTGTTGCTCCTTACTTAACCTCTCATTCTCTTCTCTTCTCTTAACCCCTTACTCTTTCCTTTATCTCGGGCTAGCCTTAGAGTGGATCTTAGGGTCTTTGTTAGCCTTAGCTTCTGTAGATCTGTAGATCATCTTCATCCTCAACAGCTATATCTACATCAGGCATATTAGTGTCACTATTTGCAATATTTTCCATTATATCACTTGGTACTGAAAATGAATCATCAGCATGCCCTAGATCCTTCTTTTCCACCAATTTGAATGTAGATTTGATCAAATCATTGTTCAGGATTTCTTGTATTGATTTACACTTGCTTAAATGGGCTATGGAAATGTCAAATTTGTTGCTTTTTGCTTTATTAGATTTGGATGCAACACTTGAACTTGAAGGCATATTTTGACTCTTCTCTTTATTAACCACAACAGCTTGGTGAGTTTCTTTTGTTAGGCGCAAAATTGCATTCAATGTCTTCTGGATTTGGGAATTTTCAAATTCCTCTAAAGCAGTTTTGTTAGTCTGATGCGCAGATTCCTCACTTACCTTTTGTTTCTTAGGTGGAGGAGAAGCACTTTCTTCAGTCTGTGAAACATCTAGTGAAAAAGTTTCATTTTCTAGATTAGCAGTTGATGAAGTTGGTTCATTTTTCTGAGGTCTAGCACTAGCACATTTTGTGAACAAACTAAATGACTGCTTTGCCGTATCTCTTTGCTGCACTTCATCCTGGTATTTCTTTACTGCAATATCTAAGCTGTGGGCCCAAACTCTGGGACCTCTTGTATTGTAACAAATATTTTTTTTGGAATTAAAATGTTCCTCCCAGTTTTGCTTCTTTGAATATTTGTTCTTGCATTGACCACAAAAGTAACCCCTTTTAACACCCTCACTTTTCTCTCCAACTTCATCAATATTAGGATCCATTATTGATTATTGACTACCTTAAAAAATACAAAATAAGTAAAAGTTAGTAAATATAGTATGGTAAAAGTGAGTAAAAGTAAGTAAATATAGTACAATGAAAGTAAGTAAAAGTAAGTGCTTTAAACTTAGTAAAAGTAAGGAAGAGTAAGTAAAAGTAGGTAAGTTAAAGTAAGTAAAAGTAAGTTTAAACTTAACTAAACTTTTCAATTCTAGAGTCATGGTGGATTACTTAAAACCGCACAAGTAATTATCTGGCCAATTTATCAAACCTGGCCGAGATCAATGGAACATAGTCCAATCCTGATAATTTTATATTAAAAAAATATACGTTTTAATAAATTTTAATTATCAAAACATTGAAGCTTAACAAAAAATAAAAATAATTGTTAAATATGGAATTACCAACTAAACTTAAAATAACTAAATTTGTAATTTAAAAAAATTGGTTTGTACAAGAACGTATACGCAAAAAAATTGCATAACGTCTAGCGGATGAACAAAACCCAAACCCAAATTTACTTTTTCTCATGGTCAAATTTACTGGAGCAATGCTCCCAAGATCCCAGGAATCTGGAGTCATGGCCAGGTATACCCGGCTCATCTGGTACCGTTCTGAGCCAGGCATTTAGTCATCTTTTGAAGACTTCAACTTTGACCCCTGTAACGTTCCTGAGGTTCTTCGGAAGCTGGTTATAAAGTCTTGGCTCCCTGACAACCAAGCTATTTTCCTTCAGTGTTGAAGAGGTTCCTTGTCGGGCCTTTGATTTGGGAACACTACACATTCTGCCTTTCCTATTTTCCAGCGTTGTTTGGATGGTAATTGAGTTTAGTACCAGTGTTTCGATCATTTTTCTTATGTAGATTATGGTGTACCTCTCTCTTCTTTCCAGGGAGTACAGATTTAGTTTACGTAGTCTTTCCCAGTAGTTGAGTTCTTTGCAGCCATCAATCTTGGCTGGGAAATGTCTCTGCGTTTCTTCTAGTTTATTAGTTTCTTCCTTTTTATATGGGGACGTCAAAACTTAGCAGTATTCAAGTTTTGGTATAATCAGTGTTTTTAGCAGGGGAATCATTACTGTCCTGCCCCTTCTTTTGATCGCTCTTAGTACCTGTCCCGCGACTCATTTTGCTTTGTTTATCGCTACCTGATTTTGTATCTCGAATTTCGCATCATCGGTCATTAATTATAACCCCGAAATATATATATATATATATATATATATATATATATATATATATATATATATGTGTGTGTGTGTGTGTGTGTGTGCGTGTGTGTGGTGTGTGTGTATGCTTCTTGTAGCAACTGATGTGCACCATCAATTCGTATTAAAACAATGATAAATTATAATATTATTATTGTTGTTATTTTTACTGTTGTTTTACAGTGTCTGTTCTACTACGCTACATATGCTTAGAAATGTATTAACTGTCGCACTATTATATGTATACATAGATGTGTGTTATTATATGTACGTTTCTCTCTACATACCTTTTATATGCTTTATTACTGTCCGCAGCAAAGAATAATAAAATTATTATTATTATTAAAAGAAAAAAGTCTTACGGTGGAATGATATAAACTGTTTAATAATAAAAGAGCCGAGGGCTACTTACGATTCATATAAAAAAATAAATGTTTTAAGAGGATTAATAATGAACACAAGTGTTGAAATGATAGTCATATTGAAGTTTTTTCGAGTGTTTTGTTTTAGTTAGATATGAAGATCTCGATGTCGCTACGGAGAATAAACTAATGAAGATACTCGAGAAAAAGGGCATTCGATAATTAGTGAAGAACGTTTTTGATCGAATTTCAACGTCGAACGAGAGAAGGAAAAATTAATTAATTTCTGAATTAAAAAAAAAATTTATGTATACACATTTTTTTGCCCTCGTAAACTTAGGAACAGTTCGATCATACATTTCAAAGTAATAAAATTGTAGAACGTCCTATTATCTTATATATAAATATGTAAATAGAAATAATTATATATAAATATGTATGTCTTATAAATAAATATGTAAATATAAATAATTATATGCGGTAAAATGCAGTGTATTGTCGTTCATTTTACTCCACGAGAGTATATGAATTAAGTTCAAATCACGCTCACGCATTTCGAGGGTCTTGCCCTTGTTTTCAAGTGAATGTTTAGTGATATTTTAGTGAGATCTAATAGACCATTCATCAAATATCCACTTGAAAAAGGAGAGCAAAAAACGAATCTTGAAAGTGCATGTTCGTAATTTCAAAAATTTTAATTTTTTTACCCTTTCAGGATAAACTTAAACTATGATTGCAAAATTACATTTTTTTCTTCTTCATACGCGAAAAAATAGTACAAAGCTAAAAGATACGTGACATACGTTAAACTCGGTCTCCATTTTGTACGTTGAATTTTACGCCTGTTTCAAACTTCAAGTTGCACATTTATGAACTACAGAGGGTTTTTTTTTATTATTAATTTATAAGCCTCTGCAATAATGAAAATTTACTAAGTTTTAAGCTATAGATTGTTGCGAGTTCGTGCGTATCGAATTCGCCTATTTCTTTTTACCAGTAATTTACTAAGAGCCTTTCTTATAACTTTTAATAATGAAAAATGGCCGTATTCATCTTCGAGGAGTATTTATCTATAATTTATTGAATGACAACGATAAATCATAATCGTACGATGAAGTCATCCGTAGTTTTTAGAAGTCGAATCCAGAAATTGTCCTCTTTAAGTAGGCTGACCATATTTCCTTGAGACAAAAACGGGACATTGGGATGGCAAAAAAGGGACGGGGGTTATGTAATATTCTGTATTCATGAAAAAGTAAGTACATAAACCGGGACAAAATTGACATTTTTATTAAAACGACGGGACGGCCAGGAAATACAAAAAAAACGGTACTGTCCCGTTCAAAACGGTACGTATGGTCAGCCTATGACTTTAAGCTTTGGTTAACGTAACTATTTTGTAGTAGTCACTGACGCACAATTTCAAAACATAGCTTCTTTTTCCTTATATGAGATGTGTACAAATCAAAAATCTTACTGAATAGTTTTACGCACGCAGTGTGACTTATACTGGCAATAATAATGACCTGTCTAAAAAGTGGGTGAGCAGTACGGCAACCCTCGGCATTATGATTTCTATTTGACATAGATTAATTATTTTAGTATACTATATTTCTCTCTCTGGCCCTCACCGTTGACGAATCGTTGGGCGGGAGTGATCACGGTCTGATTAGGTTCTGTGTCTGCGTCCCTCGGGTGAAGCGTAGTGACTCTAGAGGCAGTAAGCTGAATCTACGGCGGGCGGACTTTGTTGGCCTCCGGGATAGCGTAGGTGAGATGGGGTTAGAGGTCGGTGGCGATGTTGAGGAAGTATGGAGTTCATTCCGGGACCAGTTTATAGTGCTGCAGTCTGCTGCCATACCCTCAAAACCGGTCACCCCTGCTTCAACGCAGCCTAAGTGGTTCAGTTGTGACATCGCTTCGGCTATTCAAAATAGGAAAGCCGCGTTAGGAGGGCGAAGGCCAATCGTTCCCATGAGAACACTGAAGCGTATGTCCGCCTGTGTAGGAAGTGAAGGCGAAGGTTAGGCTAGCGAAACGTAACGAAGAACTACGGGTGGCAAGCCTCTGCAAGGGGAACCCTAAGGAGTTCTTCAGTTATGTTAATAGTAGAAAGCCCATTAGAAGCATGATAGGTCCGTTAAAGGACCCCAGCGGCGTTCTGCGGACCTCCGACGCGGACATCGCTAATGTGCTTAATGAGTACTTTGCGGGAGTGTTCACCAGGAAGGACACCCGCGTCATCCCCGAGCCAGACGTCAGGCACGAAGGTGCTGGCCTGGATAGTGTTCGGTGTACCGCGACAGTCGTTGCCGATAGAATAGACAAACTGAGCGCGTTTAAGGCTCCTGGGCCAGACCAGTTCCTCCCCAGAGTGTTGCGGGAGGTGCGCGACCAGGTGGCTCCCCACCTGACTACAGTCTTAAACAAATCGTTGGAGACGGGCCAGGTGCCTGGTGACTGGAGGGAAGCCAATGTGACCCCTATCTTTAAGAAAGGGGATCACGAAAGTTCAGGGAACTATCGTCCCATTAGTCTCACTTCGGTTGTAGGTAAATTATTAGAGGGGATAATAGCGGATAGGATCGTTGACCATTTGGATTCCTACAAGCTGCTTGGGGACTCCCAACATGGGTTTAGACGGCATAGGTCGTGTCTCACCAACTTGCTCGAGTTTTTCCACGTCATGTTGAGTGAGTATGATAAGAGTAGGGCGAATGATATACTTTATCTCGACTTTCAGAAAGCCTTTGATAAGGTACCTCACCGCCGGCTAATGGCCAAAGTGCGCGCGCTGTGTATCGGTGGGGAAGTAGGTAGGTGGATTGAAAACTGGCTGAAGAATAGGCGGCAGAGGGTTGTAATTAAAGGGGCTAGTTCGGGTTGGGCCTCGGTCACTAGCGGGGTTCCTCAGGGTTCCGTTTTGGGGCCACTGTTGTTTATCATTTACATTAATGATATAGACCAGTGGTTCCCAACCTTTTCACCACCAAGGACCCCTTTTATTTTTATTTTTTCCCACGGACCCCTGTTTTTGAAAGCTTCCGTCTACCCAACAAACTGTTTTTATTAACTAATAATTAACTTTTTTCACATTTTTCGCTATCAAATAAAAGACATATAACTGAGTATGCAATTAAAATACAGCGTATTAAAAAAGAATTAATAATTCCAGCCAAGAGCAAGGAAACTTGAAATTTTAGCCTGAGCGCCCTTATCGTGGGTAAATGTACGATTTCCATTGGAGCCTTTCGAAATATTGAAAGCTCACGGACCCCCAGTACTACCTTCGCGGATCCCCTGGGGTCCGGGGACCCCAGGTTAGGAACCACTGATATAGACGGTGGCATCGTCAGTAGGATCGCCAAATTCGCTGATGACACCAAGCTTGGGGCCAATGTTGGGACGTCCGAGGCGATCGAGCAACTGCGTGCGGACCTCTGTAGGATAGGAGAGTGGTCTGAAAAATGGCAAATGCCGTTTAACTTGGGCAAATGCAAGGTGATGCACATTGGCTACGCAATCCCAAGTCGGACTACTCCATGTTGGGGAGTAATATCGAGGCGACTGATTTGGAAAAGGACTTGCGTGTGCCAATTAGCAGCGACCTTAAGTTTACCAAACAGTGTGTAGAGGTGGAAAAGAAAGCCCAGAAGTTGTTGGGTTATATCAGGAGGCAATTTCAGTTTCGGAACAAGGAGATTGTGCTCTCTCTGTACAATTCTCTGGTTCGGCCGCACCTGGAGTATGCTCTGCAGTTCTGGTCGCCCACCCTCAGGAAAGATATTGAGAGGCTGGAGCGAGTGCAGGCGAGGGCCACAAAGTTAATCCCTTCCGTTAGGCATATGGGCTACAATCGACGCTTATGCGCCTGAATTTGTTTTCGCTGGAAACTCGGAGGCTGCGCGGTCAATTCATCGAGGTTTTCAAGTTCTTACTCGGGTTCAACGATGTCGATTTTAGAAGCATGTTTAGTTAAATGATAACCCAACTCGCAACAATGGGTGGAAGTTGGATTTGAAACGGTTTAGGACTAGTGTGTGTGAGAATTACTTTACGTATAAGATATGTGACACGTGGAACAGGTTACCTTCAAAAGTTGTGAACAGTTCCTCTGCGGATCACTTCAAGAAAAGGTTAGACCAAATCTTGCACACTATTTGAGGGTGTAGAAAATTTTCCCTGGCACCCGTTTTCCATTGGTACCTCCTCGGTATGGGCCGCAAGGCCTTTTGAGGTACTTCTTTTCCTTGTAACTCTCTCTCTCTCTCTCTCCTATCAATATTTTTTACCTTTATTTAACTGCAGTATATTACTATACAAGTGATTATTGGTATTAAATATAAGAATAATGCAATAGAATGGTAATTCACTCTTTCATCATTATTATTATATATAAGAAACGTCTATGATACAAAACGTTATTAGAAATTTGACGTATCTAATCAATTCATGACTATAATGATTGATATCCAAGTATTTAAATATACAGAGATGAATATGTAAGGAGACATAGTTTTCATTATAAAAACAATTAAAAGTTTGGATCACCTGAAGATCAGGGCCCCAGCCTTCTTTCGTTAGCCTTATAAGGCTAACTAACGAAAATATCACGACCTAACCTAACCAGGCGTTAGGTCAATTGTACGCCCTTGACGACTGGTTAGGTTAGGTCGTGATATTTTCGTTAGTTAGCCTTATAAAGTTAACTAAAGAAGGCTGGGGGCCCTGATCTTCAGGTGATCCAAAAGTTTTAATGTGAACCTGTTTTTTTTTTTTAAAGTAACTGATTTGGGATATGTTCTGAACTTAAAAGTAACTTAAATGATGTAGATTTTAATTGAAAATAGGGTACTTAGTACTTACGTATTATCGGGACTACCAAACTGTTTATTATGTATTTTTGCTCTCGTGATTTTCGTTTAAACTTTAAACGAAAATGACGAGAGCAAAAATACATAATAAACAGTTTGGTAGTCCCGATAATACCTAATACCCAAAATAGTAATGAAATGACTTCATACATTTTTCTTCCTGACTCTCATCACTTGAATTAAACTTTGTGCTTACTCTTTTGGGATCCATGCTTGATAAAGTCAACAGAGTTCAAATGTTTTCGGCAATACTAATAAGTTTTGGCAGAAAGTTTATTTTGGAGGTTTGCTTAATGCATTCATAGTGAGAAATTTTCATAATATATTATTCTCTTTATATATTATCTTAGTGATGTAGCGGTTCTCCGCAACCGCAACCGCATATATTCTCAGCTCCGCAACCGCATTTATCAGTGCGGTTATTGCGGTTGTTTGAGGATATCTTCTTACTAGGGTAACCAAATGCTATAAATGCAATAAACGTCGCCAAATGCTGTTCCTGTCATACCTCATGCCTTCACTCAAGGGTGCAAAAAAGTCGTTGGATGCCCTCCCTCAAATGTTCCTAGTGAACAATTAATAATTTAGTGGAGCAGGGGTCATCTACGATGAAAAAAGAAATAGGCTGAAGGGGGACAAAGCTGAAAAACTTTTATTTTTGAAATACAGTCTCCCAGCAATTCAATTTAAATATAAAGATTAAATAGTGTGTACATGTGTACATTATAATTATATACACCACTTTCGAATGGGCGGTGATTGGGGAAAGTGGTTGGTGGGATACAAAACGCGTTGGATCCTCGTCCCGCATCCTGGAAACACTTTTTAGTTTAGATTATAGTCATTATATTGTAGACTGTGAAAAGTGTGGCTAAAACGCGATATTTTAATTGTGTTGTTTATTCTTAGGTAATATTATGATGTTATAGGGTACATAACCGCAACCGCGCGGAGCTCTATTTGTAAGCTCCGCAACCGCAGAGCTATGAAAAATGACAACCGCTACATCACTAACATATATACAGTCGGATCACCTGAAGATCAGGGCCCCCAGCCTTCTTTAGTTAGCTTTATAAGGCTAACTAACGAAAATATCATGACCTAACCTAACCAGTCGTCAAGGGCGTACAGTTTACCTAACGATTGGTTAGGTTAGGTCATGCTATTTTTGTTAGTTAGCCTTATAAAGAAGGCTGGGGGCCCTGATCTTCAGGTGTTCCCAAAAGTCCGTTTCTCATAGGGAAATAAGATATAATAGAATTGAACGAGAAAATAGTTTTAACTATACATTACAAACAATACAATTAACTTAACAAATAAGTCAGGACATGCTCACATTGTATTCCATGTAACCTAACAGTGTTGCCACGTAATACATACAAACTCATCGCGATCAATTCTGTTATATCTTATTTCCCTATGAGAACGGACTTTTGTTACACCCTGTATATATACGAGGGTACTTCAATAAGTATCTGCACTTTTTATTTTAGTGATAATATAGTGTATATATAATATATACTCGTAATAACAAACCAAACTAAGATCTATAGGCTTATTTAGGCTAGCAACAGTATAGGCTTATTTAGGCTAGAACAGTATAGGCTTATTTAGGCTAGCAACAGTATAGGTTTATTTAGTGTACTCGTAGCTATCACATATCGTACGAGTAGTGAGCATGGCTGCGCCGCTTTCAATTTGTACTCAGGAAGAACAGAGATCCGTGGTTCATTGTTTGTGGGCAGAAGGTGTGAAAAGAGCTGAAATTCACACGCGTTTATGTGCTCAGTATGGGAATAATGCGTTACCACGGCGAAGCGTATACGAGTGGATTCAAATATTCAAGGAAGGTAGGACATGTTTGACAGATGCTCAGCGCTCAGGACGACCGTCAACATCAACCAGTGGTGACAAGCAGGAAGAAGCCAGAGCCATGATTTTCGATGACAGAAGATTAGCAATAAAAGAAATTGCATCTTCATTAGACATCAGTCAAGGGTCAACCTATTCGATAGTTCATGACATTCTTGGCTTTCACAAAGTTTGTGCAAGATGGGTGCCCAAACAGTTGACAGAAGAGCACAAGCGTAATCGTATGGACGTCTGCTCTCGTCTTTTGGCGCGGTATCATAATGAAGGTGAAAACGTTTTGGAGCGCATTATCACTCTAGAGTCTAGTAGATGAAACCTGGATCCATCACTATGAACCAGAAAGCAAACGACAGAGCATGCAATGGAAGCATCCAACATCTCCCGTTGCAAGGACGTTCAAAGCGCAGCCGTCAGCAGGTAAAGTTATGCTAACACTGTTTTGGGATACACGAGGCCCTATCCTTGAACATTATCTAGAGCAGGGGTCACCAACCTGGGCGGTAGCGCCCACTAGTGGGCTCACATTAAAGGTAATTAAACATTTATTTAATTATTTATTTTATCGATTATGTTGATTTATTCTTTTTGATCTAAGGTGGGCGATAAGCTTTTTTAATTTTCAAAAAATCGTAAAAGTGGGCGGTGAACAAAAAAAAGGTTGGTGACCTCTGATCTAGAGTGTGGAACTGCAGCAACAAGTGCATCGTATTCTGTCACGCTTCGGAATGAGTTAAAGCAAGCAATTCGCACAAAACGGAGAGGGAGATTGTCGGAAGGTGTTATTCTGTTACACGACAATGCCCGCCCTCATACCGCTGCACAGACTAGAAAATGCCTTCAAGAACTTAAATTTGAAGTTCTCGACCATCCAGCCTACAGTCCAGACCTGGCACCTTCGGATTTTTACCTGTTTGAACCACTAAAAGACGCTTTGAGAGGTCAGCGATTCCAAGGCGATGATGACCTGAAGGAGGCGGTGCATGACTGGCTACGCACACAGCCAAAAACATTCTTTTGTGATGGCATTAGGAAGCTTGTAGATCGTTGGACTAAGTGTATTGAGAAACAGGGAGACTATGTTGAGAAGTGATGTATTTATAATCTATCAGATGTGAAAATAAAATTGTGAAAATAAAAAGTGTGGATACTTATTGAATTACCCTCGTGTGTGTGTGTGTTGTGTGTGTGTGTGGTGTGTGTGTGTGTGTGTGTGTGTGTGTGTGTATTAAATCTGAAGTCTCGGAAGTCATCAGCTGTCTCACAAGGTACAGTATTAGCTCCCTTGTTGTTTATAATAATGATTGCAGACAAAGACGCAGATATCAAAGACAGCGTCGTCTCGTCCTTCTTGGACGACGCAAACATATGCAAGGAAATATCAAATAAAAGTGACATACACAAATTACACATATTACAAAATGACATTGAAACACTATTCAACGAAGAAAAATTCAAGTTCATAAGTTATTATAATAACAAGGAGCTACAGAAGAAAGGGTACAAAACAATGCAAGACAAACAGATAACACCAAACTCACAAGTTTGGGAGCTTAGAATAATAATGTATTTGGATGCAAAATTTGGATAACACCATAACATTAAAATCAGAACAGTTAGAAAAATAATGGAAATTTTCTGAAGGAGCTTCCGCAACCGAAAAGCGAACATCAGGCTAAAACTTATGAAAGAGTTTATTCCTACGAATAAATGAAGTTATTGCTTAGTACTCACAAGCCCATAGAGAAAACGAAACATTGCAAATATAGAAGCTATACAAAAGACTTTTACGTCTAAGATAGAGGAAACGAAAGCCGAAGACCATTTGGTCACAACTACAATCCCTGAAACTCTGTTCCCTGGAAAGAAGATGCGAGTGGTACATAATCATATGCATATGAGAAATACTCGAGGGATATACCCCAAAGTTTAGAAATGAAATAAAAACACGCTGGAATAAGAGAACAAATAGAGTCTGTACTATCCCAGCCCGTGGGACAGAGGGACCATGAAAACGAAGATAGAAAATACTCTCAGAATACGAGGCCCAAAACTCTTTAACCCGTTGCCGAAAGAGCTGAGGAACCCTCAGCACATCAACGTAATTACTTAAAAAAAAAAATTGACAAGTTCCTGTGTAAAGATCCGGACAAGCTACACGTATGAATGCAGGATCGAAGCTAAAAACAACTGTTTTCTTTAACAGATCCCCCGAACGAGGCAAGATGCTGCAGCGGGGTCGAACACAGGTCGAGCTTGAACATCTGGTCAAACCTAAGCAAAGTATATATATATATATATATATATATATATATATATATATATATATATATAAAATGCAAACTCACGATGAAAAGGCAAAAATGATTTCAAGGCCTTTAGTGTATTCAACAGTACACCTCGTCAGGGAATTAAGGGAAAAGGCAAGCCAAAAATATATGCCTATGTACATCAAAAGAAAATAGTAAAAAGAGATTAGCACAAGGTTAACAAGTACTGATAAAAGGGCAAAAGCTACTTTAACAAGATATTGCCAATTTTATACGTTCTCGAACTGTTACTGAAATTATTTTTAAAATGAATGACTTATACTTTTGTTTTTAACGAGAACTTTAGAACTCTCCCATTTAATACAAAAATGCCAATTGTTTTAAATAAAACTTAAACAATTGACATTAACGTAGTCTTTAAGTATAATAATACGACTAAATTTCGCCTAATAAAGAAACTAGCCCGGATAATGCTCTTGGCTGTGTGTATTCGATCGGATGTACACAATGTAACGCAGTTTATATATGTAGGTCAAACGGGAAAAACTTTAGATATCAGAGTAAAACAGCAAATAATTCTAATGTATTGTTTAATCGTATGGACAGATGTGATCACAGTATTAAGTGGGAAAGTTCTAAAGTTCTCGTTAAAAATAAAGATAGAATTGAAACGAATATTTTAGAATGTAGCTCTACATTCATCCATTTTAGAAATAATTTCAACAGTTTGGGAATGTATAAAATTGACATCTTGTTAAAATATCTTTTGCCCTTTATCAGTACTTGTTAATCTTGTAACTATTTTGTTTTGATTTACATAGAAATATATTTTTGGCTTCTTGCTTTTTCCCTTAATTCCCTGACGAGGTGTTGTTCTGTTGAATATACGAAAGTACAATAAAATAATTGTTAAATGTTATAAAAACAAAGAAAATATTTAGCAAACGTGTAAAAATTATAAAAGATTTTATATTAATTAATGTTAGGCCTACGCCTTAGAGCGGTGTTTCTCCACCCTTTTTGTGATGGCGACTTCCTTTTGGCATAAAAAATATTCGCAACCATACTTCCCTACATGAGCTGCAAAAATAGTTCCCGAACTATTTCCCATGTGACGATGGGAAGTTGCTAAGAAGTGGATACATATTCCGTTCAGTGAAAGGGTGGTAGAATCTGCCAGATTTGCGGGAAACCTACACGCAGTGGCGGTTCCTCATATGGGCAATATGGGCAGCCGCACAGGGCGGCATTTGTGGAGGGGCGGCATGAGCGCCTGCAAAAAAAATAAAATAAAAATAAATAAATAAAGAAATAAATAAAAATAAAAAATAAAATAAAATAAATAATAAAAGATCAATGACTTTGCATCAAGGAAGGTAAGAAGAGTCAGGCTTTAGATGGCAGTTGTGCTGTGGTGCAATTTATTTTGTTTCTTGTTCAAAGTGTAGCATAATAATTACCCTCTCTTAAGTGTCTTATTCTATTTATGTGATAGAGCATTTGTACAATTTAGAAATTTGATTCTCTAGTTTATTTATGGCAGTTGTGCAATTTAATTTGTATTTTTCCTGTTCATAGTATCATAATTACATTCTCTTAAGTGAGTTATTCTATTTACGTGATGAAGGATTTGTAAAATTCAGAAATTTGAGTCTTTGTTTTGGTTCTGAAGTTCCAACAATTAGTCCAATAAAAAGTTATTTTGTGAAAGAGTTATGTCTGTCCTTTATTTTGGGGGGATTCGAATGTGTGTGTGTTGGCGAACAAGGGGGGGGGCGCTGAAGGTGAGGTTCGCCCAGGGCGTCATGTAAGCTAGGACCGCCACTGCCTACACGATAAATTGACTGAACTTTCTTCTGACAAGACCTCGCGATTGTCAATCCCGTCAGAAAACTTTTGTACATTTTGGACAGCACGGAAAAATGAGTATCCAGAACTGGTGTCTGAAGCACTGAAAGTTTTAATTTAATTTGCAACCTCTTCTCATCACTAGTTGCAATTAAAACAAAGCAATGAAATTGACTGTCTGTGCGTTACTTTGTTTTAGTCCATTCAGCCGAATATAAGAAGATTAACAAAGGCAAAGCAGGCACAGTTATCTCATGGAAAGACAGAGACAAACAGAAAGTAATTTCAATTGTAAAACTGTAACATTACACGAGTTTCTCACTTAAAAAAAGTTTTTGCCTGATTTTTACATTTTTCTGTAATTTTCGCTGGAAAAATATATTCAATTTTCCATATAGACTGAATTCTTTGCGAAACACAAAAACCTCCTAGTTAAGCACCTTCTGTAACCCCCAGGTTAAGAAACACTGGCAGTAAGGATATCTAATACAATATTTCCAACTCTTTAATAATTACTTAGCAGGGACAGGAAAATATACCATATTTAAAATCTCAAGCATACCCTGATAGGCTGCATTACAGTAATTATTGACATGCAATTATAAATATTTGTAATGAAATTAATTGTACATTGTCTGTACATACACAAATTATGCAACAGTAATTACTGTACTGAGCATTTTACTGTTAGTGAAGTACCAATTTGTTTTAGTAGTATGGAATAATTAAAGTATAGGGTGTCCGAGAAATATTGCTTCAGAAATAGTTATAATTTGTATACAATATAAATGGTTGTTTACATTTTCAAACTCTTCAAATTTAAAACACTTCCACATGATGACCATCATTCATCGCTACAGTGTGTATTCGACGTTAAAACTTTATTAGAGAATTAGCAAGATTGTCTCGTGAAATGGATCCAAAAACCTTTGATTCTTTGACGGAGTTCTGCCGGATAACTAGTTTTGTCATGATACACTGACGTTTTAACATAACCCCACAGATAGTCAGAAGAGGGTGATCCAGCACTGAAAAACGCATCAACATGAACGGGATTCACCAGAGTTAACGTTTGGTGTGCTTTGTCACGGGACGACATAATCGGTCCATTTTTCTTTGACAGTCGTATCGTGATTGGGGGAAACTATATTTAACGTGTTAAACACATTTTTTCTTCCCCAACTAAGTGCTATTGGAGTTGACATGAGAGTTGTAATCTTTCAAAACGATGGGGGTGACTTCCCACTATGCCTTTGCTGTTCGCAACTTTCTTTATGCAACCTTTCCTCGGCGCTGGATAGGCCGCGGTGGACCGATAGCATGGCCACCTCAGTCACCTTACTTAACCTGTTT
Organism: Bathynomus jamesi; assembly: GCA_023014485.1. Taxonomy (NCBI): domain Eukaryota; kingdom Metazoa; phylum Arthropoda; class Malacostraca; order Isopoda; family Cirolanidae; genus Bathynomus; species Bathynomus jamesi. The sequence continues at coordinate 448,737 of JAJOZX010001433.1, read as the reverse complement.
GGATTTTTATCTATGGGGGTAAGAGTATGTTAAAACACTTGTGTATTGTGACAAACCTAGTACTAGTCTGGCAGAACTCCGTCAAAGAAACTGAGGTCACTGGCTCTATTCCACAAAAGCATCTTACTAATGATCTGATGAAGTTTGAGGATCGAATACGCATTGTAGCGGCACATGATGGTCATTTTGTGAAAGTGTTCTAAACTTGGACAGCTTGGAGATGTAAACAACCATAGATATAATGAATACATAGTGATTAATAAGAAAAATGACTAATTGTTTTTGCGTCATTATTTTTGGATACCCTGTATATTCAACAGTAACAGTTAATATGATTCTAAGATATGTCAAAAGAAGGTTGGTTTTTTACAGTATTTAATCACTTTTAGGCTGTATATTTTAAGTAAAAATTACTTTTGACCAACATTAAAAACAAGTTGTTTTTTTTTGTGCGAAAAAGTGTTTTTCCTAAAGAACCTAAAAAAAATACGTCGCATCACTATATATATATATATATATATATATATATATATATATATATATTAACAGTGATGGGCAGTATCTAGATACATGTATCGCCGATACGTATCGATCGATACTTTTGTATCGGTATCGGTATCGCTTTAGCTACTTGACAAAAGTATCGATTTATCGGTATCGCTAAGGTCAATTTTCTTAAATGTATCGAAAAAAATCGATACTTCGATACATCGATATATTAATAAGAATTTTTAAATATTTAAATAGATGTTATAATATGACACTACTGAGTTATATTTATGAATATACATAAATAATAATATTATTAAATATTTATTTAATGAAACAACTAGGACTGCCAACATTTCGTGAAAATGAACTTGATTTTCTCCAGGAATACCTAACCGTACTACAAGTCTACAACCCATTGCAACAGCACTTGATAGGTTGCAGTCCGACAAAGAATGTTTTTACGGTTACCTGCTTTCGACATTGTTAGCTGTAGAGAAGAAGCTAGAGCGTTTGAATTCGGAGGCATTGCGTCATTGTCAGCCACTTCTCAATGCAGTCACAGTAGGGTTCACTAAGCGGTTTGAAAAGTTTCTGTGCCTTGATGCGTCGCATGAGTGTAAAGCAGCAATACTGGCATCGTCTTCAAATCCTCTGTTCAAGTTAAAGTGGATGACAATAAAAGGCAAATTTAATACTAACATTGTCAAAAAGAGGGTTCAAGAAATGTTGGTTAATGCTGTTAAGAGCCTCAGCGAGCAGACCTCCCAGCAACAACTAAGTGATGCTGCATCTGACGGAAGTGCAGATGATTTCTTCTGTTATGAGTCTGCTTCCACTAATGTCTCTGCAACCCAAGATTCCAGTGAGATGGAAGTTTTACAGTATCTGGATGACGGAAGTCATTCTCTCCAATCTCTGAGGCAGTACCCAGGAATTCTACGGGTCTTCCTGAAGTATAACACACCACTACCATCCTCTGCTCCTGTAGAACGGTTGTTTAGTTTGGCTGGTCACATTCACGCTCCAAAAAGGAATAGACTGTCTGACCAGATGTTTAGCCAGCTGGTATTTTTGAAGGGTAATAGTAATTACTTTTAATTGTTAGTGTAATATTTTCAGTCATTCATGTATCCTACAAAATTAAACATACTTTCATTAAATAAAGCAATTGTTTTTATTTACATCTATAAAACCCATTAAAATGTCGTTGATTTTACTTACAGTGCGTACAAATTACTAGTATAAACAATAATATCTAATACCTACATATTAAATGAATAATTATAAAAATGTACCGGCGATGCATGTATCGGTATTGGTATCGCTTAAGACATCTAAAAAGTATCGGCGTATCGGTATCGCCTAAGACGTTCTTCATGTATCGATGTATCGGTATCGCTTTAGCGATTTTCATGTATCGATGCCCATCACTGTGTATTATAATATATATATATATATATATATATATATATATATATATTACTGTACCAGAGAAAGTTGTAGCATTTGTAAAAAATGCTCTTCTGGAAATTCGTCAATATTTAATTAATTAATGCATTCAAATGTACGAAAGTAGGGAGTGGGGGGGGGGGGGTCATTGCGCTCATGTGACTCTCCCATGGAGCTCATTATCATTTAAAGACACCCTTCTTTGATTTACATGTTTAGTAATAATAGTGGTAATCATTATTTTACTAACGGATATTTTAGTTAGTTTCCAATATACAGTTGACTATTTGGATAGTATTAGTATTCCAATTAATGTCGACTATAAATAAATAGTTACATAAACCATATTCATGAAATAATTTCAGAGACGCAGAGAAATGAAGCCAAGCGCTAATATATACCTTGAACCTTATGTTGTTTCGTGTGTTGGTCTCTCTTCACACGGAGGTCAAGCTGGTGGCCCCGCCTCTAGGTCTGGCCTGGTGGAGGAGCGAGTTACTTTCTTGCGCTCTCCACCGTACATAGCCAGGCACGCCCGGCTCATCTGGTACTGTCCTGAGCCAGGCATCCAGTCTTTTCTTGAAGACTTTAACTTTGACCCCCGTTACGTTTCTGAGGTCCTTAGGAAGCTGGTTGAAAAGTCTTGGTCCCCTGACAACCAAGCTATTTTCCTTCAGGGTTGAGGAGGTCCCTTGTCGTGCTTTTAATTTGGGAACACTACACATTCTGCCTTTCCTATTTTCCAGTGTTGTTTGAATGGTAATTGGGTTTAGTTTTAGGTTTGGTACCAGTTTTTCGATCATTTTCCATATGTAGATAATGATGTACCTCTCTCTTCTTCTTTCCAGTGAGTACAGATTTAGTTTACGTAGTCTTTCCCAGTAGTTGAGTTCTTTGCAGCCATCAATCTTGGCTGTGAAATGCCTTTGCGTTTCTTCTAGTTTATTAGTTTCTTCCTTTTTATATGGGGACGTCAAAACTGAGCAGTATTCAAGTTTTGGTATAATCAGTGTTTTTAGCAGGGGAATCATTACTGTCCTGTCCCTTCTCTTGAACGTTCTTAGAACCTGTCCGGCGACTCTTTTTGCTTTATTTATCGCTATCTGATTTTGTGTTTCGAATTTCGCATCATCTGTCATTATTATCCCGAGATCAATCGCTTTCATGCTTCTCTGAATTTCCTGTCTATCTGGAGCATAATATGCAGTCTGTTTAAGTTCTTCTTTTCTACCATATCTCAAGAGCTGAAATTTCTCGGCGTTGAATGACATGTTGTTGTCTTCTGACCATTTGTATATTTTGTTCGTGTCCCTCTGCAAGGCCTCCACGTCATGTACATCGCTGATTTTTCTGCTGATCTTTGTATCGTCTGCAAAGGATGTTACTATACTATTGCTGTTTACTCCGCTGTCTATGTCTGTTAGCATGATAATGAACAGGAGTGGGGCCAGTACTGTCCCTTGTGGTACTGAGCTGCGTACTTCCGATTCTGATGATGATATACCTTGAATTTTGACGACCTGCAGACGATCACTAAGGAAGTTGTAGATCCATTTTCCCACTTTGCCTGTTATTCCCATGTTATACCATACAACAACGGCAGTAATCTAGATGAATACATTGATTTGCTGTACAAAATTAAGTCATTATCAGATAACCCCAAATATTCTCACTGTATAATAATGGGGGACTTTAACGCACATGTGAACTCGGAATTCTTTGGAGAATTGGGTAACATGTGCGAGTCGCCAATTTAAGTATAAGTGATGTAGATGTATTAGGGGTAGCCAGTGGTAATTTTACATACGTTAGCGATATGAGTGGTACCACCAGGTGGATTGATCATTGTCTCACTAGTAATAATCTAAAGGATCGAATTGTTAGAGTTCATATTTTGCATGATTTCCTTCTTTCTGATCATAGACCATTACAAATATTAATTAACTTCACCAATTTATGCGCAACACGACTTAACAAGAACTCAATAGGTAAGAATAATCGCGTCGATTGGTCCAATGTTAATATGCAGCAGAGAATAGAATACAAAGACAGAACATGTCACCTCTTTAATAATTTAGAAATTTTGCACCTTGGCTGTAATAATCCTTGCTCAAATGATTCTCACTGTAAACTCATAGATAGGTATTATAGTAAGATAATATCCCTGTTAAGAGAAGCAGGAAGCCCCTTGATTAAATCTTACAACTATCATACTAAGGTTATTCCTGGATGGAATGATTTTATTGCCCCCCTGAAGAGGGAATCGAAAGACGCCTACGATTTGTGGTGCTTTCATGGTAGACCCAGATTAGGACCAGTATACATAAATATGTGTAGAAGTCGGGGTCAGTATAAGGCGGCCATAAGGCGATGTAAACAGGAAGAAGAGTCTATTCGAGCATCAAAAGCCTGTGAAGCTCGCATAAATAACGATAATAACAAATTTTGGAAATTTGTTAAGAATCAAACGGGTGTCAAAAATGTCCTCCCTCCGACAATCGATGGGGTGTCGGGGGACGATGAAATTGCAAGGCTGTGGAAAAACCACTACTCTAACATTCTTAATAGTGTGAGTAGGGATAATCTTAAGATAGATTGCAGCGAAACGATTGTGGGAGGGACAAGGGAAAATATTTTGATATCATTTTCTGAAGTAAAGAGGTTAATTAAAGAGTTAAAGACTGGTTCTGCGTCAGGGGTAGATGACTTATCGAATGAGCACTTAAAATATGCAAATGACGTAGTATGTCTGCATATATCATTGCTCCTATCAGCCATGCTTGCTCATAGCTATATCCCTGCAGAGTTTATGAGGGTATATATCTTGTCCCTGGTCAAAAATAAGTATGGAGACATTCTGTCCAGCAATAATTACAGGCCTATTGCTGTCGCTTCCTGCTTCTCGAAACTACTAGAAAAACTCTTGTTACTCCGATTAAATGATTTCCTATGGACATCTAATCAGTTTGGCTTTAAAAGGTCCCACTCAACTGACCTGTGTATCTATGTACTTAAAGAAACAATATCTAAATACATTGACAGTAATTCAACCATTTATAGCTGTTTCCTTGATATAAGTAAGGCATATGATAGGGTGAACCACAATATTTTATTTGCAAAACTAGAAGACAGGAAGGTTCCCATGTACATATTAAATTTATTGAAATTTTGGTATTCCCACCAATCTTTCACTGTTAGGTGGGGCAATGTACTATCCGAGTGTTTTGGCTCCTCTTGTGGGGTGAGACAAGGCTCCTTGCTCTCCCCTATGCTGTTTAATGTGTATATTGACGGATTAATTGCTTCACTTAATGAGGCAACAGTAGGATGTTGTATAGATAACACAAGGATAAATAACTTAGTTTATGCCGATGATATGGTGTTAATAAGTCCCTCTGTTAAAGGTCTGGATCGGCTACTAAAAGTCTGCGAAGTGTATTCGCAGAAACATGATATTCTTTTTAATGTGACAAAAACTAAGGTTATGCAATTTCATCCTAAAAGCTGTAATCAGCCAGCTGATATAAGGTTTAAAATGAATGGTGAAGTAATTGAGGAAGTACAAGAGTTTAAGTATTTGGGTCAAACTATTACCAGCTCCTTGAGTGATGACTCGGATATAAGAAAACAATCTCGAAGCCTGTGTGCTAAAGCGAATATGACCATAAGGAACTTTCGTTTCTGTACAAGTGAAGCTAAAGACACACTCTTTCGTACTTTCTGCAGTAATATATACGGTCAGCAACTCTGGGTGAATTATAAAAAAGGTTCTGGCAGAACCCTAAATTTGCTGTACAACAGGTCGTTTAGACTCTTACATAAATTACCCCCGAGATGCTCAGCTTCGCAAATGTTTGCAACCCGCAATGTTCCGAGCTTCCCGGAGGTAACAAGACGTGCTCAACACAGTCTAATGCAAAGAATTAAAAAATCAACCAACCCGATCATCCAAGCTATCCATGAGTCCTGCCATTTATCCTCTAAGCTATGGACTTTTTGGTACGAAAACGTCTGTCTGTAGCTCCACTTAACTTCGACAGTGCAGTATTATTTCTAATCAATTGTATATATTTTTAGTGTATGAACTGTCATTGTATTCATAATATTTGTCATATGGACTATAGTCTGCCAATAAACCTTTTCATTTTCATTTTCATTTTCATATATATATATATATATATATAAGTTTCTTATGATCAACGTACTAACGAGACTTCCGTACGTGACTCATCACCACTGGAAGCAACAATGCTTTGTGTTATCATAATCTCATGAGCGTCCATATTCATAATCATTTCCTTGTTCGTGTCCTAAATTTGAACTGCAGAGAGAGAGAGAGAGAGAGAGAGAGAGAGAGAGAGAGAGAGAGAGAGAGAGATTAAAAACCTGTACTGCAACATATTCTCACGAATTCGAATAAGATGCAGAATGGGAATGCACTGGATTTGTTGCCTAAACTATTATCGTGATAAAAATTAAGTCAAAATTAAAATACTCAAATTCACGTCAGAAAATATTTGTCATAACTGTTCGATTTTCATATAGATGATCTCAGTCTAATTTACAGTTCTCACGCGGTTAACCGTGATTTACTAATTGTGACCATTATGCAATTATCCGTGATCACAACATTGAGTGAACCGTGATTTGGCACCTCAGTCAGTGTCTCTCCGCACTTCATAGAGTACGCATGACCGTTTGTGACTTCGCGTAACTTTACATCTTGTGATGACTACAAACTACTTATTTGTATATTATACTGCGATAGAATAACAGTGGTGGCACGCGAGGTGGGAAGCGAGTCATATAGGCGAGTGGCCAACCCTGATAACGGGCCATATTTTTTTAATTTAATACCCCCGTCGTACAGAAATGTACAACATGTCCTAAAATGATCTGCACCATCTGGACATATAAGTTTGGCATGTTGTCCTCCATTCTGAGTGTGCTAAGATAGTAAACTCAGCTATTAACTTCAGCTATGTACAGTTGTACAGTGTACACTGTACACTCAGTGTACAGGTACTTCTGTATTCATGTTTTCAATTCACGCATACAACTGAAATCTTTGAAGACACAATGAACAGTGAAGGAAAGGTTTATTTTCCATGAAGTTATACATTTTCTGAAAGCTCTAGTGGTACGCTATATCAGTTTATCTATAAAAACATTCTTTTTACATGATATATTTTATTTTTTGCCTAAAAACGTTATTGTTAGACCCAAAAAACATCACTGATTAATATGAGTTACACAAAACTAATTTCGAGTACAATAATTCAGGTATTTTGATACTCCAAACATTAATATACCATGTTGACAAAATGCCATATTAAAATGTGGAATCACCATACAAAGTACTGTGCTTACATGGGTTAATAATGGAGACCTCTGTTCGCATGCCAGCAGAAAGGTTTATCGTTCAGTTATGAAAAACAGGCAAATGTACATATATAATAATGTTGCGCTGGAAAATAAAGTTTGAATTGTTAACTGTGTGAAAGGACCGATATTGAGATTTGAAGAACGTCAATTTTGTAAAACAAAAATTAAGTTACTGTATGTACAGTATATCGATGTACACAACACAAAATCAACTAAAATCAATTAAACCAACTAAATTTTAACAATTCTTATCTTTATGAAGCAAACTGCAAAATAACTTTAAAGCAGAAATCATTACTTAAAATTTGAATTTTTCCACTAAAAGTCTCAACTTGTTTTTCAATTACAAAACTGCATGTAAGTCAGTGCATACTGTATTCGGTGACTCCCGCAATATCAATTCAATGCGTTATTAGCAGTCTACCCCATACTGGGGAATAACTCACGTTGTAACAGCATATATAAAACACTAATAAAATTCGCTCAGTTATGGACTATGCTAGCCCATGCTAGGCACCCATTATCTCAAACACGCATATAAACACCTTACAGACAATACAAAACAACGCACTTCGTATCATTACAGGATGCACTCAAACAACACCAATAGAACACCTGCACACAGAAACAAAAATACTGAAAGTTAGGGAACATTTAGACATGAGGGGAACGCAATTCATGGCAGCAGCGACAACTAACCCACAACACCCTTGCCACTACATGTGCAATCATGCACCGACACCTCGCACCATTAAGGTAACACCAGAGAGACATTATAACCAAATACTTCATTCCATACCACGCCCCACAGACATCACACAGTACAGAAAACACATACACACACACACCTAACCCACAAAGCACTGACACGACTCGGTCCGAATGCGGTCCGAGGTGCGAAGCCGCCACCCATTAACAGATCAGAGATCAGCCTGAGCAGATCGGATCGAGTTAACTTAACACGATTCCGATGTGGACATCACCCCAACTTACGGACTTATAAACGCAGACTAGACAACTCCACAGACGACACCTGCCCCCTGTGCCAGGACACACCACAAACAATTGAACACATTATGAGAGACTGTATCACTCTAGCACAACAACGAACACAACACAATATCACTAGTGCGCTGAACCTCTGGTCCACTCCGGAGAGGGCGATCGGTTACCTGCGTGCCGCCGGCTCGCTCGATCAGGATGGGCTGATCGGCTAAATAACAACAACAACAACACTAATAAATTATTAATGCACAATGCTATAATATGGTTATTCATCTAGCTCATCCAGCGGTGGTTTGTGATGGGTTTGTTCATTCCTGCAGTCCTCAGTAGCCTTGCAAACGCATTCCTCTGCATGCCATATCATTCGTTGCACAACTGCAGTTCTTACTACATTGTCTGCGTCCACGGCATGAGCACAGAAGCTCATATAATACTTCTGCAGTTGTTGGTCCATCAAATAACTTCAACTTTAATTCATCACCCTCTCTTTGCCACCCATTTCCTATTATAGCTCGTTTTCCATGATCATGATGGAGTTGCGCTGCAAGTCCTTGATGAAGGGGGGGGTTATAATATTGCTGTCACTGCTATGAATAACACTTTCTGCAAGAGCTAAGACTCTACGTTGTAATTTTTCTGCTGGCTGGTAATTTGAATCACACGATTCAAATGCCTCTTTTCTCAGCAACCAGAGAAACGCCTTCTGTAAAAGTGCTGGAACAAATTCTTCAGATGTTTTCAGGCCGATTTCAGCAGCTGTGTAGTACTCAGGTGGCTTTTCAATTTGTGCTATTTCTTATCTAAACATACCAATGGCAGAATGAAGTAAGCTTTCTGAATTCACTGGAACATTTGATTGTTCTTCAGCAGAACCAAGTGTCATCTCATTAGAGTTGAAATCTTCCTTCAGTTGAGCAAAGGTGGATCAATGAAAGAAAGTCACCCCCAGCCTTCTTTAGTTAACTTTATAAGGCTAACTAACGAAAATATCATGACCTAACCTAACCAATCGTTAGGTCAACTGTACGCCCTTGACGATTGGTTAGGTTAGGTCGTTATATTTTCGTTAGTTAGCCTTATAAAGCTAACTAAAAAGGCTGGGGGTGGCTTTCTTTCATTGATCCGCAAAGACTGACAGCATCTCCTAAGCTGACACTGCTACTGACAACAATGCTTGACTTTGACTGTCCTGTTATCACCATAATGCTTCATGAGACGGCGCTGAAGTTTTTCTGCACGGTATGCTTGGGTATCAATGTGGTCAGGTAACAGCTGTTGGAATTTGTCTAGCAGGGTTTTCAACTTATAAGCTTTTCCTTGTTGTAGATTAACATCTATTTCTCCTACTAGTGCCATAAATGCCTTTCATATATGTTCTCTCCTTCTTCCATTTTCCTTGAAGCACTGATTTATGCTTGCTTGTATAGCTTGCCATGCAAGATTTGTGGAAACCAGCATCAGCTGCAATGAAGTCTTCTTCAATTTTGGCAAGCATAGAAATGTCCTTCCGAGATTGTGCTGCTTGATAGAGATTACTCTGACACGTAGTTGTTTGTACCTTATGTATGCTGTCCCTCTTTCGCGCGTTGCATATTAAACACATTGAAAAATCTGTAAGCTTGGATGTTTGAGCTCGTGTGCGACACTTTGTTCTTCAGTACCATGTGATGCAGAATCATGCGTGCTACATTTTGTACTAACATGAGAAATGTTTTTCTTATATGTAAATGATTGATAACAGCTACGATGATATGTAACAGACATACTATGTAATTTTGTAAGGTCATCAAACTCAGATTCAAGTCTTTGTAAAGGGTCATCCTGCCGTAACAATGATGTTGACAATAATGTTTCAATACCCACTTTTGTGGGTACAACCAGTTTTTCTTTGCTACTCTGCTGACATATAACGCATTTCTCCCAATTTGTTGACAGCCTCTGTTTCTTCGCCTGTACAAATTTTAATGGAATTGAGTCAGGTTCTGCCATGCCCATGCTTAATATAGATGATCGTCTGAAATAAAAATAACAATAATTAAACTTTGGTTTTCAACAATATCGAGTTAACCGTGAAATTGGGTTATTTATGATCATGGATCGCTCCTCAATAAAGAGATAATTGAGTGAGTACTGTATTGTAATCCTGTAGTGCATGTATACACTCATTGGATTAAGAACTCCAAATTACGACTGAGATATGCTCTCTCTCTCTCTCTCTCTCTCTACCCCTCCGCAGGGGGTATAAAGGTTATGCACGTTCCTTCTGGGTGTTGTAAACTTTATACTTTGGGTGTGACAGCCCTCCGGTCCCGAGTCGTGGGATTCTAGAGAAATTGGCTGCCAATTCCTTTAGGTTCTCTCTCTTTCGGGAGGGCAGGTGAAGTCTGTTGTACAAACCTGTCCCGTGGGTTACTAGGACCCCTTCCCATCCCTACTCTGTCCTTTTAGCTTAGGTTAAGGATGTTCTCCTCTGACTGCAAAAAAAGAAAAAAAAACTTTTAGTATTAAGTGTTTCTCTACTCTTACGATTAGGACCCTACTGCTACCTTATGCGTGGGAAGAGAGGCTTTGGAACCTCTATAAATAACACAATTTCACTTCAGTTGTAGGTAAATAATTTGAGGGGATAATAGCGGGTAGGATTGTTGACCATTTGGATTCCTACAAGCTACTTGGGGACTCCAACATGGGTTTAGACGGCATAGGTCGTGTCTCACCAACATGCTCGACTTTTTCCACGTCATGTTGAGTGAGTATGATAAGAGTAGGGCGATTGATTAGAAAGCCTTTGATAAGGTACCTCACCGCCGGCTAATGGCCAAAGTGCGCGCGCTGGGTATTGGTGGGGAAGTAGGTAGGTGGATTGAAAACTGGCTGAAGAATGCCACAAAGTTAATCCCTTCCGTTAGGCATATGGGCTGCAATCGACGCTTACGTGACGCGGGTTCAAAGATGTCGATTTTAGAAGCATGTTTAGTTTAAATGATAACCCAACTCGCAACAATGGTTGGAAGTTGGATTTGAAACGGTTTAGGACTAGTGTGTGTGGGGAATTACTTTACGTATAAGATCTGTGACACGTGGAACAGGTTACCTTCAGAAGTTGTGAAGAGTTCCTCTGTGGATCAGTTCAAGAAAAGGTTAGACCAAATCTTGCACACTATTTGAGTGTATAGAAAATTTTCCCTGGCACCCGTTGCCATTGGTACCTCCTCGGTATGGGCCGCAAGGCCTTTTGAGGTACTTCTTTTCCTTGTAACTCCTTGTAACTCTCTCTCTCTCTCTCGAAGTTTAAATAAAATTATTAAGAAATCAAAAGAAAAATTATCAATTATTTTATTCAGGAGCCAAACATGGCGCATGTGGAATATTATTCTTCAATTTTCAAATATTTCCAAATAAGTGTAGATGCAAACTGAATTATGAGAATAGGACCAAGGGGTATAAACCTAATTAACGAAGACGTTTGCCCAAAAATTCTAAATGTAAAGAAGTGAGCGAAGAGTCGATAATAATCGAAAATAATTTACAAAAACGACAAACTCAGAGTTTAGAAAGTTTAAAAATTATTGAAGAAAAATCTACCGATATCAGATTTTATTTGGTGAATTTTTAAAACAGTTTTTTTTTTCTCCGAGTACTTCCATATTTAACTTCTCTTCAGGTTACCAGGAAGAGTGACTACGACAGTACTGAAGAGGAGTGTTTCCTTTTCTTTGTGAAGTTCAATTTAATTCAAGTGTCTAAATCTTAACGCATTCATAAACGCGTTGTATATATACGATCTTGGCCATAAGAGGTAATGAAGAAATAATGCTGATAATATGACTTAATTACGCTGCTGTTTAAAACTGCCCTTAAATGTTCAACTGGGTTCAGGACGGGAGACTTTAGGACCAGTTGAGAAGCGATACTTCATTGCATTCAATCTGCCTCTTGGTAACACGCCAAGTGTGATATTATGATTGAGATTAGGATGTAATTTTTGCGCAGAAGACTTCAACACTATCTAATATCTTGTATACGTCTGACAGTTTATTCTGGCGTGACACAAAAAGTTCCCCACCTTTGTGTCTGGTCCATTTTGCCTCACTTTGTCGGGTCCATCACATCATGTGAATGAGAGAAAAATTAAAAAGGGACAAAAACAGGATTAGAAGGCAAAACTGTGAACTGAAATTATTTTACAAATTAATTTTATTTGACCACTTGTATGGTTGTATACACCTGTACAGTTGTCTCGTCTCGTATGCATCTGATTTTAAATACATAAAACTGAAGAGTAATTTACATAATAGCATCATTATAATTTATATTACTGTATTTTTCTCATACTTCGTGAAAAACTAGTTTTGTTGCATAGCTTGCATTATCTTTTTTACTTTTCCAATCACCTTAAATAATCTTCCTTATTTTTTATTTCAAATTTACTTTTATGGTTTTTAGTTTGAAAACAAAATGTCTCAAAAAAATTAACTTACGAAAACGACATAGCAGCAGGTTTACGTGCTACGACAGTGTCGTAGTATGTAAATCTAGATATCAAATGCTGGGGTAGATCCAGGAAGGCTTCTAGGAGGGTCCGGGGGATGATGAAAATTTTGAAAATTAAGGGTCTCAGAAATGCGTTTTTAAGCAATTTGCGGGGTGTTTGTTCGAGTTTATTAGCTTTTACAACATCTAAGTGATGTACTGATTTGCAAGAAAATTATACAAGGAAAGACCTAATTCGTGGTAAGTCTTAAAGAAACACTGTTTACGAAAATTTCACAATATCAAAACCTAAATTTCTTTTGAAAATCATACTTTATCATTCTAGATTTGTTCATTAATATAAGTGAAGTTATTATATTTCTTGACAAAGTTTTGTGTTGATTAAGATATCACGAGAGCACCAAGGTTTTCTCTTGTAGCAAATAGAATGCATGGGAGACAAACCACCATCGCATTCCTTGTTGTACACCAGCCAAGGATAGCATTGCTACCAAGAGCTTTGAAAAGATCAATTACAACCATTCATAAACACTTTCGGGAAAAAAATAATCCTTTCCTGGTTGAAAATGGTTAGTTATGACATTGAACTTTTCAGCTTGTTGCAGAGATCTAACAGGAATTTTCTGACGCAACAGGGCACCAACGTCAATATCACGTACCGATGCATGGCAAGCAGGGTTACCCGCAATAAAAACAAAATGCAGAGCTATTATAATTATATTAAGAAAATTAAATAAGATTTAGCTTACTTTAGTTTTTAGTCTTAACCGTAAAATATATCAAAACAAGAAAAATGTTTTTCTGTGAATCAGCTTGTCGTACAACACGTGTTCCTACCGGTATCACTGGCGCTACTGCGAATCTTCTTTGCAGTCGGGGTAGATTGTCCTTCTTCATCACTGTCAAAACGAGAGACAATGAATTTAATATGAGCAATCGATCAGTAACTGTAAGTAGTTTTTAAAGTCATTGTTTTAGTTTACAATGCAGTTACTAACCTTGCCGCTGACGTGGGATGGACCAAACTTGATGGACCAAAAAATCGGTCAATTCATGGTTGCTGTTTAACTCTTCTTGACATTGTAAACCGAAAATTCTATTGAATAAATACTTTGAATGAATACTGCTTTTTAGACTTTTGAGTATTAAAGTAAGACACAGGGTCGACTAACGATCTGAAACAAATGAAATAAAAGGGTATATTACATGCTTTTAGTGTTGTTTGTAAAATAACTTGTATGTTCAGTCAGTTAGCTTTGGGAGCGGGGCTTTCTGGCTTAGAGTGGTTCTGGTTTAAGGGGGTTCGATCGAACCACCCGAACCTCCCATGGATCCGCCACAGAAATGGTAGTATTAAATGATTAGATCCATTGAAGCTATTGTTCGCTTTGCATTAAATTAGATATAAGAAGTGTTTATTTTTGTTTTAATTTGAATTTTGTATTGTAGACTTAAGGTTCAGACAAGTTAACAGTAAGTAATATTGTTTACCTAGCATGATACATAACAAAATAATAATAAATACATGACATAACAATACTATGGTTTATGTAACCCCAAATTAACATATTTATAAAAAATCCAGCTGTCTTCCTACAAATACTACTACCAAAAAGTGGAAGTATACGTTTATAACACTCCACAGTCCACACTCCCCTTGCTTCTACCAGCATCATTTTTTATGGCTTGGCCCTTTCATTCGCTCAGCCCTACACTAGAAAAATTCCTGCAGACGCTAATGTGCTAGCTCAATAATTTTTTTTTAGGTTATGGAAATGTCGGTCTGAAGCTCCGAGCAACATCTTTCTTGTCGGGTCCAAACACCTGGGCCCCCAGAGACTACTTATCCCGTACACCCACGCATACACACACTCAAGCATGGAAGAAAAGAAGTGAAATGCTAAATTTCAAAGAAGCACCTGACAAAATTTTACATAATTTATCACATTAAAATGAAATAATTCGCATCATAATGTTCTCTTGGTTCACCTTCAGTTTTTTTTTTTCTTCGAACCAAAGCACTTTTGGTTTTGCCCAGTCGTTGGAGGTACAGGTTTTGTGGTGCTTTGCTCGCTAAATTCTCCTCTCCTTGTTGGTTTCTGACAGCCAAAGGCCTTGTATTTTTCCATACCACTTTGATTTAGCCTCCTCCTTACTGTTTGCTCTGAGAAAGTCCTCCAGTTGTCGTTCGTAGGTATAGTTAGAAAGGTCAAAATATATTTTTCTACGATCTTTCATCGACAGTACTCAGATTTTTGTCCTCACGAGCAGTTACAGCTCTTTTTCTACTGCCACGACACTCGCTGGTATGTGATTTTGTTTCCCGGTACAGTTTCAAAGCGGTTTGGACCGCACATCGAGAACATTTAAATTTTTTCTCCAGATAAACTTGGATGAGACCTTGAAAGGAGAGGAGTCGAATCTGCGTTCTAGCTCCTTCCAGTAGGTGCTTTGTTGTCGCCATTTTTACATTAACAAATTATTATCTCTACGCGAAAATAAGATGTAGTCTTTAGCGTTCTCTATTATCGTCACGAAATGGGATCAAAATAAACAAACCGCTCTTCCTATTTATATTTGCAAACGCATCATTACCGACCAGTTTTTCCAAGCATTTAATATACCAACAACTCTTAAAAATGTTTTTTTTTTTATGTACGACTAGCAACGTGTATATTTTACACTGCGTATATATTTAAAAAACAACAATGTTTAGGATGCCTAATACTTTTGGACAAAACTTTTTTCAGTGATGTAGAACCCCCATTTCTAATAGAAATATTACCTTCTATTGTCATAAATCACTCAAAAGAGAAGTTTTGAAGACTATTTCTTCTATCTAAAGAAGTTCTGTATCATTAAAAGAAGTTATTCTATCATCAGACAAGAAGCTTCGATACCTATAACAAGGAAAAACTTCCCCTAGAATGCACCCCTCAAAAAGAAGTTATAAGTTCTAAATTTAGAAGGTTGTATTTTGAGTGTGGTTACGTTATACTCAGTGACTTTCGTGCAACGCGAAATCCAAAGTTATTCTAATGTCCGCCAGAACCATACACACCGTACGTAACTATATACATAAAAAATTTCTAGGAATCGGTTCGATCATGGACAAACCTCGCAGTGGATGTTCGAGGTCAACTCGAACAGAAGAGAACCAGCGAGTGGTCGAGGAAGCGTTTTCTGCTAGTCAGACCAAATCTTTCAGACACGCAGTTTTGGAATTGAACATAAAGTAACTTCACCATTAAACGAATGCTTAAAAAGGACATTAAAATGAAACCATACAAAATCCAGATGGTGTATGAATTATACTGTATGATGCGAATCAAGACCAAATGGTGGATACGTGTGAGATCTTGCTTTATTATTTTGAGCGCGATTCATCTCGTTTGAACTGCATCAGACTTAACGATGAGCCAATATGTCTAGAAAAGTTAACAGGCCTAATTGTCGTATTTGGGGAATGAAAACGGAAGAACATATCGTAAACATGATCGAAATACATCAAAACTTAATGTCTGCTAAAGTGCTAAAGGAATCAGTTGGGTCTTTCTTCCTCCCCCGAAATGTTGGCTCACAAACAACGAAAGGTCAGTGGAAAAAATTCTCAGGAAATACTCCTTCAGTCTACCTCGCCTCATAATCTTCTGACCTCATTTCGCACTTCCCATCCGACAGTTCTTGAATCAGCGGACCAACAACTAAGGCTCAACAGTCTCAACAGACCTCACCCCACATTGGATATCTTTCTGTGGGACTATGTGAAATATAAAATTTATACTACAAAGCCTTGAGGTTTGGCGCGATTTAGAAGAACGCATAAACACTGTTATTTGAAGAATTTCTTTAATGAAAGAAGCTCAGGTAACTCAAGGGCAGCGAGATTGATGGTTCACATTTGGAAGTGGACTGAAGATTAAAAGAGATTTAGAGTAGAATTATCTCCTTTTTGCAAACACAATTCCGAATATTGTTGTAAATAATAATAAATTTGTTTTGTCTGGGTTTCCTTCGGTTTCCCAAATATACATTTTTAAAAATTTAACATAGCATTTCAATTACCATATATACAGTATGTATATATATATATATATATATATATATATATATATATATATATATATATATATATGGGATGAATTTCACAATTAGACACGTGAAATGAATGAATGATGCAAACCCACAAGGAAAAAGAAAAATGATTCCAAGGCCTTTCGTGTATTCAGAAGTACACCTCGTCAGGGAATGAATCATTTTTCTTTTCCTTGTTGGTTTGCATCATATATATATATATATTCAATGAAAACCTTGTTAGAAAGTTAGAAAGTGTGAGAAAAACTAACTAATTTAATTCCAGGATGATACAATATAAATATACAAATCAAAATAAATTGTGGTGGGGGGGATTTCGTTTTAAAAGTAAAGGAATTTGTTCATTTTTCAATATGACATTAATTCCACGGTATTGAAGGCCTCAAGGATATGACACAGACTCCATTATGATAAACTAATTAATTATATTAATAAATAAAACTTTCTATTTAATACATATAAATGAATCATAATTGAAATCATAATCCAATGGCCGTATTTCAGTTTTTCCTCTCTCTCTCTCTTCTTCTTCTTTTTTATAGCACTGGAGATAAAATTGTAAAATATCATTGTATATGGTGGCTATTGTTATATGTCGTAAGGCGTGTACTTAATGCAATTCAAGTCAAATTATTGCGTAGTTTCGCTATAGTTGTGCTGATGCTATTTTACCAAAAGAAACAAAAATTATTGAGCACCCTGTCATTTGCAAAGTTCAGTAATTTCTGGAAATAGTCACAATTTGTTCTTAATGAACTTCTTTCAGTATAAAGTATACGCAAACTGTATGTATGGACTCTAAAATATATATATCCCTACAGCGGTCGTACAAGGCTGGTGGTAAAATTATCTTTAAAGTACTTAAAAAGGTAAAAAAGTAATTTGAAACGTGGTTTTATTCTTTTTTACATTACATTTTACATTTATGTTTACAATGTCTGAAAATACTCGGACAATTATTAATCCAAATTCATGATTATACCACAGGTGAGTCGATTCGATTATACCACAGGTGAGAGGATTCTTGTGGAAGTTCATTCCTGAGATACTGACTCCGTTCTCCGATACACGATTTCATGCACACTTAAATGGTACAATTCCAAATAGGTTAATAAAAAAAGAGCTTTTTCTTTTTCTTTCTTTTAATTCCTCATTCATTCTGACGTCAATAGCAACGAAACATTCGGCCATCTTTGGAGAATCATGTCAATGAAACTGTTCAGAACTAATCCAAGACACGGCGTTTCCACACCAAACGACAGATGACGAAATACCTTCGTATGAAGAAAAAACAACAACAAAATTTGAAATGTTAAATGATTACAAAACTTGACCTTGAGAAATCCGAGGCAAACAGACTTGAAATGCGAGAAGAAACTCTTTCTCAAGCCTTGCTTATGATTCTTACTCCTTCCATTCTCTTGACAATCCTGTTTTTTTAAGTTAGTTGAATTTTATGTTAAGCGATGAGGTCAATCAACACAACGAAGGCAACAACTAACAAATGGGAAATTCTCATGAAACACCACAATATTCAGTTCCCGAAAACTGAGGAGCAGAGTACATACCAACATAATGAAAATAGCCTCCTTATTTTTATTATTATTATAATATATATATATATATCCTACCAATAAAGTTTATTATTATTACCATTATCATCATCATCATCATCTACTGAACTACAAAGTTTCACATTTATATTAAATGTAATATTTTGTTTTCGGTATAAATACACGTTAAGAAATTTCATTGAAATGCTCTTCATTTCATTAATAATAATTAAGTGGATATGCGCAACATATCTGAAAAAAGACAAAGTTCTAATTAATGTAATTACCTTTACGCGTTAATATTAGTAGCTGACGTCAGTCTGAACCGTTTGGGCGCACAACACATACGTATACAATAGAACGAAGCTTAAACGGTTACTAAAGAAACACCCACTCTGTTTAAACGGTTAAAAAAAATAATGTCCTTTATAGAGACACTAAAAAGTGTACTCAAAATAGTGGAAATTTTCTAACTATTTTAATTACGTAACGATCAGACTGTTTACATTCAATTCAAAATCATAATATTTTCAGTGAGGTAAATACGAACTGTTAATGTTAAGTTGGTAAGTTAAAAAACAAAATTCGAGTAATTTTATGCGCTGTCTATTAAGCTCAGAGGAGCATTTTCAAGGTCTTTTTGTTGATGATAACGGGAACAGAAAGCCTCTCTCCCCCTCCCCCGCCCTCAACACAGTGGAGGGGGGTACCAACACGCACGTAGGTCGACGTTCGTTTCGAGTCTTGAAGCTAGCTAGCATTTTGCTTTAGTTGATAAGGTTATAGAAGATCACTGAGAGAAGATGATTACGGATTTAGACGACAGACTCAAATCAGAGGGATTTCTATATTCAACTGAACTTTATTCAGTAAGAAAAGCAATGAATATAAGGGGATTTGCGCGAACTGTCTGTCTTTCGTAAATTTCACTGAGACGACAGTCATGTGAATGGAAGTGTGTATATATATATATATATATATATGTATCACATTACCGCGAAAAGCGCTCTTTAATAAGAGTGTTTATTTTGAGATAGTTTCTTTAAACACTTTTATATTATGTGTTTCATCATTTATTTTGAAATGAAATATTAATGTAAACATTAAATAAGCCGTTTTAATCTTAAATAAATATTAGAACTTATTATTTGGCTCTCGTTAAATGATGAAAATGATAGGCTTTATTGGCAGGGTATAAATCCCATACAATAGTACAATATTCTTGAAGGTAATAAAAGATAAGACAAATCAAACAATAATAAATTTGAAAGACTAAAAATTATGACTGAAAGAGAAATAAAAATAAGACACGAACTGAAACGAGTAATAATAAAAACAGGATCTACCCACAGCTAAAACACTACAAAAAGAAAAAAAAGGACATAAATATAAAAAGTACACGTAGCAACAATACCAACATATATATATATATATATATATATATATATATATATATGATAATGATGATAATGACAATGATAATGTTTATCGGCAGGAGACAGATCCCACAAAATAAAAAGGTACAGTATCCATGAAGGTAATCAACGCTACAACTAATTAGTAAACAATAAATTTAAAAAACAAAAAAAGACTTCGATAATAAAGAAATAACAAAAATACGCGCAAAGAAACGAGAAATAATAAAATTAGTAATAAGAGATTCATAAAAATAAAAAGTACATGTAATGGAATGGCTAATGCGGCAGTTACTGTAAGTGAACCTATACACAAACACTTTCATGCCAAGAGCTTCACAGTCTAGAAGACATAAAACAGGAATGATGAATAGTTTGGACAGTTGGATTGTCTGAGTTTTTAATTCTTTGCACTATTGTAGACTGTACTGAGTACGTCTTGATACTCGGGGGGGGGGGGGGGGCTCGGAACGTTGCGGTTAGCGAACATTTGAGAAGCTGAACATCTTGGAGGTAACTTATGCAGCAGTCTACAGGATCTGTTATAAAGGAAACTGAGTGTTCCACAGGAGCCATTTTTTATAATTAACGCAGAGTTGCTGCCCACAAATATTAGTGCAGAAAGTATGAAAAAGCGTGTCTTTAGCCTCGCTTGTATAGAATTTGAAGTTCCTTACAATCATGCTTGCCTTAGCATAGTAACTTCGATATTGTTTCCTTATGGTCTGAGTCGTCACTGAAGGAGCTGGTGATAGTTTGACCCAGACACTTAAATTCTTGTACCTGCTCTATTGGTTCATCTTTCATTTTGAAAATAATATTAGCTGTTTGGTTTGAGCTTTTAGGATGGAATTGCATAAGCTTAGTTTTAGTAACATTAAAATTAATCTTTCCTTTCAACCTTTCAAATGTTCCGTGCGATGATTCCTCATTTCACGAAGGTCAAGCTTGTTGCTCCTCCTCTCGAGTTGGCCTTGTGAAGTAGAGAGTTGGTTTCTTGTGCTCTCTACCTCACATAACCAGGTACGTCCAGCTCGTCTGGGATTATTCTGAGAAAGGCGTTTAAACTTCTTTTGAAGATACCCACCGCAACACCACTCGTGTTTCTTAGTTCCTTGGGCAGCTGGTTAAACAGTCTTGATCCTCTCACAACAAAACTATTTTCCTTCAGGGTTGAGGATGTTCCCTGTCTAGCCTTTAATTTGGGGGCACGACACATTCTTCCTTTTCCACTTTCTACTGTTGTTTTGGGAGTTATAGAACTTTAGAGTAAGATTAGGGGTTAGTTCCTCCATTATTTTCCAAGTGTAAATAATGGTGTACCTCTCTCTTCTTCCTTCCAAGAAACATATATTTAGTTCACGTAATCTTTCCCAGTAATTTAGATCTTTGCATCCATTGATCTTGGCTGTGAAGCTTCTCTGAATCCCTTCTAACTGATTAATGTCTTCTTCTTTTTATGGAGATGTTAGGACCGAACAGTATTCCAACTTGGGTATGATCAGTGTTTTCAATAAAGGAATCATTATATTCCTATCCCTTCGTTTAAAGGTTCTCAGTATCTGTCCAGTTATTCTTTATGCTCTGTTTACTGCTATCTTATTTTGTGTTTCAAATTTCACGTTATCAGTCATTACATCTAAATATTTTGCTTTAGAATTTTCACTGCATTTCCTGTCCATTTGGGGTACAGTATTCCATTGATTTTAGGTCCTCCCTCCTTCCGTACCGTAACAGTTGAAATTTCTCAGTGTTAAATTTCATATTGTTGCCTTCCGACCAATTGTAGATTATGTTCATGTCTGTTTGTAGGGATCCTATATGCTCTGGATTTCTTATTTTTCTACTAATCTTTGTGTCATCGGCAGACGATGCTGCAGTGCTGTCACTGGTAACGTCCTCATCTATGTCATTTAGCATGATTATGAAGAGTAATGGAGCTAATGCTGTTCCTTGTGGTATTGAGCTAAGGACTTTTGATTCTGATGAAGATATATTTTGGACTGTAAAGACTTGCTACCGCTCACTAAGGAAATTATATAGCCATTTTCTTACTTTTTCTGTTTTTCCCATATATTTCACTTTATGCATTAGGATTCCATGGTCACACTTGTCGAACGCCTTGGCAAAGTCTATGTATCATAGTTTTCATTACTTTGAAGTGCGTCAATAATGTTGTTATAGTGTTCCATTAGTTATGATAGGCATGATCTGCCTGACCGGAATCCATGTTGGTTATCATTTAATTTTTTCGGAGTTTCCAAAAAATTCACAGATTTTTTCTCTAATTATTCTTTCAAATATTTTAGTGAGATGAAGTGTAAGCGACACTGGCCTATAGTTTTTGGCCTCGGATCGAGCTCCTCCTTTATATATTGGAACTATGCTCGCTCTCTTCAAGATGCTCGGTATTTCTCCCGTGTCGATTGATCATCTCCATATCCAATATAGGGGCTTAGCGATTGCATTCTTGCAGTTTTTGATCAGTGTGGAATTCCATTCGTCCGGTCCTGCCGCCGAGTGTGCTTTTAGTTTCCCTATAGCTTGTGTAATATCATCTGTTGTAAAGTCGAAGTCCGTTATGTCATGGGTTTGGGAATATGATTCACAAATTTTCATAACAGGATCCAAACCTTTCACCGAAGGGCTTATTGACACCATATCATCGATACAGACCAAGTTATTTACCCTCATATCATTATACAGCATCCCACTCTTGCCTCATTAAGAGAAGCAATTAATTCATCAATATATATATATATTAATATATTAAACAGCAGAGGAGAGAGTAAGGAGCCTTGTCTAGCTCCGCATGAGGAACCAAAACTTTCGGACAATACATTGCCCCATCTAACAGTAAAGGTTTGGGGTGTGTTGTGTACCAAAATTTCAATAAACTTAAAACATATGGTGGAACATTCCTGTCTTTTAATTTTTTAATTAGAATATTGTGATTCACTCTTATCATATGCTTTGCTTATATCCAAAAGACAACAATAATAGTTGAATTACTAACAGTAAATTTAAATACAATCTCTTTTAAAACATAAATACACAGATCAGTTGAATGGGACCTTTTAAAACCAAACTGATAAGGAGACGTCCATAAATAACCATTTAGTCAGCGTAACAAAAGCTTCTCAAGTAATTTTGAGAAGCAGGAGGAGGCAACAGTAATAGGCCTGTAGTTATCGTTGGATAGAATGTTTCCTTATTTTTTTATTTTTTTTTTTGACAAGGAATGTGATATAAACCCTCGTAAACTCTGCAGGAATATAACTGTAAGCGAGCATAGCTGAGAACAGTAAAGAGATTATATTGTAATTTGTAGCATACATTAAGATTAACTCTCCCCACGCTGTTAAGGATGTCCGAGTACTTCGTTCGAGGTTTGTCAGCGCCCCGGGCAAATTGAATTTCAGCGCCCTTTAAGACGCTTTACCATTTTAATAATTTTTTCATAATGATAAAGAAATATATACAAATAAATCAAATAAAATTACAAATATAGGAATGTAGGTCTCTCGCTACACCAATAAGAAATAAAATAAACACTCCGGAATAATTTGATTGCGTGTCAGAGATTTTTATATTTTGGATTTCTTTTTATTAATTTATTAACTTTTTCTCTCCGATTTTTGGCGCCCTCCAGAACATTGTGCTCCGGGCAACCGCCCGGTTAGCCAGGGCCTTGAGCCGGCCCTGTAGCTATAACTTAGCTATTTTTACCTCCCAGACACTCGACCAATTGTTGATGGGATGGCATTCTTAGCACCCGTTTCTTTCTGGACAACTTTCCAGAATTTGTTACTATTATTATTTAAATTAGCCTCGCACGTTTTTCAAGCTCGAATGGAACTCATTATTATTATTATTATTATTATTATTATAATCCCTGTTTTTTAATATAGACTCATTTCATACGCGTTGTGCGCTTATGCGGAAACGAATAATTATAAAAACTGAACTTTAGTTATGGTAAAACACGTAACGTTTGAAGTCTGAACGGTTTTGGAAGCTTAAATGTTATTACTCGAATGTCTTTTGAAAGTCTTCTTCGAGCAAAAGGTATAAAGCCATTTTGTTTTACAGTTTTGTCCAACCATCCTCCTAAAGACATCTGATCAACTTGATATTCTATCCACGAGTTATTATCAAGTTAGATTAAGTTAGGTTAGGTCAGGTTAAGTTAGTTTTTTAGAGTGTCGATGTTTTAGTAGTCTTGCTGACAAAAATGGGTATACGTTCCAACCTTCGTTATACGCGAACCTCCCAAAAAATTTTCATAGAAAATAATTAGCAAAAATATAACGATACAAACTAAACAATAATTACTCAAATCATTCGTGTACAATAAAACATTTTACCGTCATTAATACATTCCATTAACGTAGCTCCAATATCTCGTTCCTTCACGGAAATTCGATCAAAGCAGAAAAGTTAAAGTCAAATAACTGCTTATAAACAATATTAATAGTAAACGTTTTCGCTAAAACGAAAGACGAGAAATGAAATGAAGGTAAAGTTAAATCAATAAATCTTTTTTGTACAAACACTCTTACGGTAGATATCGCGAAGTGTTACTTGTGAATTGTTTGAACGGGTTTTTATGTTGTACTCGCAGCATCAAATACTTTAATAGATCTACTTTTAGGAAAAAGTGGAAATTTCATTGAGTTTCACTCAATTTCTTGCATGGAAATTTTTACTTATAGGAAATATGTCGTTTTTATCTTTAGCGTGTATAGAGATGGAAAATACAACTGAAGAGAGTTACAAGGAGTTACAAGGAAAAGAAGTACCTCAAAAGGCCTTGCGGCCCATACCGAGGAGGTACCAATGAAAACAAGGGGAAAATTTTCTACACACTTAAATAGTGTGCAGGATTTGGTCTAACCTTTTCTTGAAATGATCCACAGAGGAACTGTTCACAACTTCTGAAGGTAACCTGTTCCACGTGTCACAGATCTTATAGGTAAAGTAATTCCCACACATACTAGTCCTAAACCGTTTCAAATCCAACTTCCAACCATTGTTATGAGTTGGGTTATCATTTAAACTAAACATGCTTCTAAAATCGACATCTTTGAACCCGCGTCACGTAAGTGTCGATTGTAGCCCATATGCCTAACGGAAGGGATTAACTTTGTGACATTCTTCAGCCGGTTTTCAATCAACCTACCTACTTCCCCACCAATACCCAGCGCGCGCACTTTGGCCATTAGCCGGCGGTGAGGTACCTTATCAAAGGCTTTCTCATCAATTGCCCTACTCTTATCATACTCACTCAACATGACGTGGAAAAACTCGAGCAAGTTAGTGAGACATGACCTATGCCGTCTAAACCCATGTTGGAGTCCCCAAGTAGCTTGTAGGAATCCAAATGGTCAACAATCCTACCCGCTATTATCCCCTCTAATTATTTACCTACAACTGAAGTGAAATGGTGTTGTTTATAGAGGTTCCAAAGCCTCTCTTCCCACGCATGAGGTAGCAGTAGGGTCCTAATAGTAAGAGTAGGGGAAAAAAAAAAAAAAAATTAGTATTTAGTCAGAGGAGAGCATCCTTAACCTAAGCTAAAAGGACAGAGTAGGGATGGGAAGGGGTCCTAGTAACCCACGGGACAGGTTTGTACAACAGACTTCACCCGCCCTCCCGAAAGAGAGAGAACCTAAAGGAATTGGCAGCCAATTTCTCTAGAATCCCACGACTCGGGACCGGAGGGCTGTCACACCCCAAGTATAACGTTTACAACACCCAGAAGGAACGTGCATAACCTTTATACCCCCTGCGGGAGAGAGAGAGAGAGAGAGAGAGAGAGAGAGAGAGAGAGAGAGAGAGTGAGTTACAAAGACAAGAGGAAGCCTCAAAGACCTTTCGGTCCACTCGGGGGAGCTTCCTGTTATTAAAGTAGTGCATTTTTTTAATCATTCTAACAGTAGTAGAAAACTGGATGGAAAACCATAAGGCTCTCCCTCAACCCTTCGTGGTATGGAAAAAAGTTGAAGAAAATACCTTGAACCTGGAAAAGTAACTAAGGAAATTTTACAGGAAAGAGGAGACTATGTAAACTAACTCGACAATTACGTTATGCACACATAGAAATCGTACACTGGAGAGCATTGTTGTATAAACTAAAATAATAATATATTTGTGTTAATCGTATATCAACTACTTCATATAGTCACAAAAACCTCGAACATATGTTTTAATATTATATAAAATATTTATAGCTCTATTTACCTAGGTATCGGGCCAACGAAGGTCCCATGGCTCACTCCAGGCTAGCCCCTAAGCCTAAAGGATTAAACAGACTCTATGTCTACACCTATGTACGCGCAAAGCCATCACGCTGGCAACGTGATGAAATGTTTCTACAGAAAAGGGGAAGTGAGAAAGGAAATCAGATTTCTACACCATGCCCTCACCCTTCACACGCACCCAACTACCCAAGAGAAGGAAGAGAAAAAAGAAGAATTAGGGACGGCAGAAACGCAAATTTACCTCACCTAATCCATGCCATACATTTTTTTATATTTTTTGTTCATTAGGAAATTATGTATGTCTACAAAATACTTATCCAGTCTATTAACAAGGCAGGTAAATGCATGAACGTATTTTCTGTAAATGGATTTCTGTCATGTGCGTGTGTCTGCCAACTCTTTGAATGTCACCGAGTCTCAACTTGGGTCTCCCGCCGTGAAAGGTGTTTATCAGTGATGTAGGACTCGAGATCGGCCTCGAGACCTTTTTTTCTGGTCTCGATCTCGGTCTCGGGTGCTGAGGTCTCGATCTCGGTCTCGGCCATGGTGGTCTCGACTACATCACTGGTCTGCAGCCGATTGACGTCGCATCTGTGCTGAGTATGTTGATGTTCCTCAAGTGCAATGAACACTTAGCTTGTTTTAAGTAGGCAGTTACTGCTGAAAAATGTCACAAACTATGAATTTGTGAATAAATTCTGAGTAAATTTTGCGACTGTCACTCGATAACCTCTTTAGAATCTTTATTCCTGAATGTGAAATACAGAGCTTAGGAATTAGGCATTACACAATATTAAATACATGCAAAAATTGCATATGGTCTCGGTCTCGGTTTTGGTCTCGGTCTCAAGACCGGTCTCGAGACCTTTTTTCTGGTCTCAGTCTTAGTCTCGGTCATGGTGGTCTCGACTATATCATTGGTGTTTATATGGCAAGTGATATATTGAGTTGTTCATATTTCGTGGTATTGTGCCACCACGAGAGTAGAGACAATCTCTTTCTGGCGAGGAATATCAGTGGGAGGTCCCTGTATCTATCCCCGTGTACTTGTCCCTTATGAAGAATGAAAGTGTTTCGTAAGTGATCACCTGTTGTTGCTACGGCGAATACAAGAGTCTCCCACTTAGAGGTGTTTATGAAGCAAATGATCAAAAAATAAGTTGCTCGATGGCTGATCCTGCTATGTGGGGCAATTAACCAGAGAGAGAGAGAGAGAGAGAGAGAGAGAGAGAGAGAGAGAGAGATTTTTCTATTTCTGTTGGTGGAACATACCTCCTGCGTTTTGTTATTATGTAGGCTACACACATTTCATCTCATTTGATGGTTCTTTTGCTCAGTGTTTTTATTCCCTGACTTTCCTTCCACATATTACAATTTATTCATTCTTGAGCTTTCTGTAACATTTCAAGTTTCATAAATATGGCATTGAATATTTGATTAATGAAATGGTATACTGTACATATATCATCAATAGATAAATAGATAATCAATAGATAAATAGATAAATCTCCATAAATAAATATGGACAAAATTTTTATGGTAAAATTCACTATAACAGCATG
This sequence comes from Bathynomus jamesi, assembly GCA_023014485.1. Taxonomy (NCBI): domain Eukaryota; kingdom Metazoa; phylum Arthropoda; class Malacostraca; order Isopoda; family Cirolanidae; genus Bathynomus; species Bathynomus jamesi. Next base: position 421,024 of record JAJOZX010001433.1, on the reverse strand, counting down.
AGTACATTTAGTTTATTCGAGGCCTACAGCATACTCGTAACTGCGTCTGTGAAAGAAAACTCACTGACAAAAACACAAAAGCACAACTCAAGCATGGGGATTAATTCCTCCCCCAACTCCCACAAATGTTCCTGAGAGGAAAGGGGGAGAGGCAACCATGCATATAGATCAAAGATGCAAATTCTTATCGTTTGTAAAGGAAAGAGGATTGGGATTATCTTTAGATTCAATGTATTGTAGTCACTAAATGGAATATGGCGTTAAAGGAATTCACGTTTATTAAAAAAGCAATAATCTTATTTCTTAAATTTTGTATCGAATAGAAACTCAAATTGGAAAATTTCAGTCGCAGAACCGTGTCTCGTACAGGGTGATATTAAAAAGTATTATTTCATTCTCGTTCAAATTAAAGAGTTTCAATCATTATATTTATTCAGTGGCTCAATTTCCGCTGTTCTACGGATAATGCTGGAAACATTTCTTTTATTATAACGTTATATACAGCACGGTTAAATATTCAGAGGGAGGTAAAGCTATAGGTTAAAAATATAGTTCTGAATCTTTAACCCAATTAATTTCCCCAAAGTCTCGTTGTTGATTCACGGTTTGGAGAGTTTTAACTTGATAACGTAATCGTGTGTTACGCGGCTAAAAGCTTTCTTTCGCAGTGTTAATAGAGGACATTTAAAAAAAATATATATATGGTTCATTATTCCATGGGTTCGATAGTTTTTATCTTATGTTTGCGCGGTTTTTTCTTAATGAATAACACAAAATTCTTTACAGAATATTTAACGTCAGTAAACGCGCATGACTTCATTCTGTATCAAATATGTGAATGTAAATAGGAAGTTTAAAGTGAACTGAACTGAATATGAAATGAAGACAAAGGAGATCGGAATGATATTGTTTACTATTATACAGGGTGATCCATTTAAAACCGTACCCAAATTACAAACATTTTTTAATTTGGATACGGTTTTAAATGGATCACCCCCGTATAAACCCTTTTTCATCAATGAAAACTTACATCATTATTTCTTGATTTACCGATTAACACGACCATTTTCAGTGGTCTAATTTAATGATTTCTCGCGATGAAGCAACTTCTAAATTTTAGATGTCAGTTCCTTTAAAGTTATAAAACTGCGCAATAATATGCGAGTATCTTGTTTTTACATCGTGCCACTCTTAAAGACGCTTGAATTAAAATATGTTTATATACGCGGAAGACAATGGCCTCTCTCCCTCTCCTTTTGTTTTAGTCAGGTTTTATTCAGGTTTTAAGCGTCTGAATGCACTCGTTTAATTATACAAGTTTTAAGTCATTGGTATTATTTTCGGCGTTGTTGATCCGAACGCGCGGAAGCGTATCCCGTTGTGTTTTGTTGCCTTTTCAAGTAACTTTTTCCATTATTGCTTTACGACATCTTTCTCCGTAAGAAGATTTACGTCACGTAACATTCTACTGTATTATCACACTTCCCCACTTAGTTCACTCTCGCTGATTTTTACACCCTTTTATCATACTTCGAACTCATCTTATACCTTCCTTCAATCTAACTAAAGGAATAAAAACAATGAATCGTACGAGTCGATTAAATTATAATTACTTTATATAAACTGTTCACTCTACGTAAATATTGGGTAAATTTACTTTGGTCAAAGAATTCAACTAATAAATAATGAATTACTCGTATAACTACATGAGAAAAGCTTCAACGTAGAGTATTATGGGTAGCAGTTCTTATACTTATACCCGTGGGTACCTGCGGTGAAATTTGTTTTAATAGTATAACTCATAGTTTACCCAACTGGTTAAAAGAACTAACTCTACCCTCGAACCTAGCTGCGACGTTTAATAAACGTAAATATAAAATAAATAAGTCTTTTAACTGTACTGAAGTCTAAAAATACCTTCCTTGTTCCTCTTGCGCCATTATCCACTACCAGCAATGCCCTCACAACCTTTTTCTTTCGAGTTGGTGCTGGAAAATTTAACCTCGGGTAAACTTAACTTCATTGGAAAGGCTTTTATTAAGCTAGTCTGTATAGTGTAACACCTCAGTCGTTTTCACAATTAATTTTTTCAGCGGGAATTTCTACTTTGAAGCGTCTTCTCGCGCATTAATTTGCGAGTTTTCGAGTGGAGTTTTTTCAACTTACTTAAAGACTTGCGAGGATAAGGACTCTTGTAGTATCCTATACATAAGTTCTATTTGTATTCGGAGTACCTGTAGTGCAATTGGGCTTAACCGTAAGCAAAGTTTGCCAGCCCATTCCGCCTACCAAAAGTTTAACCGTACCCACCCATGCAGAAGCGCGGATCGATCTAGGCGGGTACAAGCAACGGATGGACACGAGTGACTCCACTACAGTTTCTAAAAATTAAAAGGATAGGATGACTATATATAGAGAGATACAAAATAAGAGAGAATGTTTTTAATCTCTCTCTCGGTATGAGCCGCAAGGCCTTTTGAGGTACTTCTTTTCCTTGTAACTCTCGCTCTCTCTCTAGTAGGATAGGAGAGTGGTCCGAAAAATGGCAAATGCTGTTTAACTTGGGTAAATGCAAGGTGATGCACATTGGCTACGCCAATCCCAAGTCGGACTACTCGATGTTGGGGAGTAATATCGAGGCGACTGATTTGGAAAAGGACTTGGGTGTGCTAATTAGCAGCGACCTTAAGTTTACCAAACAGTGCTGCGTAGAGGTGGAAAAGAAAGCCCAGAAGCTGTTGGGTTATATCAGGAGGCAATTTCAGTTTCGGAACAAGGAGATTGTGCTCTCTCTGTACAATTCTCTGGTTCGGCCGCACCTGGAGTATGCTGTGCAGTTCTGGTCGCCCGCCCTCAGGAAAGATATTGAGAGGCTGGAGCGAGTGTAGGCGAGGTCCACAAAGTTAATCCCTTCCGTTAGGCATGTAGGCTACAATCGACGCTTACGCGCCATGAACTTGCTTTCGCTGGAAACACGGAGGCTGCGCGGTCAACTGATCGAGGTTTTCAAGCTCTTACGCGGGTTCAACGATGTCGATTTTAGAAGCATGTTTAGTTTAAATGATAACCCAACTCGCAACATTGGTTGGAAGTTGGATTTGAAACGGTTTAGGACTAGTGTGTGTGGGAATTACTTTACGTATAAGATCTGTGACACGTGGAACAGGTTACCTTCAGAAGTTGTGAACAGTTCCTCTGTGGATCATTTCAAGAAAAGGTTAGACCAAATCTTGCACACTATTTGAGTGTGTAGAAAATTTTCCCTGGCATCCGTTGCCATTGGTACCTCCTCGGTATGGGCCGCAAGGCCTTTTGAGGCCTTTTCCTCGTAACTCCTTGTAACTCTCTCCAAAGAATTTCAGACTCAAATAGACCTTATACCATAGGTTGCACGATTTAACATTATGTTAATTCAATATGCATGCAGTTATATAGTATTTTATTTGGGATTTAATTTTATAAGATTTAATCTTCATTTCAATTAAAATCAACAGTTGTGCTTGATGACAAACTATCCTTTCGTCAACATATTAAAACTATAGATCAGAAACTATAGAAACTCTCGTTTATATTAACAAAATTACATTTCCTTCCCACAAATATACTCAAAGCGTTATAATTTTCTCTAGTTTATCAGGTATCTCACATACAGTATTACCAAATATGGGAGTGCATGTGATTACATCACCAACCCTTTAATCATAAACTAGAGAATTATAAGAAAAATAAACAAGAGTGATTATCATGCTCATACATGAGGAATCTTCAAGCAATTGCCTATATTAAAATTTAAAGACATATTTGAAATACAGATGTGCTCCATAATGTTCACAGTTACAAAACAATCTGCTCCGACCATATTAATCAATGAACAATCAGATACGTTACGAACATCAAACAAAGTATATAGAAAGTTAATATATTTCAAAGGCAAACTGTACTCTTTAATGTAGAGAAATTCTTGCATTTATTTAGAGGTGGAACTATGGAACAATCTACCGAATGAATTAAAAACAATCAATGCTCTTTCATCTTTTAAAAAACGATTAAAACTTAACAAATTTCAAAGTTACTGAAGGCGCTCCTTTCTCTCTCCCTGCTAAAATTCATTATCTTTCTTCTAAAAATCTCTCCTATCACTTTTCACTACACCTCCTATTTCATTATTCTTTGTACTAAGCGTCTAATAAAAGTATGTCCTAGTGACTCTGTAAGTTCCTTACAGTTTTATACTGGTCTCATTATTCGCTGTATTTAGCATCTAATATAAGTATATGTCCTAGACCTAGTCTGTAAGTTCCCTTTAGTTTTTTAAGTCTATTATAAAAGTTTATAAAAATCTTGCAATCATATCTATTATACTATCATATCTATTATACTCCGCCTGAGAGTGGGCAAGCCAGCCCAAGTCTCAGCCGGTCCCAAGCCCGGAGAAAGGAGGAGGGTTGGCGGCAGGAAGGGCATCCGGCCGTAAAACTTTTGCCAAAACCTTATGAATGCAGATCCATTATAACAAGAGGAACAACAAAAGTAACGGAAATCTCCAAGAAGGCACAGGAAAAAAGACTGAGATGGTATGGGCATTGGGCATGTCCAGAGGAGGGAGGAGGAGTATGTGGGACGACGGATGCTGAGGATGGAAATTCCAGACACGAGAAGAAGAGGTAGACCTAAGATGAGGTGGCGGGATAGACTGAAGAAAGATAGTGATAAGGGACTGGAGGAAGAGGTGGCTCAAGACAGAAGTGAATGAAGAAGAAGGATCTGCAACAGCGACCCCACATAGAAGTGGGCTAATAAGGCTGCGGAAGAAGAAGAATTATAATAATAATAAATACTAGCCAAAAAAAAAAACGTCCTACGAACGGGATATTTTTGCCAGTTCTTGCGGAAGGATGTTATTTCCGTTTGGGGTAATACATATTTACTGTACAGTCATGGTAGTAATATGTGTTAGTATTATAATCCAGATTATTGTTTAGGAAACATGTTTTATTTTTGACAAAGAAGAATGCAACGTGAATATAAAAATTCCCAAATGGCCTACTTTGTATCCAATTTGTTGCAAACTAACATGATTAAAAATGACAAAATTTCAAAGCAATTTTTTTTTAATTCAAGAAAATGCTTCGTGAATTTTTTTTTTCTTTGACAATAGTCAAGCAATAAAATGTAATGAAAATTATTTTAAGAAAATTTTAAGCTCGTTAGTTTAACATTTACAATGAACTCACGAATCACTTAAATTTCAAATGCAGCTTCACAAATTTTACTTGAAACTCACGAAGCAGTTAAATTTCAAATACAACTTGTCACATTTTTTTTTTACTTATCATGACTTCCAATGCGTAGCTAAAAATTTTGATGGCTATATTCTTTTCTAAATTTATTCATCAACTTGATTTTCTTCATTCCACAAAAGTGTATGAAATTCTGTAGAAGCGTGTACTTTACTTGTGACTTTAATGCTAGTTAAAGCCACCAGTCCACGCTTCTATAAAATTTTGTATTTTTCTAATAACCAAAAAAGTCAGCAGGTCAACAAATTCATGAAAGAAAGCAACCATCAATATTTTGAGTTTTACATCCCAAGACCAATGAGCCAAAACCTTGAAATTTAAGTGCTTCGTGTTGTAACATCCTTTTTGGGGGATAAATTGGGATAAATTTTTTTGGGGATAACCGATCTGAAAAAAAAAGTTGCTAAAAACACTCCAGGAATCCCAAAGGATGTTGTCACTAAGTTTCATGAAAATCCGTTCAGCCATTTGGACCTGAAAAGGAGACAAATAGACGGACAGACAGATGGACATGCAGTAAATTATGATGACTAGCAAAAGATCGGCGAATTTTGCTAGATCTGCGGTGCTTGGACCTTCGACCCAAACCGAATTGTGGGCCTACGGCGTATTTTATTTTGAACATCAATAGCCCGTTATCTGGATATCGTTCCTATTTCTCTCACCTTGGGCCTCAGTAATTCGGGTGCCTGCGGCCCTCCAATTACTGGCGAACCAATTATTCGGTCAATAAAACTACAGAAAAGAACGCAGCCATAAAAATCTAAAACTTCACAAATCTTGATACGATGAACTCGGATGTGAAGCTCAAGATTTTCATGACTGCGTTCTTTTCTATAGTTTTATTGACCAAATAATTGAACCGACAGTAATTGGAGGGTCGCAGGCCCCCAATTACTGGGGGTTCAATTATTTGGTCAATAAAACTATAGTCATGAAAATCTTAAGCTTCACAAATATTGACACAATGTGAAGCTCAAGATTTTCATTGCTGCGTTCTTTTCTATAGTTTTATCGCGGTGCTGAGGGCCCTCGGGCCCAGTAATTGGTGGGGGGGGGGCTGGTCACACATATATTTTTGTTCATTACTCATCATCCCCATCCACCATACGAAGTTTGGTCGAAATCGGTTCAGAAACGTAAAAGTTTTTTCTGCGGACAGACAGGCAGACACATTTTTGCTAAATTATAATAGTAATGATTAGATGATGTCTAATTAGTAGGTTTCAGCCTGTAAAGCGTGCACGCTTGCTAAAGGCAGTTTACAACTGTATACATCATCTGTATTCAATAATAAAATTATACTCCTATATGAAAACTGTATATATTTGTAAATAAATAAATTAATTAATAACATTTAATCTTTATTTCAATTAAAATCAACAACAATCCACAAACGTCAAATGTGCCAACGACCGAAACTGATAAAATGTTTTAAACAAAAATAAAATGAAAATTATTGCTAAAAATTTGAGCAGAAATTACTCATTATTTTTTGCACCTTCGTTTATTACCCAATAAAATTCTTAGTATCTATATTATAATGGAGGTAAGTGCGATATACAGTGTGTCCGTAAAGTCATGGTGGGATTTTAAATAGCTATATTATTGCAACGAAACATGATAATGAGATGAAACAATGCCAAATTTAAGAACAACTCTCAAAGTTGTATCTTGTAGTTAGTCTAGGCTAAGCTTAACCTTTATCTCGTAGTTAGTCTAGGCTGTCCACATGCCTATGTTGAACATGAGCGTAATAGCCCGAAAGTTAATGTGTGGTGTGCTCTAGCACGAGATCGAGTGATTGGCCCATTTTTCTTCGCGGAACCCACTGTGACGTCACACAACTACCTCGCTAGTTGGAACATTTTGCAGTACCCCAATTTATTGACAATAATGTCATCTTTCAGCAAGATGGTGCTCCTCCGCACTATGCCAACGTTGTTCGAGAATTCCTTAATGAAAAATTTCCACAGAGATGGATAGGAAGAGGAGGATGGAAGCCATGGCCTCCACGCTCTCCGGACCTGACACCTTTGGACTTTTATTTGTGGGGTTACGTCAAGCAAAGCGTGTACAGTGTACCCATTAGGGATATTCATCACTTGCACGAGCGAATCACGGAAGTTATCGCATCCGTCACTCCTGATGTTCTTGGGCGTGTGTGGCTGGAATTGAATCACCGCCTAGATGTCTGCAGGGCTACCAGAGGAGCCCATATCGAACTACGTTAAATAAAGTTATTCTTTTAGAGTTGTTCTTCAATTTGCCTTTTTTTCATCTCATTATCATGTTTCGTTGCAATAATATAGCTATTTAAAATCCCACCATGACTTTACGGACACACTGTATATATATGTAACCAAAAAAAACTATAGAAAAGAACGCAATCATGAAAATCTTAAGCTTCACATTTGAGCTCATTGTATCAAGATTTGTGAAGCTTTAGATTTTCATGGCTGCGTTCTTTTCTATAGTTTTATTGACCAAATAATTGAACCGACAGTAATTGGGAAGGCAGCCATGGAAATCTTGAGCTTCACATTGTGTCAAGAAGATTTGTGAAGCTTAAGATTTTCATGACTATAGTTTTATTGACAAAATAATTGAACCCCCAGTAATTGGGGGGGGCCGCAGGCTCCCCAGTTACTGTCAGTTCAATTATTTGGTTAATAAAACTATAGAAAAGAACGCAATCATGAAAATCTTAAGCTTCATATTTGAGCTCATTGTATCAAGATTTGTGAAGCTTTAGATTTTCATGGCTGCGTTCTTTTCTATAGTTTTATTGACCAAATAATTGAACCGACAGCAATTGGGGCGCCGCAGGCACCCCAATTACTGAGGCCCAAGGTGAGAGGGATAGGAATGATGTTCAAAATAAAATACGCCTAGGCCCACAATTCGATTCGGTTTGGGCCGAATGCCCAAGTACCGCAGATCTAGCGAAATCGGGGCGTAGCGCCGATCTTTTGCTGAAAGTCTTGACAGAAAGAAATGAAAAGGGAGTATTTGTTGACAAGTATGTCTACAAGGAGATTCTTTAGTAATGAAATAAAGATAAGTTTATGATGAAGTGTTCTTTTTTATATTTTATAACAGGAAATAATACCTTGAGGTAAGAAAATTCATTTCCCAGATGACGTAATTGGCCGAGGGCTCCAAGCCTTCCGCAGGAAATAGCAAAAACCGCCCGTAGGGCGGTATTTTTGCTAGTATGAATAATAATAATAAAAATTATTATTATTATTATTTCCAAAATCATCTACAGAGAAAAATGGATTTGCAAGGAAGTGGTTCTCAACTTAGGGATGGCGTCCCCAAATGGAGTTGCTGAGCAATTTTCTTGGGACCTGCTGCAAAGCATACAATACTAAAATTTATATTTTCCATAAAAAAATTAATATGTCTACAAAAATGTGAATATATACTCGTTCATTTTGTTTATTATAAGTGTTAAATATATAAAGTTGTACATTTTAATCACGATGAAAGTATTTCTCCTTTGGTTTAGATCAGGGGTGGCGAACGTTTTTACAATCGCGTGCCAAAAAAAACCATGGAAACCATAAAAAAAAATTCGCGTGCCCACCCAAGTTTATATATATTACACCAAATTATAAACATTAAGTCTATTATGTTATACTCATTTCTACGTGCCATAGATTCGCCACCACTGGTTTAGATAGTTATGACAGAGTGCGGTGGTGGGGTTTATGGACGTTGGAAGGACTGGGAAAATGGGTACCATACACTGATTAAAACAGCTATTCTGAACCTTTTTCTTCTGTACCCCTTGAACTCTTTCACGGGATTTTCTGGATTTTCGAGAAATAGACGATTTTTACTTTCTTTACGACCGTGTGACCCGTGGCCGTTTGTTAATCGTATACAAAATTAAAAGGGTTATATTTTCAGGACCCCGTCGCGTGTCCCCTAAGATTCCCTCGCGTACCCCAGGTTGAGAATCACTGGATTAAAAGGTTAAGAACCATCGATCTAGGACAATTTTCTTAATAATTAAAACTAACCATGTGACCAAACTAAACTCAGTTTAAACTAACTTAACTCAATTTAAATTAGCAACTTGGGTATACCTAATATGGGGAGGAGTTCAACCCTTATGAGGCCCCATCTAATCCTATGAATGGATATACAGCTCCTCCCAGTTCAACGATTTTCATTCTGTGATTTTTCAGTTCGAGAAACTGGCATTAACAACTCAACCTACAAAGTGTTATGTATGTTACAGGGAATCCGTGTAACTAGGGATTTCACGAAAGCCCTAAAATGTCCAGAGATTTCACGTAAGGTTAAGTCGTGATATTTTCGTTAAAAATAACGAAAATATCACGACTTAATCTTACGTGAAATCCCTGAACATTTTAGAGATTTCATGAAATCCCTAGTTACGCAGATTCCCCGTAACATGTATAAATAAAACCATTTCACGTATAACGCCGTATAATAAATAATTATTAAAAAAGAATTAATATGACAACAGCGAACGTATTATTAACTATTTGAAACTCGAGGATGCAATTGCATATTTCACGGTCCAAGGCCCGAGAGAGGAATCATGGGCCCTGGTGCTATTTTTGACTCCGAGCCCTTTTAACCCGATTACCTCCTTCTCTACCTTCCAGCCCGGGCCCTGGTGCTTTGACACCTCGTGCAACCACCCCTCTCCCAAGGCCCGAGAGAGGAATCATGGGCCCTGGTGCTATTTTTGACTCCGAGCCCTTTTAACCCGATTACCTCCTTCTCTACCTTCCAGCCCGGGCCCTGGTGCTTTGACACCTCGTGCAACCACCCCTCTCCCAAGGCCCGAGAGAGGAATCATGGGCCCTGGTGCTATTTTTGACTCCGAGCCCTTTTAACCCGATTACCTCCTTCTCTACCTTCCAGCCCGGGCCCTGGTGCTTTGACACCTCGTGCAACCACCCCTCTCCCGGGCTTCTATATTTTCTTTTATGGCCCCAAAATTGTTATTTTTCTTTTCACAAATTATTCCCCTTCCCGATCATTTATATCGAGTTAATTAAGATCAATTTCATTAGTCTCTTTTTATATGGGGTGAGGAGGTTGCGGGCATTTACCCTTGGCCCCTCCTTCCCGCATTAAAAAAAACTTCCTACGAACAACAATCAAAAGGTGATTTGGTCTAAATCTTCTAGCTGATCCATTAAATGAACGTAGGTCTTTCTTATTAGGTTTAAGAAACCCTTCGCAAAATTTACTCCGCTCCCCCCATACCCTTTTGACTTTGCTCGAAATATTTGTCTTCACTCGGTTTAATGTGGCTCGGATTAATTGAGTTTATCAACCGCATTGGATTCTTAACCCACGGATAAATGGGATTCGTCTAATCGTTTTCAGTTGGTTGTCCCTTTCTTATCTGGTTCATTCAGCCTCGTCAGTCGCACAGCGAGAAACTAAGTGATATACATCGCATGATTAACGCCGCCACGAACTGAGTGCCATACAACTGTTTCGTCTGGATGTTAATACTGTATATCTATTTCGAGATATTTTGGACAAATAGCAAAGCTCATCAATGGAATGCCAGAACGTGTTAGCTTCACTTAATGCAAAAGAGAAAGCAACACGATTCTAAATATATTGAATGAATATATCTTTTATTATTTATTGACTTTTATTATCAATTCAAAAACGCTGAAAAAAATCCGGTGTCTATTTAGTTTTGTCAAATATATATATATATATATATATATAATATATTCCTTGATCAGCGTGGATTTAATTACTATCATTATTATTACACTGGCGCTATCCATAATAAACCACAATACTTCCACTTATAAGGAATACCAAATAATTTTTTTTCTAAGTTATTATATATGACAAGAAAACATCACAAAATGACAAAAAAAATAAATAAAAAATTCGAAAAATGTAATTAGTTGAATAAAAGGTGAGAGGAGGTACTTTTACAACTATAACAAAATTGAAGACAAAATCCCCATAATAAATAACTTCATTCTCAATGACTAAACTCTTGGAGAAAATTTTATTCAATGATGTTCTTCACAGTGATCAACATTTCATAATAATAATTGCGCTCTCTCCACTCACTCTCACCATCGTCAGAAGAAAAGAACAGTTTCTTTGTTAGTTCGTGAGAACAAATTACTTATTATAGGTCTCTCTCTCTCTCTCTCTCTCTCTCTCTCTCTCTCTCTCTGTAAAATTTCCTTCCTTGGCTACTTTTCCAGGGTCAAGGTATTTTCTTCAACCTTTTTCCGTACCTGCCTCTGGAAGGGAGGGAGCGGAGGGTGGGGAAAGAGCCTTCTACTTTTCTATCCAGTTTTCTACTACTGCTAGGATAGTTGAAAGAAAAATAAACTTGATTAATAACAGGAACCTCCCAGAGTGGACCGGAAGGTCTTTGAGGCTTCCTCTTGTCCTTGTAACTCTCTCTCTCTCTCTCTTCTCTCTCTCTCTCTCTCTCTCCATTTCGCAACCCTGCAAACATGCATTTCTTTAAATGAAATACTTTAGCTATGGAAGAAGAGGTTTTTCACATAGTACGTATCAGCAGTATGAAATGGAACTACGTTTAGAAAATACTTTAATATCATAATTATTGCTTACAGATCGTGAAAAATTAATTCGGTGAACAATTAAGACACTAGGCTGCTAATTAGGGGGTCGTGAGATCGAGACCGTAGGGGAGCGGGAGGATGAGGACTTTGCAATTCCTGACTTCCTTGATGGGTCGTGATTCGGATTCTGCGTTAAACTGTAGGTTTAAGGTGGTGCAACACAAACTTGACCTTCGTCATAATGATTAATTCGGGCGGAAGTAAAACTAAAGTTTTATGCCTCTCTCTCTCTCTCTCTCTCTCTCTCTCTCTCTCTCTCTCTCTCTCTCTCTCTCTCTATATATATATATATATATATATATATATATATATATATACGGTGTCCCATAAGTCCGGCATCATAGGAAAAATAATAAAAAAAGGCAAAACAAAAGCTTTTATTTACAGAACGTGCTCAATATGTCCACCATTGTTTTCAATACACAAATTCAGACGTGATACCCAGTCAGCAAGCACACGGTGAATGATGTCAGGAGTAATGGTGTTACATGCCCCAATAATGCGCTGCCGCAAATGTCCAACACTCCTAATTTTCTCTGCGTATACCAGCGCTTTCAAGTGGCCCCAGAGATAAAAATCTAGTGGCGTGAGATCCGGGCTTCTAACTGGCCATTCCACAGGCCCTCGACGTCCTATCCAATGACCAGGGAATTGTTGGTACAGGTATTCCCTTACTTGGGTGCTGTAATGTGCAGGAGCGCCGTCTTGCTGGAACCATGTTGGGAAATTTCCTTCTTCGTTCAAGACACTGGGAAATGCTTCTTCCTTGAGCATACGTAGGTAGGTGCCTCCAGTGACATGTTCATCGAAAAAGAGGGGGCCTATGATGCGATCCTTCCAAATGCCACACCATACCATCACCCGAGATGCACCTTGTTCCTTTGAAGAGGTATACCAGTGAGGGTTGTTTTGAGACCAGTAGCGGGTGTTCTGTCGATTTACCTCACCATTTCCATAAAAAACAGCCTCGTCACTGAACAGAATGGTGGACGGGAAATTGGCATCCCGAGCATATTGTTCCGTAGCCCATTCACAAAATTCTATCCGCCGGTCGGGATCATCATCTTCGCTTAATTTCTGTAGGATCTGAAGTTTATATGGATGCCATTTGTGAGCCTGAAGAATGCGATGGATGCTACTTTTCGACACTCCTGTCTCGGCGGACAATCGCCGAAGAGACTTATTGGGACTTCTGTTAAAATGAGCCAGGATAGCAGTCGCTGTATCATCGTCAGTGGACCTCCTTGAAGGTCCACTGCGTGGTTTATCTTCTATGGATCCTGTTTCCTTAAACTTTGCAACAAGTCTGCTAACACAACTCTGTGTTATTGGCTCGCGGTCTGGATGCAGTCTGTTAAATTCAGCAGCGGCCTCTCTTTGACTCCGATTTCCTATGAGTAGAATTATCTGGATTCGTTCTTCCTTGCTTACAGACATTATGGCCTGTAGAAAGAGAAAAATATGAATTATGGTTTGTAGAAATAGAAAAATATGAATTTCTCCTATGATGCCGGACTTATGGGACACCCTATATATATATATATATATATATATATATATATATATATATATATATATATATATATATATATATATATATATATTATATAATCTTGTTAACCTTGTTGCTGTTCCGTGCGTTGGTCTCTCTTCACACGAAGGTCAAGCTGGTGGCCCCGCCTCTAGGTCTGGCTTGGTGGAGGAGCGAGTTGTTTTCTTGCGCTCTCCACCGTACATAGCCAGGTATACCCGGCTCACCTGGTACCGTTCTGAGCCAGGCAATCTAGTCTTCTCTTGAAGACTTCAACTTTGACCCCTGTAACGTTTCTGAGGTCTTTTGGAAGCTGGTTAAAAAATCTTGGCACCCTGACAACCAAGCTATTTTTCTTCAATGTTGAGGAGGTCCCTTGTCAGGCCTTTAATTTGGGAACACTACACATTCTGCCTTTCCTATTTTCCAGTGTTGTTTGAATGGTAATTGGGTTTAGTTTTAGGTTTGGTACCAGTTTTTCGATCATTTTCCATATGTAGATTATGGTGTACCTTTCTCTTCTTCTTTCCAGGGAGTACAGATTTAGTTTACGTATTCTTTCCCAGTAGTTGAGTTCTTTGCAGCCATCAATCTTGGCTGGGAAATGTCTCTGCGTTTCTTCTAGTTTATTAGTTTCTTCCTTTTTATATGGGGACGTCAAAATTGAGCAGTATTCAAGTTTTGGTATAATCAGTGTTTTTAGCAGGGGAATCATTACTGTCTTGTCCCTTCTTTTGAACGTTCTTAGTACCTGTCCCGCTACTGTTTTTGCTTTATTTATCGCTATCTGATTTTGTGTTTCAAATTTTGCATCATCGGTCATTATTACCCCCAGATCGATCGCTTTCGTGCTTCTCTGAATTTCCTGTCTATCTGGAGCATAATATGCAGTCTGTTTAAGTTCCTCTTTTCTACCATATCTCAAGAGCTGAAATTTCTTGGTGTTAAATGTCATGGTGTTGTCTTCTGACCATTTGTATATTTTGTTTGTGTCTCTCCGTAAGACCTCCACTTTATTTACATCGCTGATTTTTCTGCTGATCTCTGTATCGTCTGAAAAGGATGTTACTATACTGTTGCTGTTTCCTCCGTTGTCTATGTCTGTTAGCATGATAATGAACAAGAGTGGGGCCAGTACTGTACCTTGTGGTACTGAGCTGCGTACTTCCGATTCTGATGATGACATACCTTGAATTTTGACGACCTGTAGACGTTCTCTCAGGAAGTTGTAGATCCATTTTCCATTTTGCCTGTTATTCCCATATATTTCATTTTATGTGCTATTATACCGTGATCACATTTGTCGAAAGCTTTAGCAAAATCTGTGTATATGACATCGTAGTTGCCATTGCCTTCCAGTGCATCTAGGATATTGTTGTAGTGTTCTATTAGTTGTGATAGTAGGGTGTGTCAATTTTGGGGGTGAAATGACTAAATTGAAAATCATGTGATTTGGTAGCAATTTAATGTAATCATTTGGCATACAAAATAATATCCTTGCTTCAAAAACAATAAAAAATAACTCCTACCTACATCAATTTTAATTAAAAAATTCCATTTTTCCGTAAATTCGTAACAAAATAACAAATGTGCGCAAACATCCTATCAACATTTAAAGTGGCAATAAGATATCATTCAGAGTCTTTATTTGAAAGTAACCAATGCAGTCATGTCCTTTTTGCTGCGGTTCCTTGACATCAGCATTCGGCTTGCTACTTGCGCTTTGATGTAGCCTTCTCGCCTCTCGTGACTGTAAACTTGACTAGCTGCTTCTGTGACCATTTTCACCCATCTCTCCACACTCTGAGTGTGAGAAGGCCACTTTGGCACTTGCATTGGGGCCTCTTTAAGTTGTGTTAAATCTTTGTTTGTTATACATGTTGAAAGCTTTAGAATGATTTCCACAGCCTCGGTTCGCTCTTTGGGTACATTGGCTGCAGAGTATTGCTTGCAAAACTGCCTTTGGCCTAGCATACCAAGCGGACCTTCTCACCACAGGTAACACGATGTCCACCACTACTTTCCTTTGGGTTCTCAGTAGCTGTAATTGAAACAAGATGTGGTTGGGCCTCTCCATCCACATTGGATTAAGTTTTACATTGAACCAGTGAGGAAGATAAAACCCAATAATAAATTCAACAATCAACATCAAATCCTGCAGCATTTTGCCCTTCAGTGCATGTTTGGAAACCCAAATCCTGCAGAAACGAATCGCTGTAGTTAACAACGACTGTGACTTACGGGTTCAATCTCCAAGAGAGCCAGATTTTGAGGCAACTCTCCTGATCTGATTGCTTGAACAATACGATAAGCGCAAGATTGATCCGTGCTGAGGTCTTTGATAACTTCTTCAGACAACACTGGAAGGGGAGGGCCTACTTCGATCTTTGGAAATTTTGTATTTATTTCTAATTCCGTTGCTTCATCTAGCATGTTGACCACTTGTTGTTGCTCTTTGTAGGACCATCAAGTTCCTGGATGAGATGACAAAGAGGTAGTTCCCCTGTGTGTAAATCACATACAATCCAAACAAGCCTTCTTCCAAGTTTTTTCTCTAAATGCGTCATAACACCGCCCTGCCATCCAGTGTTCACCGCAGTTGAGTCTCTACCAACGGCCTGCAGTGAACTGTCAAGTCTTCTTTCTTGAAACGAACATATTATTTGATCAGCAATTGCCTCTGCATGTTTCTTGCCTTCTACTTCTGCTTCAGGAACAAAGTGAAACAAATAGCGGCCACCAGGTTCGGAACACACAGAGTAGTGTTCTTCTTTGATGAGACCGGGAAACTTTCTGTCCATTCCCTCTACCTCTAGGAGAACTTTTGTGTCATCTCTTCTTCCATCAAACAAAAGGCAAGAGAGACCTTCCTCCTTCAAATCTTTTTCATGCTGATAAGATATTTCCTTCATTATTTTTTTTTGTGCTCTTCTTATCTTATTATGATCTATTACTAAGGATGTATCCTCTCGGCTGATGAGGCCTGCATCTATCCAAGCGGCAGTGGCAATCTCTGCAGTCTCTCGTAGCCCCGTATGGTGGCGAATACTGGCAAGGGCAATGTTTGAGATGTCTTTAGTGTTGTATTTCATTCTCTTCGGCGAAGGTTCAGATGGCATTTTGGAGCTATCATCTGATGTTGCTTTTTTCTGTTCATCTGAAGAGCTTTCAAAGAAGTGAGAAACCTCTTGATAGAGCTCTTCATCTATCTCTTTGGGTGGCTTCTTCACTCTTCTTTTACTTCCTTTCTTCCCTCTCTCGGATTTTCTCTTTTTTCTTAGCAATAACAATCTGTTTTTTGGTTTCTGAATAATCTGCCGAACCAATCTGTATACTTCCTTGGCCTCCTGCCTTTGTTCTCTGCGCCTTTATGAAAGCCAGCTCCAAAACAGGGATCTTCTTCTCACGAGGACAGCGACAATCAATGTGAGGGTGAGGTTCTCTTCTGCATGAGGGAGAACAATTGGCTTCAGAACACAACTCTATGGGACACTGGCAGTTAAAAATGTCAAGAAGAGTATCAAGTGTGTGTGCAGAAATTTATTTTTCTTTGCTAGTTTTCCTTTACCAAGTGATGTCTCAACTGCTTTGTGCCACAGCTTTGTTAATTTTAGCTCAATAGTTCTATACTGATTGAGTACAGGTGGTTTGAATAACACATTAGCTTTTTTCCATTGATGCAGAAGAGGGGGAATCATGTCTCTTATGAGCTCTTTCTCTGTGTAGTTCCTTCTAGCCTTTGTATTTTGTTCACGAAGGAGTAACCCTAGTCTCAGCATGTCTCGCACTGTTGGTAGTTCTGATACGGGAAGCTCCTTGCCTGTACCGACTAACAGGCTCAAGTGGCATGACGACTGACCTCCTGTCTTCAATTTTGGCACCTTAGGAATATCTGAAAAGAAAGAAAAACATTTAAGTATTTTATATCAATTACGATGTTTCAAAGTTTAGTCATTCGATGTTCTAAAATTCAATAAAAAAATATTTCATGGATTACAACATAATTAGACAGAAGAATATGATAATAATAAATAATTGTAATAATTAATAATCCATACTTACAGTTAAACTGTAGTATTCGTCTAGTAGAATAACTATGAAGTAGGTACAAGAGCAATAACAGCAAACCACTGTCTATGACATCTAAGAGGCAACTGAGGACTGAGAGTGAGGGACAGTTCTATTCATGTTGTGACTTGTACATTGTACAACTATATGACCTTGAAAACACTCCATATGCGATTAGTGGGATAATTCTGTGACAGATGAATAGTTAATCAATTTATGTCCTATTATTTAGTAAAAGAGTCAATTTCTGAAACTTTAAGGTAAAATTGATGTAGGTAAGGGTTGTTTCATTTCATTTTGGTTGGCCAATTTCAAGTTTTGACATGAAAAGACACTTTTCACTACCAAAATTGATTTGAAAAAAGTCGACAAAATTGACACACCCTATATGTGATAGGCATGATCTACCTAATCGGAATCCGTGCTGATTTTCGTTGAATCTTTCAAGTGTCTCCAAGAAATCATAAATTTTCTCTCTAACTACTCTTTCAAATACTTTGGTGAGGTGGGACGTCAATGACACTGGTCTATAGTTCTTTGCTTGAGATCTGTCCCCTCCTTTATATATATAGGGACAATGTTTGCTCTTTTCAAGATGCTTGGTATTTCCCCAGTGTCTAGGGATCTTCTCCATATCCAGTATAAAGGTGTAGCTATTTAATTTTTACAGTTTAGTCATTCGATGTTCTAAAATTCAATAAAAAAATATTTCAAAGTTTAGTCATTCGATGTTCTAAAATTCAATAAAAAAATATTCCATGGGATTACAACATAATTAGACAGAAGAATATGATAATAATAAATAATTGTAATAATTAATAATCCATACTTACAGTTAAA
This sequence comes from Bathynomus jamesi, assembly GCA_023014485.1. Taxonomy (NCBI): domain Eukaryota; kingdom Metazoa; phylum Arthropoda; class Malacostraca; order Isopoda; family Cirolanidae; genus Bathynomus; species Bathynomus jamesi. The sequence continues at coordinate 402,659 of JAJOZX010001433.1, read as the reverse complement.
CTGTAGTATTCGTCTAGTAGAATAACTATGAAGTAGGTACAAGAGCAATAACAGCAAACCACTGTCAATGACATCTAAGAGGCAACTGAGGACTGAGAGTGAGGGACAGTTCTATTCATGTTGTGACTTGTACATTGTACAACAACTATATGACCTTGAAAACACTCCATATGCGATCAGTGTGATAATTCTGTGACAGATGAATAGTTAATCAATTTATGTCCTATTATTTAGTAAAAGAGTCAATTTCTGAAACTTTAAGGTAAAATTGATGTAGGTAAGGGTTGTTTTATTTCATTTTGGTTGGCCAATTTCAAGTTTTGACATGAAAAGACACTATATTTTCACTACCAAAATTGATTTGAAAAAAAGTCGACAAAATTGACACACCCTATTGTGATAGACATGATCTACCTAATCGGAATCCGTGCTGATTTTCGTTGAATCTTTCAAGTATCTCCAAGAAATCATAAATTTTCTCTCTAACTACTCTTTCAAATACTTTGGTGAGGTGGGACGTCAATGACACTGGTCTATAGTTCTTTGCTTGAGATCTGTCCCCTCCTTTATATATATAGGGACAATGTTTGCTCTATTCAAGATGCTCGGTATTTCCCCAGTGTCTAGGGATCTTCTCCATATCCAGTATAAAGGTGTAGCTATTTAATTTTTACAGTTTTTAATCAATAATGCGTTCCAATTGTCCGGACCTGCAGCTGAATGTACTTTCATTTGTCCTATAGCTCTCGCTACATCTTCTGGGGTAAAATCAAAGTCTGTTATACACTCTCCTTGCAATTTCTCTTCAAAGAATGCATCTATGTCAGGTATCGCTTTGTCACTTTTTGGGGTAGTAAAAACTGATTCATACTGGGCCCTCAATGTTTCAGTTATTTCTTTTGGATCGTCGGTTAGTTCATTATTTCTCTTCCTTAAGGGCCCAATAGCGGCGCGCGTTTTTGTTTTCCTTTTCGCATAGCTATAGAAGTATTTTGAATTTTCCTTTATTGCTTCTACCGCCTTTTCCTCTTCCCTCTCTGTATGGTCCTTAATCAGGGCTTATATTTGCCTATCGATACTCTCCAGTTTTTCTTGTATTACTTTCCTGGCATTATTTCCGCAGTTGGCTAACTTCGCTTCCACTCTTATATTCTTCCCTTTTGCCTCTCTAGCCAATTCCTCTTTCCTTTTGGCTGTGATTTCGGAGCATATTTTTTCTAAAATTCTCAGCGTTTTTTCTTCCAAGGTTGTTAGCATTTCTTCAGTTGTTTTATTCTCTAAAACTGTTTTCCACTCTATTTGGGCCATGTGCGATCTGATTGCTTTCCAATTTATAGTCTTGCAGTTTAAGTTAAAGGCACCAAATTTTCTTCTTTCCTCAACATGTGTATTGTCTTTTAATGCTGTAGTCATATTTGTTGATATCGCGATTAAATTGTGGTCTGAGATAATGGTTGGGATTATTTTTATATCAGCAATCAAGTTCGTGTTATTCGTGAATACCAGATCTAGGCAGTTATTTTTTCTGGTATTTTCTGTGTCAGCATAAACTCATTTGTGAGAGCCATCAACATTTTTGCTTGCTCCTGGTCTTCTCTTGTGTCCCCCTTATCCTGGTGTATATAGATATATATTCCTATCCACCTTTTTGTATTTTATAAATGGGAAGTTAAAGTCTCCGCAGATCATTATATTGGGGGATGGAGTGTTTATGGGCTTTATTAGCTTTCTGATGTCATCAATGGCATGTATATATCAATATACATGTATATCAATGGCATGTATATATGTACGGCATGCGAAGGTGCCCCTTCACAGCATTGGTTTCTGCTCGTATGTAGGAGAATTACGACTTCTGATTGATCGAGGTCCATGGTGTAGTGGATAGCATATGTGACCGGCAATCGGATGATCCCGGTTCGATTCCCGGGTGGTACCTCACTTTTCATTTGTTCATTCTCCCTCCTCATCTTGTGCGGAACGCTCTTCTACACAAGCGTCGTTCTTTACATTAATTATACTGTGTTTTGTTTACAGTTAAAAAAAAATATATAATATATATATATATATATATATATTCTGAACCCAAAATTTAGCATTACAACCAAACCCTCAGTGGCGAAACTACCAAGGATGCAGGCGAAGCAATGCACCGGGGCCCATCATAGATTTATTTAATATATAAAAATTGTACTCATAAAGCAAATACAAATCTAAAGATTAGCTAATAAGAATAACTATAAAAAAGTAAATAAGTTTATCATTGCCATGTTAAAAATAGCGAGATACACTATTCAAATTGTTGGCCTAAACTGGCTAAACAGTAATGTTTCATGCAGAGTGGTCTGAGCTATTACAAGCCTAAGGTTGTCAGATTCAGAAAAAAACATTGAGAACAGTGTGTTTTACCATTGCTTAGACATTATTAGCACCCAACTAAAAAACAGATATGAAGGCCTAAAACGTGTTACTCAATATTTTTCCATTATTTTCCCAAAAACTTTGCTTACTGCTACAGATGAGAAATTATATGAGGGAGCTACAACTCTCATGAACAAGTATGAAAAAGATATTTCTACAGAATTCCCCGCTCAGTTACTCTCCTTTCGTCAATGTTTCAAGTCAGGCCTTACAAATATTTCAAACGTTTCTCAGTTAGCAACCTTGTTAATATGTGAAAACATTGCTATGTGTTCAAGTTTTCAAGAAGTTTTAACTGCAATACTATTGTTTCTGACTATTCCTGTCACTGTATCGAGTGCTGAACGTTCTTTCTCAAAGCTGAAGTTGATCAAAAATTATTTGAGAAGCACAATGTTGCGAGACATTAAGTGGGCTTTCGATAGTTTCAATTGAAAATAAAATTGCAAGAGAATTAAATTTAAAGGAAATGGTGACCATTTTTGCTGGAATGAAAACCAGAAAAGTTGACTTTAAATAAACGGTGAGTAGATATGTTGTGCCTAAAGTTTAGTAAATATTTATCAACACGCATTGTAACGTGGTTTTTTTTAGGGGGGGGGGGCCCACGTGAATATTTTGCACCAGGACCCACAACAACCAAGTTTTGCCACTACAAACCCTAAAGAAAAAATAATGAGATGCACGTTCTATTCTAACACCGTCATATATAATCACAACTGATAAGTTGTAGAATAAAGACTTACTTGTTGTGCTTATCTATAACAATGCGTACGTTGTGATACGACAGTAACTTTCTTCAGAATGCGAAAGTCGTCAAAACGACCAAACTTCTTTGTCAAAATGGTAAATCTTTAAAAAACAAATTTTAATTAATGCCAAGAAATTGATTTCGAAATATAATATATATATATATATATGTAATGATGTAAAATCCACAAGGAAAGAAAAAATTATTCCAAGGTCTTTCGTGTATTCAACAATACACCTCGTCATTTTTTTCTCTTTCCTTGTGGGTTTGCATCATTCATTCATTTAATGTGTGAAATTTATTCCATACACACACACATATATATATATATATATATATATATATATATATATATATATATATAATGCAAAGCCACAAGGAAAAAGAAAAATGATTCCAAGGTCTTTCGTGTATTCAGAAGTACACCTCGTCAGGGAATGAATACACGAAAGGCCTTGGGATCATTTTTCTTTTTCCTTGTGGGTTTGCAGCATTCATTCATTTCACGTGTCTAATTGTGAAATTCATCCCATATATATATATATATATATATATATATATTAACTGCATCTATACGCCCAATAACTAACTAAATGAGAAAGAAAAACTATACATGTGGCATTTAATTGTTCGTTGCCTAGCTCTCTATATACAGTATTATCCGGAAAGCATTTCAAATAATGAACGCTTCACATTGCCAGAAAAGATGCAAACAATTTTTATCCTTTCAATGAATGTAAAATACTACACTTCCTAATAAAACCCAAAGTTAATGAGTACTTTTAAGTTCTTTTATTAATAACTGAAATTTATTAATTCGAACGAACTTTGCATTTATGCCTTACTTTCATTTGTAGTTAATGTTTCACAAACGAAATAATTAGTCTTAATGACGCTTTTATTGCGAAGATAAAGAACAGCAATCAGTGATAATCAGTTTCATATTTTGAATTTCCCGCTCGATAATGGTTTAGAAACGGATCAGGATCGCGATATTTCAGCGACGTGACGACACTTTATTCACAATTGGTTTTTGAGGGTTAAATTAAGTTAGGTTAGTTTATTAGAATGTCGATGAAATGTCCTGTCGAGAAATGTCTATAGTCCCAAAGAGAATTACATTTTTCAGAAAATATATAGCAAACGTGTAATATACGAGGGTTGTTCAAAAAGTTAGTTTACAAGGTTAATTGCCGGTGCATTATGCATAGGCTGATAAGGTGATGGCAACGATTTTTTGGGACCATCAAGACGTTTTGCGAGTTGAATTCACGCAAAAAGGAACAACAATAAATGCCACTTCTTATTGTGAAACTTTACAGCGACTCCGCACGGCTATCAGAAGAAAACGTCCCGGGTTGCTAACTGCGGGTGTGGTGTTCTTGCGTGACAATGCACGCTCTCACACTGCAAATCAAACACGCCAACTTTTGGAATCGTTTCACTGGGAAGTCATGGATCATCGCCCCCATAGTCCTAACCTTGCACCAAGCGACTTCCATTTGTTTCCAGCCCTAAAGGAACACCTCGGAGGTAAACAATTTCAAAGCCATCCTGATGCAGAAGCGGCCGTACGAAACTGATTAAAAACTAAGGACCCTACATTTTACTCGACCGGCATCGGAAAGCTTGTCCCACGTTACGACAAATGTTTGAATTTGTTTGGTGATAATGTAGAAAAGTAGTAATAAGTTGTTTAAATACTTGTAATAATTACTTGCCTTGTAATAAAACAGTTTCTTCAAAATACCTTGTAAACTTATTTTTTGAAGAACCCTCGTATACTGGTATGCATAAAGGGTGTTCAAAAAGGAACGCAACCCATTGGAGAATGCATATATCATTTTAACCTAACCTTTTTCTCTGTGTTTCCGGTTGCAATAACTAAATACATTGACAGTAATTCAACTATGATATTTATAGCTGTTTCCTAGATATAAGTAAGGCATATGATAGAGTGAACCACAATATTTTATTTAAAAAACTAGAAGACAGGAAGGTTCCCATGTACATATTGAATGTATTGAAATTTTGGTATTCCCACCAATCTTTTACCGTTAGGTGGGGCAATGTGCTATCCAAATGTTTTGGCTACTCTTGCTGGGTGAGACAAGGCTCCTTGCTCTCCCCTATGCTGTTTTATGTGTATATTGACGGATTAATTGCTTCACTTAATGAGGCAACAGTGGGATGTTGTATAGATAACACAAGGATAAATAACTCAGTTTATGCCGATGATATGGTGCTAATAAGTCCCTCTGTTAAAGGTCTGCATCGGCTACTAAAAGTCTGCGAAGTGTATTCACAGAAACATGATATTCTTTTTAATGTTACAAAAACTAAGGTTATGCAATTTCATCCTAAAGGCTATAACCAGCCAGCTGACATTAGGTTTAAAATGAAAGGTGAAGTAACTGAGGAAGTACAAGAGTTTAAGTATTTGGGTCAAACTATTACCAGCTCCTTCAGTGATGACTCGGATATAAGAAAACAATCTCGAAGCCTTTGTGCTAAAGTGAATATGACTATAAGGAACTTTTGGTTCTGTACAAGTGAACCTGAAGACACTCTCTTTCGTACTTTCTGCAGTAATATATACGGACAGCAACTCTGGGTGAATTATAAAGGTTCTGGCACAACCCTAAATTTGCTGTACAACAGGTCTTTTAGACTCTTACATAAATTACCCCCGAGATGCTCAGCTTCGCAAATGTTTGCTACCCGCAATGTCCTGAGCTTCCCGGAGGTAACAAGACGTGCTCAATACAGTATAATGCAAAGAATTAAAAAAATCAACCAACCCGATTATCCAAGCTATCCATGAGTCCTGCCGTTTATCCTCTAAGCCAGGGGTCCCCAACCTTTTTGTGCCGAAGAGCACATTCAAGACTACCGGTAGTGCGGCGGGCACCATTTACTTTTTCAAGGCAAATTTATAGTTGGACTTAATAATGAACATAATACACAAAAAAAACATTTAATTCCTATGTAAAATAATGAACATAATTCACAAAAAAAAAAACGAGGATGGGCTAACTAAGAATCTTAGAAAAATTATCAAAACGATAACAATTTATTTATAAAGAAATAATTATTTTCAAATAAATGAGCATCTGTTTCTGTAATTAACTACTAAAATTTAATAAAATGTTAAGTATGTTAAATATTTTAAATATTTAGTAACTAAATATTTAAAATATGTAACATACTTAACATTTTATTAAAAATTTAAATAAAAACTTATCAATCGTAGTCAGTCAGTGGCGGGCACACGCAAAAGGGTCGGCGGGCGCCATGGTGCTCGCGGGCACAGGGTTGGGGACCCCTGCAGTCTAAGCTATGGACTTCTTGGTACGAAAACGTCTGTCTGTAGCTCCACTTCAACATTACTGTATTATTTTTAATCAACAGTATATATTTTTGCCAATGTACAGGCAGTTTTTACATAGTGGAGCCACCTCGATGGGCTGAAGTGGCCCCAAGTGTGCCCACTGTAAAAATTTCTTATGTTCTTGTGGTTCGGAACCCACGTAAAACTGTAGGTCCCCTCCGCTACCACGGAGGACATGCACAATACACAATTACGAACACAGGTAGACCAGCCATGAGTGGATCCTAGGGTCTTTGTTGCTGTGAAACATTATAACATAACTGTCATTGTATTAATAATATTTGTCATATGGACTATAGACTGCCAATAAACCTTTTCATTCTCATTTCATATATATATATATATATATATATATATACACACACAGTATATATATATATATATATATATATATATATATATATATGATGAATAAAACCACGAAGGAAAGGAACACAGAATGGTGCTCAAGCGCTTTCGTCTAATGACATCCTCAGGAACACTGAAGTACATAAAGAGTTACAGCCTATATATAGATTACAGAAAAAAAATATATATATATATATATACACAATAAACGTAGAAATAAAAATAAAAATTAAACATTAAAGGATTGTGGGAGGAGCATACAAATTTGTAAGGAAAAAACTACCGATGTTTTAGCACTTTGCTCGAATCCAACACAAGATCAAATGAATTGTTTCCAACCAATGTTATAGTTAATTAAAAAAATAATAATAATAAATTGAAAAATAAAAATAAAATAAAACTTATAAGAGGAGCATACAATTTATACTGGAAATCTGCCCAGGTTTTAGCACTCTGCCCTTCTTGTCTAAGTTCGATGTTATAAAAATAAATTGAAAAAAAGTTATTAGAGTAGCATACAAGTTTACCAAGTTTAGCGTTTCTACCCTTCTTATCTAAATCCGTTCTGAAGGAATTCAAAACAACAGGATCGAGTTGAAAAAGACCTTTGCTTATGGTTGAAGTTATTTGTAAGTTGGATAATGGCAGACTCAAGAATATTTCTATTGACAATGCTGCTAGAGTGAAACAAAACTGTAGCATTATTTCATCAATACAGTGGGATAACTCTGACAAATGGACAAAAAGGGCACTGGACGACTGTCCTGTTCTAACGGAATATTGATGCTGTTTTATACGTGTGTGCAAATCCTTTCCCGTCTGACCTATGTAAAAGGAATCACATTGTTTACACCCAATTTTATAGATAATGCCTGAATTATTGGTAGGGCTATTTTTTACTATGATATTTTTCACAATATTGTTATATGAAAATACTACATTACAATAATCCAAAAGTTTAAGTACATTAGCAATGCCTAAAAAGCACCGGGAAAAATGGAAGTACTAAATATTCTTTGACAAAGTACGAGTTTATTATTCACACGATAGAAAGTTCGTTTTGCCTGTTGAGACAAGATTCCATAAACGCAGATGGATAACACAGATCACTTCCAATACCGTTAATTTTTTCCAATTCGGCATCGATGTATTCCGGACTGGCGATCCTAAGGGCGCGGAGAAACAATGAAGAAAAATTGGCCTTTTTAGTTGGGGTGTCATGTCCCGAGTAAAAGTGTACGTAGGACAAATTGCTTGTTTTTTTTCGATAGATACTAACTTAAAACCTGGGCTTTCCCTATGTACACGCACATCCAAAAACGGGATTGAGTTGTCTTGTTCCACTTCTAAAGTAAACTTAATGGAGGGGACTTGATCATTTAACTGAAGGAGGAAGTCATTCAGGTCACGATTCATGGGCCAGATACACAAACTTAGGAAGAACCAGCAGGATGACGTCATCAAATCAGTTAATAGTGGCTTGAAACGCATTCTCAAAGATCATAAGGACTTAATTCCGCTTTTCATGTCCACTTCACCTTCTCTTCCCTACCTTTACGGTGTTATTAAAACCCACAAACCTAGCAACCCTATGCGCCCTATTATTAGCTCGGTGGGCTCTGTTACTTATAAACTCTCCAAATGGCTTGTCAAAGTCTTGTCCCCCATTCTTAGAACTATCTCTGATTCACATGTAAAAAATTCCATGGATCTTACTGAAAAATTGAATAATGCACGTACTGAAACCAACGCTAGATTGATCAGTTTTGACGTTTGTTCATTGTTTACAAAAGTGCCGATTGACCATATGCTTGACTTTCTCTCCTGAGAATTACATAAGTATGACCTGCCACTAAATGCATACATTGTTTTGGAACTTATTAAGCTTTGCATCAAAGACTGTAAATTCACCTTCAATAACGAGTATTATCAACAAGTTTTTGGGATGGCCATGGGCAATCCCTTGTCGCCCCTCCTCTCCAGTATTCATGTGGAGTTTCTCGAAATTACTTACATTCCGAGAATCCTGGGGGGTGGCATCCCATGGTTGCGGTACGTCGACAATATTTTGTGTATCTGGCCCATGAATCGTGACCTGGATGACTTCTCCTTCAGTTAAATGATCAAGTCCCCTCCATTAAGTTTACTTTAGAAGTGGAACAAGACAACTCAATCCCGTTTTTTGGATGTGCGTGTACACAGGGAAAGCCCAGGTTTTAAGTTTAGTATCTATTGAAAAAAAAAACAATTTGTCTTACGTACATTTTTACTCGGGACATGACACCCCCACTAAGAAGGCCAATTTTTCTTCAACGTTTCTCCGCGCCCTTAGGATCGCCAGTCCAGAATACATCGATGCCGAATTGAAAAAAAATCAACGGTATTGGAAGTGATCTGTGTTATCCATCTGCGTTTATGGAATCTTGTCTCAACAAGGCAAAACGAACTTTCTATCGTGTGAATAATAACACTCGTACTTTGTCAAAGAATATTTTAGTACTTCCATTTTTCCCGGGCTTTTTAGGCATTACTAATGTACTTAAACTTTTGGATATTAATGTAGTATTTTCATATAACAATATCGTGAAAAATATCATAGTAAAAAATAGCCCTACCAATAATTCATGTATTATCTATAAAATTGGTTGTAAACAATGTGATTCCTTTTACATAGGTCAGACGGGAAAGGATTTGCACACACATATAAAACAGCATCAATATTCCGTTAGAACAGGACAGTCGTCCAGTGCCCTTTTTGTCCATTTGTCAGAGTTATCCCACTGTATTGATTGGAATAATGCTACAGTTTTGTTTCATTCTAGCAACATTGTTAATAGAAATATTCTTGAGTCTGCCATTATCCAACTTACAAATAACTTCAACATAAGCAAAGGTCTTGTTCAACTCGATCCTGTTGTTTTGAATTCCTTCAGAACGGATTTAGATAAGAAGGGTAGAACGCTAAACCTTTGGTAAACTTGTATGCTACTCTAATAACTTTTATTTTTCAATTTATTTTTATATACATCGAACTTAGACAAGAAGGGCAGAGTGCTAAAACCTGGGCAGATTTCCAGTATAAATTTGTATGCTCGTCTTATAAGTTTTATTTTTATTTTTATTTTTCAATTTATTATTTTTTTTTAATTAACTATAACATTGGTTGGAAACAATTTCATTTGATCTTGTGTTGGATTCGAGCAAAGTGCTAAAACATCGGTAGTTTTTTTCCTTACAAATTTGTATGCTCCTCCCCAATCCTTTAATGTTTAATTTTTATTTTTATTTCTCCGTTTATTGTATATATATATTATATATATATTTTTTTTTTCTGTAATCTATATATAGGCTGTAACTCTTATGTACTTCAGTGTTCCTGAAGATGTCATTAGACGAAAGCGCTTGAGCACCATTCGTGTTTCCTTTCCTTCGTGGTTTTATTCATCATAAATATTTTTCACGTGTTACTTTCGTGAAATAATTTTCATATATATATAATATATATATATATATATATATATATATATATGGGATGAATTTCACAATTAAACACGTGAAATGAATGAATGATTTAAACCCACAAGGAAAAAGAAGAATGATTCCAAGGCCTTTCGTGTATTCAGAAATACACCTCGTCAGGAAATGAAGGGAGCAGGCGAGATGCCGAAAATATATACAGCGGGACGGAAACAAAAAGATTAGCACATAATTAACAAGACTTAATGAGAGGCAGAAGGAATTTAAACAGGATATTGTCAATTTATACATTCCCGCAGTTACTGAAATTATTTTTAAAATGGATAAATGCACATTCTAGAATATTTCTTTCAATTATATATCTGTTTTTAACGAGCGCTTTAGAACTATCCCACTCGATGCTGTGATTACATCTATACATATGGTTAAACAATGCATTAGAATTATTTGCTGTTCTACACGCATATTTATGCTGGTTTACCCTAATATCTAACGTTTTACCCGTTTGGCCTATATATACTGAGTTACATTGTGTACATCCGATCGAATACACACAACCAACTACATTATCCGGGCTATTCTTTATTATGCGTGATTTAACAGTATTATTATATTTAAAGACTACATTGATGCCAATAGCTTTAAGTAAAGTCGGAAGATATTGAAAATTAACATGGTAAGGTAGGCTAAGGATATTTTTATGCTCAAATTCCTTTACAGTTACATTATTATAATACCTATTCTTGGCTTTCCTAAGGCAGTTATCTAAAAACGAAATAGGATAACATAATTTAGAACTAATATTCATGATATGCCATAACTCGGAATCTAAAAATTCACGACTAACAACTCTCAATGCTCTGAGTCTAAAAAACATAGCAGAGAAAATAGAAGATTTAATCGAGGGATGATGGTCAGAATAAAAATGCACATAAGAGTTATTATTAGTAGGCTTGCGATAAACTTCAAATTTGAACTGATTAGAGCATCTCCAAATTTTTAGACCCAGAAAAGATAAGCTTCCATCATTTTCTTTTTCAACTGTGAACTTAATAGATGGGACTAAATTGTTGAGCCTACCAAGAAATAAGTCAACATCCAAATTATTAAGCCAAAGGCATAAAATATCATCTATATACCTGTACCAAACAAGCTTAAAATTAACAATCGTAGGCAAAATTCTGCTTACAAAAAATTCCATATATAAGTTAGCCAATACATGTGAGAGGGGATTTCCCATCGCCAATCCAAACGACATAGCATAAAACTTATATTCAAACTGAAATTTACAATCTTTGACGCAAAGCTCAATTAACTCAATAAGAGTGTTGTGACTTGGAAATAGAGCCAACTAACGGCGTTAATAAATTAACTAACCATTTAGATACCTTATAGGTTACGGAGCCTACTGAGCTAACAATAGGCCTCATGGGATTATTAACTTTGTGTGTTTTAACTAAACCGTACAAATATGATAGTGACGGATTGATACTAAGAAACTGCCGCGAAAGCTCATTATAGTTATTTTTTAATATTTCTCTTAATTTTCTGTTAAACATTTTATTAACATCCTTCAGTGGGTCTCTGTTTAGAGGTTTGTACGTGAAAATAAGTTTTATGCTATGTCGTTTGGATTGGCGATGGGAAATCCCCTCTCACCTGGATTGGCGATGGGAAATCCCCTCTCACCTGTATTGGCTAACTTATATGGAATTTTTTGTAAGCAGAATTTTGCCTACGATTGTTAATTTTAACTTTGTTTGGTACAGGTATATAGATGATATTTTATGTCTTTGGACTAATAATTTGGATGTTGACTTATTTCTTGGTAGGCTCAACAATTTAGTCCCATCTATTAAGTTCACAGTTGAAAAAGAAAATGATGGGAGCTTATCTTTTCTGGATCTAAAAATTCGGAGATGCTCTAATCAGTTCACATTTGAAGTTTATCGCAAGCCTACTAATAATAACTCTTATGTGCATTTTTATTCTGACCATCATCCCTCAATTAAATCTTCTATTTTCTCTGCTATGTTTTTTAGACTCAGAGCATTGAGAGTTGTTAGTCCTGAATTTTTAGATTCCGAGTTATGGAATATCATGAATATTGGTACTAAATTATGTTATCCTCTTTCATTTTTAGATAACTGCCTTAGGAAAGCCAAGAATAGGTATTATAATAATGTAACTGTAAAGGAATTTGAGCATAAAAATATCCTTAGCCTACCTTACTATGTTAATTTTCAATATCTTCCGACTTTACTGAAAGCAATTGGCTTCAATGTAGTCTTTAAGTATAATAATACTGTTATAGCACGCCTAATAAGCCAGGATAATGTAGTTGGCTGTGTGCAGAGCATTTTTTAAGCTTTTCCAACTGGGCGACAAAGGCAGATCGTGAAGTAGGGGTGGGGGATTAAGGCAGGGGTGTGCTGCCAATTTCTTAACAACCGGTTCTGATACAGATAGGGGTGTAAATCGGCGAGTGCCAATGGCACGAGTCATTAAACTAGGGGGTCTGGGGTGAGCGGTAGCTCCCCAGCCGGGTCCGGGGCTTCGCCCCGGAAGCCAACGCATTTTAGCCTTTCCAAACAGCATTTTGTAACATTTTGGCAGAAATTACATAACATATTCTTTACACTCACTAATGACATAATTATATAAAAATAAAGTAATTTTTCATCAAAAAATAAATAAATATTGAAATGACCACTGCTTGTGATACTACCCATATTTTTCTATAAAATCCTGAAAAAATGAAAAAAAATTAGATATAAATAAATTTCTACTGACTGTTAAATATTTGTTAAAAATAAACAAACGGTTCGGTGATCCAATCAAGATTTAACAACCGGTTCGGGCGAACGGGACCGAACCGGTTCAAGCACACCCCTGGATTAAGGATACTGTGGATCCGGATGTTCCCTAATCGGGCCACCATCCCCGTTTGGTCTGAAATAACACTAGCATTATCTATATATAAATATTCAATGTAAATTTCATATTTACATTTAGGATAAACAGTTCTAATTGTGGCATATGTGCATGTATCATATGTATTTATATGGCTTCCAAGACAATGCTCCCAAGACAACTCTCAAGACAATTCTATTTTTACAAATTTTTTAAATTCCTTGTCGCCCAGTACCCTAAAATTTCATTTACTGGGCGACAAATTTTCTTCACTGAGTGACATTCATGTCGCCCACTCACTAGGTTAAGAAATGCTCTAGTTGTGTGTATTCGATCGGATGTACAAAATGCAACTCAGTATATATAGGCCAAACGGGTAAAACGTTAGATATTAGGGTAAAACAGCATAAATATGCGTGTAGAACAGCAAATAATTCTAATGCATTGTTTAACCATATGTATGGATGTAATCATAGCATCAAGTGGGATAGTTCTAAAGCGCTCGTTAAAAACAGATATATAATTGAAAGAAATATTCTAGAATGCGCATTTATCCATTTTAAAAATAATTTCAATAACAGTGCGGGAATGTATAAAATTGACTATATCCTGTTTAAATTCCTTCTGCCTCTCATTAAGTTGTTAATTATGTGCTAATCTTTTTGTTTCCGTCCCGCTGTATATATTTTCGGCATCTCGCCTGCTCCCTTCATTTCCTGACGAGGTGTACTTCTGAATACACGAAAGGCCTTGGAATTATTTTTCCTTTTCCTTGTGGATTTACATCATATATATATATATATAGTCTATATATTATGCAAATACACAAGGAAAAAGAAAATGATTCCAAGGGCTTTCGTGTATCCAGAAGTACACCTCGTCAGAGAATCAACATACCGGTATATATATATATATATATATATATATATATATATATAGGGTGTCCCATAAGTCCAGTTTCGGTGTCCGGAAAATTCGGTCTTGGAAATTTCGGTTAGGTTAGGTTAGGTCAAAAAAATTTCCCCGAACTAACAATGCCCTTGAAGCATTTCATTCCGCATTGAAATCATCATTTACAAGCAGACTAAAATTTCACATTTGCAACGAGGAGAGAAGTCAAGTAAAAAGAAAAACTATGAAACACTCGATTCGCGCATCGAAATAACTCGCGCAAAAGTACGTTGAAAGTGATGAAATTGCCTTCTTAAAATCTCTTTGCTCATACCTTAATTTCATTTTAACTTTTCTTTTCGAGTCTCGAGACCGAATTTTGTGAGACCGAATCTTCTTTTATGTTTTACCCATTATTTAGGGTATCTCTTTTAGTTTTAAGTTTTAAACAACAAAACAATTCCTTTAACCCTTAACCCTTTAACGACGGATGGTACCTTAAGGTCCACCAGAAATAACATATAAATTGTACTACAATGCCTCGTTTCTATAAATGTTTCTACATGTTTATATAGATATAATTTAATATGTCGAGAAAGGAACCCAAATGTGTATCATTTCAGTGACTAGTTACTAAAATATTAGTTTTGAATAACAATAAAACCTATACGTTCTGGTAACAAGAGTGACTGCATATGCTGCGGCGTACTCGTCCTTAAAGGGTTAATGCTCAGTGTGTGAAATTTTCATCGTTAACTTTGGAAGCAATTTTAGACCTTCCAGTTCCCAATGTGTGAAATTTAACACATTTCGTATTTTATTAATTATGAACAATAAAACTTTGTAAAATATATTTTTCAGTTATTTTGGGTCCAATTGAACGATTTTTATATCTCAATTTTTTTTTTACTTTTCGACTTAATTTGGGTATGAAAGGGTTAATAAATCTTTTCAAATTCTCGTTTATGTTTTCATTAATACCTGACAAATGGAATTTAAATATTTTTTGCTATCTGAGCTCATAGATGTACTTCACTTTTCTGAGACCGAATTTTCTTAGCACCGTCCAGTTTCATTAGTAAAATTAGAACTAAATCAAATGTTCAAATTGATGTGTTGTTTTGGGACCTTTTTTTTGGTTGCAGGTAGAATAACACGCAATGGCTAATATATCATAGAAGCGAGTTACACTCGTGAGGAAAAGGCCTTCGAGGCCTTTTTCTCACCAGTGCAATTCACTCAGATCCCAAAAGGTTCCAAAACAAGATATGAATTTAAATACTCGTTTTAGTTCTGTTTTACTTTTGCAAATTTAATTTAAAAATAAATTTTCCTTTGAGACCAGACTTATGGGACACCCTATATTATATATATATATATATATATTATAATAATAATATTATATATATATATATATATATATATATATGCGTCTTACGTTTCATTTCGGAAGAACACTTTAACTCAACCTTGAGAACTCTTACATAACATTGAAGTTTCTCAAACTTTGCATAGTATGAGATAAGATGATAAAACGACTCTACCACTCCTAAGTCTAGTCTAATGGTATAAACTTTGCGCAAACTTGGAACGCTTTACATTTGCCATTTAAAGCAAGATTTGTCACCCAACCTTCCAAAACCGAGGTGGGCTTCGTTTTTGAAGTCAAGCAGCTTAAACAGTTTTCAAGCATGGCAGAAGTTGGCTTCGATTCAAACGTAAATAAAAAAATTAAAAATTAAAACAAATGAACATCAATTTTTTTTTTTTATATATATAAATATTTAAGAATCGTATTTATGTCGAATGAAATTACTTAAAGTTCTTTTTTTAAGTATTTTGGTCCATTCATGATTTTGATTTGCTTTGCTTTGGTGAGGAATTCGAGAAATTTCTTAAATTTCATTCTGTTTGTCGAGGCAAAGTCGAAGTTTTAAATCAATCTGAAGCAGGCGTAACTCAATTGCTTCTCTAAACAAGCGTTTTCCCTTTGCTAGACTTAGATCCGCAACTGATCTTAATTGGTACCTTTGAAAATGGCTCTGAATATATAAGGAGCGCGCGCGTACTTTCCGAAACAATAACGAAAAGGCTTTATTAATATAAACATGCGTATATACACTATACAGTATATAGGTACTGTATATATAAGTATTCTTGCGTGTTACGTTCTCTCAAATTGAAACTAAATTATGGTAAATTCTCATTATTTACAATACAGTATAAACAGAGGCGGATCTAAGCGAAAAGGTCAGTTTGCAACATCCGCGGGCACGGGCCCAATATCCTGTTGAACATGGCCTCGGTGAAAGGGGTGTTTTTTTTGGGGGGGGGGCTCATTTTATTGTAACTTCCCTGCTTCGAAACCAAATACCGTTGTTATTCAGAAGAAATTTAAATACTGGATCATCATAAATTTACAGTTTTGGGGTCCAAAAGCCATATTTGCAACTTTATACAGGGTGTCCCAGAAGTCTGGACTCATAGGGATAATAGACATTACATTTTTAAAGTGAAACAAACACATTTCTAATGTGTTTTACATATTTCGGGAAAGAAAATACCCTGATGGCTCAGTATACCAATCAAGAGAAGGTGGAACTGGTATTGCTACATATTTCCGGAAAAAGGCAGAGGGAAGCATATCAGTTATTTCACGAACATGTCTCCCTCTGGCTTTTCCAAGAAAAATGTAGTAATACCAGTTCCACCTCCCTTTTAATTGGTATACTGAGCCATCAGGGTATTTTCTTTCCTGAAATATGTAAAACTGACCGGAAATGTGTTTGTTTCACTTTAAAAATATAATGTCTATTTTCTCTGAGTCAGACTTCTGGGACACCATATATATACATATATATATACACATACCTTTCAACCTTTCAAATGTTCCGCGCGATGATTCCTCATTTCAAGAAGGTCAAGCTTGTCGCCCCTCCTCTCGAGTTGGCCTAGTGAAGTAGTGAGTTGGTTTCTTGTACTCTCCACCTCACATAGCAAGGTACGCCCGGCTCATCGGGAATTATTCTGAACCAGGCGTCTAATCTGCTTTTGAAGATGTCTACTGCAACACCATTCATGTTCCTTAGGTCTTTGGGCAACTGATTAAACAGTTTTGGTCCTTTCACAACAAAACTATTTTCTTTCAGGGTTAAGGATGTTCCCTGTCTCGCCTTTAATTTGGAAACACGACACAGTCTTCCTTTTTTACTTTCCACTGTTGTGTGGGGAGTTACAGGGTTCAAAGTAAGATTAGAGACTAGTTTCTCCATTATTCTCCAAGTGTAAATAATGTATCTCTCTCTTCTCCTTTCCAGTGAATATAGGTTTAGTTCGAGTAACCTTTCCCAGTAATTTACTTCTTTGCACCCCTTGAGCTTGGCTGTGAAGCTTCTCTGAATCCCTTCTAGCTGTCTAATGTCTTCTTTTTTATATGGGGATGTTAGGACCGAGCAGTATTTCAATTTAGGTATGATCAGTGTTTTCAGTAGAGGAATCATTACATTCCTATCCCTTCGTTTAAAGGTTCTCAATATCTGCCCCGTTATTCTCTTTGCTCTGTTTACTGCTATCTTATTTTGTGCTTCAAATTTCGCATCATCAGTCATTACAACCCCTAAATCTTTTGCTCTAGAATTTCTCTGAATTTCCTGTCCATTTGGGATATAATATTCCATGGATTTTAGGTCTTCTCTTTTTCCGTACCGTAACAGCTGAAATTTCTCAGTGTTAAACTTCATATTGTTTTTCCGTCCATTTGTAGATTCTGTTCATGTCGGTTTGTAGAGATCCTATATCTTCTGGGTTTCTTATTTTTCTATTGATCTTTGTCATCGGCAAAGATGTTACTGTATAACATATAACATTATTTATATTTATATATATATACACACACTCCGTGCAGTAGGTACAACATACAATAAAATTTTATTATAATTACGTTTGGTATGGCTACGATTAGCATTTAGCAGGCAAAGCTTAGTTTGGTTCATTGTATTACATTAAATAGGGCACGGTTAGGTTTCATTGGTAAGATTGGTTAGACTACTGTAACTTTGCTTTTCATTCGATTAAGTTAGAAATATTTGTATCGAGACTTACGATAGTTATCAATAATTTTATTTGAATATTACAAAGAAATGAGTTAAAGGCATGAAAAAAAAAGAGGAAAATTTGCAACTACAGAGATTTTGAGTTTTTTGGTCCAGTTTGTGCAGAGCAGGTCTAAGGTGATATGAATGTGCGTGTGATTGGAACGAGACATTTGTGTTACTTTTTAGGAGGAAATAAAGTTGTGATGCATCTTGTTTCTGATGAATCACGCACCCGAATCTATGAAGCCAGGAGTGGCTGCAACGCGAACTGACGACACAAGTAAAGAAATGATGACGAATTTGACTTCCGGTAGTGATGAACTACGTATATACCAAAGCCTTGTCAGTACGTTAACCCTCTCTTTATACTGTATATTTGGCAATGATGCTATGAGCTGCTCGTACCCTGAATGGGTGCATGGCGGGGCGGTGCTTCGTAAAAACAGTGAAGCGTTTGTTTTCTGTCTATTATAATTAAGACATTAACATTATGTCCAGAAAGTTGCTGAAAAAAAAAATATATATATATATATATATATATATATATATATATATATATATATATATTTGAGGGATAAATTTTGCATATGCAAAAATGCGCGGTTATGAGTTTATATAACCTTAGTTTTGCTTTCGCCCGAATTGTTCACACACAAACATATTATATATATAATATATTATATATATATATATAATGTCAAAATAGGTGCAGTGTGTGAAAAGTAGATATGGTGAATTTTAGTATGAAATGTGGTGTATGACAAAACTGATTTGGGGCATGACACAAACAAAAAATTTCCTTCATTCTGCCACAGGACTGAGTGTTGTGCCACTCAGGTGAGCTTTAAATTGTTTAAAAAGGCCAGCAAATTTACATATAACAACAAATGTCGGTTAAGATACATGGTAGATATTAGTGCAGTAGCTTAGACCCTGATTTTTGAAGTAAGTGGACATTCTGGACAAAAGCACCAAACTTG
Source organism: Bathynomus jamesi (assembly GCA_023014485.1). Lineage (NCBI taxonomy): Eukaryota > Metazoa > Arthropoda > Malacostraca > Isopoda > Cirolanidae > Bathynomus > Bathynomus jamesi. Next base: position 383,393 of record JAJOZX010001433.1, on the reverse strand, counting down.
GCTCAAATGTTGTTCAGGACCTTAGCTACCAATTTTTCCCCGGAACCAAGACGCACAACCCTATCTTGGCTGCCATTTTGGAAATCCAAGATGGCTGCCAGCTAGAAATCAACAAACTATTGTGAGGAGTAATTGTAAATAAATAGTCCCTAAACCTACATATTTCGATGCCAGGATTGCTATAAAATAATCAGAATTACCCTTAAATGTTTATTTAATGTAAAATATTTAATAATATAACTATATAATATGTGCTTTTCTGTTTTGCAGGTGATTTGTGAACATGGATTGGAGCAAATGCATGGTTTGTCAAGAGAGCAAAGGTGAGACTCTTAAATGTCCACTCAATGCTGTGAGTGGTAAAAAAACTGAAGCATATGCAACATTTATGGAGAATGTCAACGCATTCAAGAATCTTGGAAGACTACCAGTTCCTCTTCTTTTCAATGAAGAGGTGACTGTTGAAGATCTGGTTCAGAATAAAGCTGTGTGGCACAAGTCATGCCATGTTAAATTTAGTAAAGAAAAGCTTGAAAGGGCTACAAAAAAGAGAGAAAGGGCGGATGAAGGTGAAACCAGTTCATCTACGGGGAAGCGGGTTCAGCGGCATCCTATGGACAAAGCAACTTGTGTGTTTTGTCAAAAACACATGGGCATCTTCACGAATTCAGTACATTTGGCGCTGACGTCAATTTACGAATGATGGCTACAGAACTCAGTGACACAGAACTAATGTCTAGAATAGGAGGTGGTGATCTCATGGCCATTGAAGCCAAGTATCATCTGCAATGCTTGACATTTTATCGGAACCGTTACCGCTCACTTTTGAGACAAAAACAGAGCAAGGAAGAAGGCTATGAAGAAAACTTGATGAAAGCAAAGGCAATAGTTGAGGTCGTTAATCATGTAGAAAATTGCGTGGAAGAAGGAATCTTTCAAATGAAGTTTTCTGTGCTATTTGATCTGTATCAAAAAAGACTTCGGGACTTAGGTATTAATAAGGAAATGAACAGAGGACGATTCAGAGAGAAGATTCTGGAGTATTTCCCATATGCCCAGGAAGTGAGTGATGGCAAGAACAAAATCTTAGTTTTTCAGCAGGGAATTCAGGAAATGCTCAGAGAGACAAATAGACAGAATTTTGAAGGAGATACTATGATTCTTGCAAAAGCTGCTAGAATCATACGCAAGGAAATCGTCAACTTTACTGGATTCAAGTTTGCAGGTGCCTTTCCATCTGGTTGTCAACAGGAATCGGTACCTACAACCTTGAAAACCCTTATATCTATGATCACAAATGGTGCTGACGTGAAGGACCAAACACCAGAAGACTCCCCTGCAACTCTCACTGTCTCGCAACTTATCCTTTTTAATTTTAGGAACAAGCATACATCATCATCTAAGGTTCGCCATTCTTTGGAAAGAGAACCACCATTGCCTCTGTATCTTGGTCTGAAAATTCATACTGAAATTCGGTCAAAATCATTAATTACACAACTATATGAATTGGGTCTCAGTGTGAGTTATGACCGAATTCTTCAAGTCGAAAGCCAACTTGCAACAGCAGTGTGCCAGAACTTCAAGACCAAAGGAGTGGTTGTACCAGCTCAGTTTCGTCATGGACCATTTATTGTTGGGGCACTTGACAATCTGGATTACAACCCATCTAGTACAACTGCCGTTGGATCATTTCATGGTACAGGGATTAGTCTGTTTCAGTTCCCAACTGTCTCAAACTGTGGAACCAAACAAGGTGATCTTGTGCTACCTTCTCTAGGTTCAAAGGACTTGGAGTTACTCATGTCCTACTCAATTGTACCAGCTGTTGCAATGGACAAAACCAAGGTAGAAGTCCTGAAGTTGTCTAATGTGTCTGACCCTATTGAGGGACACTACCATGAAGCATGTTTCCAGGAAAAGGAGTGGATGAAAGAAGCGTTCAGGATCTTGGAGAAAGACACGATAGGGAAGGGTGATGTTATATCATGGTCAGCATACCACGCTACAAGGCAAGAACAAGATGAAGATCAAATGAAAACCCTTTCCTACCTCCTTCCCTTATTCCATGAAAAGGCCGCTACTCCAGCGATGATCAAGCATGGAATGAATGTTGTTCGGTCTGCTACTGAATTCCTTAACCCCGGGCAAATACCAGTTGTTGCATTCGATGCACCCCTATATGCCCTTGGTAAATTCATTCAGTGGAAGCGGCCAGACACCCACGGAGAAGACAAGGTCATCGTCATGTTTGGAGGTCTACATACAGAGATGGCCATGTGGAGAACGTATGGAGATTATCTAGAGGGATCTGGGTGGACAAATGCCTTGACACAAGCAGGCATTGCTTCGGCAGGAACTGTTGACTCATTTCTTAAAGCCTCTCATCTTACAAGAACCAGACATGCTCACCAGGTAACAGCTTTGACATTGGCAAAGCTGCAGCATGAAGCCTTTATGGAAACTGTTGGTCCCTATGATGACAAGACAAAGGAAGAGTGGAAGAAGAAGATGGTTCAGGTCAGTCCAACATTCCAATACTGGGAGACAATTCTTCAGATGGAGATAGACGGCCTCATATTCATACGAACACATCGTGCAGGAGACTTTCCATTGTATGTAGAAAGCTTGAAGAAAGTAGTTCCCTGGTTCTTTGCTCTTGACCACCAGAATTACGCACGTTGGCTTCCATTCCACATCCGGGACATGAAGAATCTCCCTCAGCCAGTTATGAATGAGTTTTCACGAAATGGACACTGGGTAGTACACAAGACCAAGAAGAGATTCTCAGCCATGCCTTTAGACCAAGCGCATGAACAAAACAATGAGAAAGTCAAAGGTTCAGGAGGCGCGGTGGTCTGACTGAGAATCCAGTGGCATTCAAGAAGTGGATGGTAGCAGGGCCAGAACAAGCCAGATTGATTACTGAATATGAAGACGAAAACCTTCCAGAAACTGAAGACAACAACTTCCACCACGAAGAAGGACTATCTACACAGAGAAGATTCAAGGATCATGTTTTCTAATCTCGTTGAAGTCTTCCGTGATATGGGAAATCCATTTTGTGATAATGGGAATGAGTTACTGGCCTTAGACACAAGGAATGTCATGGATGAATCTGTGGTCCATACAGTGAGAACTATAAAGGATTTGGGTAAGGAGCAATATAGCCGATACTACAAAGAAGTTGTCACAGATTGTACAAGGTCAATTCATACACCGATCAAGAAGAACTCGCTTGCCCTCTTCAGATGTCCTCAGCCGAAATCTCAGGTACGGAATGTTGGGGGAATCCAACTACTGAAGAACGATGTTGCTCTATTCTCTCATCTGTATATTGTTATGCAACATCGGCATAGTGACATGGATGCATTCTTCCAACACGAGAATCACCCCTTTCCTTCTTCCCTATCTGATGGTGGGAAATTGCGGTTTGGGAAAAGTCTAACCTACTGAAAATCATTACATTTGAAAACAAGGACAACCCTCCAGATCCTTTTGATGTGAAACTTCTTGATGGAGCTGCCATCGTCCATTTGCTGTCTACTGCAGGTGTTACCAACTTTGAAGAGTATGCAGATCGTGTATTCGTCCCTTATCTCATCAAACAGTTAGAAACTTGCCAGCGAATTGACATCGTCTGGGATACCTACACTGCAAGCACCTTAAAAGAGACTACCAGAGAAAAACGGGGAAAAGGAATCAGAAGAAAGGTTGAAGGAAAAACCAAATTACCCCTAAATTGGCATGACTTCCTTCGAGACTCTAGAAAAAGCAAGAACTGTTCGCTTTCCTATCAGACAAGGTTGCTGCAATGGAAGTTCCTAACAACAAAGAAGTTGTTATTACATCAGGACCTGAAGTCATCCATGAGGAGACAGACACTAGACTGTTCATTCATCTTCAAGATGCAATAAAGGAAGGGCACATTAACTGCATGATCAGAACTGTAGACACGGATGTTATTGTCATTCTAATAGGAAAATTCCATCACTTGACGTCCATAAGATCTGAAGTAAATATTTGGGTTGGTTTTGGCACTGGGAAAAACTTCACTTACCATCATATTAACACAATCTGTGCCTCTTTGGGTGAAGAGAGATGCACATCCCTACCACTGTTTCACTGCTTCACGGGATGTGATACAACATCATCCTTTTACGGAAGGGGCAAGAATACGGCATGGGCAGCATGGCACCATTACCCTGAGGTAACACAAGCATTCACATTCATGGCACGAAATCCATTTGTAGATGTTGACGCCGAAACTCCCCACTTCAAGCTTCTTGAACGGTACACAGTTGTCCTCTATGACAACACCAGTGACATTGAACGTGTAGATGAGGCAAGAAAGGTCATGTTCTGTCAGAAGGGAAAAGCTATGGAGACTATCCCACCAACTCAGGATGCTCTTCTCCAACACACCAGGAGGGTCACATACCAGGGAGGAATATGGTCGACCTGTGAGAGAAGTGAACAGAATCTTCCAACTCCTGAAGGATGGGGATGGACCTTTAGCGAAGAGTCCCAGTCATGGACACCAGTTTGGACCACAAGACCAGTAGCATCTAAAGCTTGCAGCGAATTGGTCAAATGCGGCTGCAAGAGCAAGAGTGGATGTGGCACCAGGTGTGCTTGCAAGAAGGCCAGGTGGAAGTGTACAGAACTGTGTAGCTGCAACTGTGCAGTTTAACATATAGCGTCGAGCGGGGTGAGTTGGGACAGTTCGGGACAGGGGGTGAGTTGGGACAGTAGGCATTGCAATGCTAAATGCCAAGATATTTCCATTTTATGGTGCCCATTTAATAGCCCTGCCCTTACTCTACAAATGTTGTTAATACAAGTTTTCTATAGAACCACGAATAATGCATGAAAATTGTGCAAATATGAAAGGGTAGCATTTTGACCTTTGTAGAATTTCATTTTTTAAAATGCACATATTTTGCCAATTTTCCTCTCCCACATTCAGTTATAAAGCTAAAGGTCTACTTTTTGGTGGGTGAAATCTTCAATTGTTATAGTTTCGTTGATTTTTCTTAAACATGGTTTTCTTGAACATGGTTTTTGTGTTAAAATATTCACGATTTTCACTGTATATGTTGTACGAAGTGTGATTTCTGCAGTAAACATACTTCTGATCAGCTTAAAAGTTGTTTTATTGATCTGATCATGCCAAAAAACATATAGTTTGATGCCAAACATGCCAAGGGAATTCTCTATTGAAACTTATATCAGAAATTCCATTTTGTCTATGGCGGCCATCTTGAAATCCAATATGGCGGCCAAGTAATGGTCTCTGAAGGTGGTTCCGGGGATATTTTTAATTGTTGGTCCAAAATATACAAGTAGGGAAAGTTTGGTGCTTTTGTCCGGATTGTCCACTTCAACTTGTTTAGCTGCCCTACTATATTGCCTTTCGCGGAAACCAACTTCTTGTAGCTGTCACAAAAATCATGATTGGCCAAAATTGGCCACGTGGGAAAGAAGAGATCAATATGAAGTTACCACATAACCTAGTAAAATGTGGTTCTTGTGAAACTCGATGTGGGCCACATAAATAGTAAAGTCTGGTAGACTATTATGATTGCATCAAAGTAATTAAATCTCTGAAATGGGGAATAAATGTTGTAAAAAAAGAAAAAAAAGAAAGAAAGAAATGTTAGGCCCAGAGAGGAAGGACAGACAATGTTTGAGAAATTTAGACTTAAGTAAACAGATTGTAAGTTGAGGCCCAAATTGAGAAGTTTGGCAGAGATGATCAGATATATGTTACCGTTCATACTAAATTGTTAGTTGCGGGTTTGTCGAGTCCTCTTCGGATAAATAGCATGACTAAATGGGCATGGATATCACTTATCCCAATTTACATCAGATTTGGAGTCACTGTAACCCATTTCAAGTTGATATACTACTTCTGCCAAATTTCTCATACTGGCTAAGCCAAGAGTTAGAATGCAAATGGAAATATAGGGTAAGACCAGATAAAGTCTCATGCTGCTGTAAACCGGGCAAGATTTGGATGTTATGTAAGAACAGGGTAGTGTAATTATTTCAGGGCACAAATATTTACAAATATAATTCTATTTAAAGGCAGAATCAATGGAGGCACTGAACAGCTTGGACGGGTGTAGAGGACATTAAGGAGCCCACCCGCAGACAAGTGAGAAATAGATAGAAAGGAGGAATTTCTAGCGGATACTGGTAAAAGTTGCGAGCTGGCACAAGTATAAAATTACAGAGGCAAGAACATTGGAGGATTCTCTGGAATATCTGCAGGTAAAACAATGTTTCAATTGTTGGTCGCCCAATGAGAAAAAAAAAATACTTATTTGGAAACTAAGCCCAAGGGCTTTGATGTGCAGAAATAAGGTTCATTCATTTAGTATGATATTCTAAAACAAAATAAATCTCTGGTGTATAAAGTGTTAAACAAAGTGAGAATAAACAATACTCACGACTGGTGCTAACATTGGTATGGCCTGCATGCTGATGGCCCAATAAAATGTCCTAGATCATGGTAATGGATGGATACGAGTCACATGAAATAATACAGAATGTTAATCAATTTTAATCCTCAAAATTTATTTCATTGGTATGTATAAATTTATTAAGAAATTATGTGCGCATCTAAAACTGGCATAATTACAGGAAATGCTATTGTTAAGGAAGTTAAGTTAGGTACTGGGCTCTAGTTAATAACGTGTAGATGTTAATCATTAAAAAGCTCTTCCACTGCAACAAGTTGGCTCATTTTGGGCCAACTAATTGAGAATTAAATTTGAATGTGGGTATGTAATCAAGTCATAAGGAAATCATTCCCAAAGTAAAGTTAAAAACTGGCAAGCTTGCGTAATATTTGAATCCTGTTAGCATTAAGGCTATTTTGTCATATAAAGTTAAATTTATTAATTTGGGTGTTTCATTAGTTTGGGGTAGCATTGGGGAGTCGCATCAGCTTTATGGGATCACAATTCTAGTTGATTAGAACATAGTCACAAATCTGTGACAGTATACTCTATATAAACACTACTTCTCGATACGAGAAATGGACAGTCTGTGTTGGAAGATCTATAGAGCCTTACGCTTTTCCATCGTGCACGTTTCCCATCGATCACCTGGACCAGACAATCAAGCATTCCCAAAATTACTCAGTGGAACTATAACTGCATCTCTACCAGTTGGCCATCTGGGTTTTGGAAGTGACTTCAATGTTAGCTTCTTCCTTCGACCTTTTATTCTACCAATGTAATGCTCAAGCCTTTGATCTTCCTCATCAGTCATTGGTAAGGTCAGTAGGTGCTCCAAGTGGATTGAACCCTATCAAAAAACTTTGAACTTCAACTGTTGATGGTGGAGTACTTGTTTGAGCTGCATGCACGAGTACCAAGTTTAGTTGGTGTGGTGGACAGGGAATATTCGTTCTTCCACATCGTTTGAACTCCACCATCTTTGCCATTTGTGATTGTTACATTATCTAATGCTTGTCTTCGTAAGTAACGACGATTCAGCTTCAGCTTTTCAAAATGTATTTTCAAAACTGGTGTACCACCCACAACATGAAAGTACGTGAAACTCTCGTGGATTTCCACCGTTATTTGGTTCTTGTGGGTGATGTCTGGAGTTGTGACTGCAATCCCCGCGTAAAACTCGGTATCATGGCAATCGCTTTCTATTTTTTTCAAGGACCATCTGTCCAAAGATTCCCGCCTGCTCCTCTGATATGATCTTGCTTAGATACTTGATCTTTGACTCACTTTTCAGGTGTTCATCAGCGCGGGATCGAATGTACTAAACTACTGATGAAACGCAGAAGAGACAAATAGAGTCTGGGTTTTCATCGTTCACATTCTCCTGGTGTTCTCTCAGGGAAAACCCAATTCCAGCTGAGACCAAACTGTCATGTAAGAACAGTTGTCCATCTTCGTATTTTTGCATCTACTTGTTTCGGTTATGCATCAACAGATATTTTGTTTAACACGGAGGTGGTAAAAAATGAGATTGATGGTGATCTCGTGAGTTACTGTGGGCGTTGATACTCTTCAGAGAATTCGATCAATTATTATAGCCTTTCAGATAGACATTTTTTTTACTTTATTGTTACAAAACAGTCAACACCAGTAGTATTCACCTCTAGAGTAATGAGTTAACAAAGTTCTTCGGACAGGCTCGCCAAAGAGATTTTTACAAAGTAAGTATGTATTATGAGGATTGAAACCTTTAAGGAGTAAAGCTATTTTGAAGAAGCCATTTATTTGGCATGTCTTTATCTTCTGGCAGATCAGCCCCCATTCCATTCTCTATTACGAAGTCAATATAGTCATTTAGCATTTGTGATGGGTTTTTAAACTTCCGTTTGTTAATGAGAAACAGCTGTTTAACTTCAACTAATGTAGTGTTAGAGGCGACACCCGTTCTGCTTTCAGGTGGCTGTTCAATAGATTCTGTAGTCTGAATCACTCTATTTTGATCTGGTTTATCATTTTTGCCTCGCTTGTGGTTCCCTGTTATCTTTTGAGATTTCCTGTTTCAAAAAACTTTGGGTCAGAAAATTAAAAATCCATCGTTTCAGCTTTCTGCTAATTCCTGTTTTCTTAATTTTGTATACTATAATCTCATGATCTCATTTACCAAAGGCTTTACCAAAATCAGTATATATTACATTTATGTTTTGCTGTGACACTATACTTCCAGTATTTTCTCTTCATCTAATATCCAGCACTGAAACCATGTTGGTTCGGGTTCGGAATGGGTAGCGTCTTTTCTTGTAGGTAGTAAGCAATATATATTATATATATATATATATATATATATATATCAGGCTTGGGTTCAAGTACTTACTTGTACTTGGTACTTGGTACTCAAGTGCCAATTTTTAGGTACTTGTACTTGTACTTGAAACTTCACAATAGTCAGTACTTGTACTTGTACTTGATGAAATGTACTTGAAAACATTCAAGTACTTTCAAGTATTTTTCAAGTACTTCAAGCATTTGGTAATGAAAAAGTACATTTGGTAATGAATCTCGAAAGAAATTGGTAATGAGTGCAATATCTGAGTTAACATTGAGTGTCAGTGACTTCATGGTTATGAATACATTATTATTTTTTTAACTATGGTCCATGTGATGTATACATGGGCCTTGTGAAGTGCTTGAGTTCACTTTTTGCAACCAGTTGAATTCAGTTTCATCATTGTTTTTTTATTTTACTTAATTTAGAAATACTCGTGATAACAAGCATCATTGCCTGAGGATAAGGGACAAATTTACATTTACAGGGTGAGTCAAAAGTCCGGAAACATAGGAAGGATAGGAAACTTTTATGGCAAAAAGACACGTGTTACGAGTAATGTTATAAGATGTGCTCTATATGTTCTCCTTTCACTTCCAGACATTTCTGGACTCTGTTTCCCTACTCGACCTGGACTCTTTCCAGGACATCGGGCTGGATTGTAGCACAGGCTTCTGTAATGCGCTGCTTCACGTGGTCTGTGTCCCGGATCTTCAGACCATACACAATGGCTTTGAGGTGTCCCCAGAAGTACTGTAAAAGTCCAGCGGCGTCAGGTCGGGGGACCGGGGAGGCCACTCCACTGGACCACGACGACCAAGCCAACACCCTGGAAATTATTGTAATAAGAATTTCCAATTATTTCCTATGTTTCCGGACTTTTGACTCACCCTGTAGACTGAGTTTAACATATTCACTTTTATATTCCGAACCAACTTACTTTCAGGCTAGGCATTTAGAGTGTTAGTGAGGTCACGCTTATAAGAAACATTACTTAATTGTATTATTGGTGTAACTATGAGCCTTGTGATGTTTACAGAAACTTTGTGATGAGTTTGCGTTTATTTTTTATGAATAACAATAAAATTGTAAACAAATAAGGATAAATTTAATTTTCTTCCACGAAAGTACTTTTATTTGTACTTGTACTTGCCAATTAAGTACTTGGAATTACTTGACCAAATTTTCTACATCAAGTACTTGTACTTGTACTTATTTTCTCAAATTCCTGAAGTACTTGTACTTACTCGTACTTGAGAAAAAATACTTGAACCGTTGCATGATGAGAGAGCAATTTGGCCTACCGCACATATTTAATTCACAAAATAAAGATTAATAATGAAGTGGATGGCTTATGAAAGAACAATGAACTCACCATAGTGTTACTATAAGTCTTACTCATTCTTTAATCCTACTAGATCTAAATCTAAATATAAGCAATGTCAGGTTTTTTAACAAGAGAAACGTGTATTTATAACAACAGAACTAAACTACGCGCAAATGAAATCTGACAAAACTGTTTCAAATTCAAAATATATGAGAATTTTTCACCTCACGTAATCTTTTGTGAGTGAAATAATAAAATTAATGTATACAAAACCTATTTCAATCAACAATATTTTGTGGAATTGTTGAAAAATACTGAAGTATGGAGATAACTTTTTCCATAATTTCACAAAAATGCTTGTTTGTAAATAGACTTCCTATCTAGCTACAATAAGTTTACTAATGAAGTTATGTGGATCCTTTGAAGTCCGAAAGTTCTGAATTGAATTTTTAAAAAGGCTCATATATATATATATATATATATATATATATATATATATATATATATATGATGAATAAAACCACGAAGGAAAGGAAACACACCTCCTCGTTTGGGTTCCGTGCATCGGTCTCTCTTCACACGAAGGTCAAGCTGGTGGCCCCGTCTCCAGTACTGGCTTGTGGAGGAGTGAGTTGCTCTCTTGCGCTCTCCACCGCACATAGCCAGGTACACCCAGCTCAACTGGTACCGTCCTGAGCCAGGTATCTAGTCTTCTCTTGAAGACTTCAACTTTGACCCCTGTAACGTTTCTGAGGTCCTTTTGAAGCTGGTTAAAAAGTCTTGGCCCCCTGACGACCAAGCTATTTTCCTTCAGTGTTGAGGAGGTCCCTTGTCGGGCCTTATATATATATATATATTATATATATATATATATATATATATATATATGGTGAATTTCATAATTAACACACATGAAATAAATAAATACATGATGCATATCCACGAAGAGAAATAAAGAGAGATTCCAAGGACTTTCGTGTATTCAGCAGTACACACACACACACACACACACACACACATATATATATATAGTGGCTCATCATCTGAAGCTATAGATTCTTGCTTCTTTTGTTGTTCTTCATGTTTTCTTTTGGCTTGTTTGAAAAGAAAAACTAGTTCAATTTCGTAGTTGAATCCTCCTTCCTTTATCTGTCTTCTCTTTGCTACACCAGATTTAAGGAGGTCCCAAAGACATATCCACATAGGAAAGAGAAGTTTGAAATTGGTAATAAGAGCTCCGTATTAATTTTATATTTTGCCCGGATCCCACGAGCTTTTTGGCAGACCTAATTGTGTTTAGTTCCTTTGATGGAGGCCCCCATTAGGGGCCTATGAAGAGGAAGGAACCCAGTCTTCAATTACGTTTTAAGAGGACCATTAAATTCACCTCTGATAATAACATTTACGTAACTAACATATTTTATTACTTACATTACGTTTACGTGTGAATAATTATAACGTTTTTAGTATGAAGAGACGTAACTCTCGAGTTTAGATTGATTAAATGAACCACTGAAATAGTATAACTTTCTTCTTTTTTTTAAAGTCTGGAATCCCTTAGGGGTGAGAGCGAGTAAGGACATACCATCATTCTATTCCCTGCGCCCCCATCTGGCTTTCCCTCCCTAGCCTACCCCTATCCCTACCCCCCCCACATTGAAGAATAGCGGAGGAAGGAGGGAGTGAGTCATCCGTCTCCGCTAAGAAGAGAAGCGAGGGCAAAAGGAAGAAATTTATCAAATGTTCTTTCATTTTTCTTTTAACAACAAACCAAACGCATTTTTATAAACAGAAATTTCAGGGCCAACTTTTGAAAAAGATGTTCATATCGATCAAGTTGCCGCTGAAACTGAAGAGAAAGTAATAACAGTCTTTTATTTTTCAGTGTTATAAACTAAATAAATAAAAGGCACGGCGTCTTTTAAAACAGTGCGCTTCACTAAGCTGAATTGTATTAGATATACCGTATATATATACCGTATATATATACTATATATGTTATAAAAAAGGGTCTCGCTTCCATTTTCAGAATGTTAGAGAAGCGTAATTTGAATTTCAGACTCGCCCATTCGTCTGTCGTAAAGTTCTGTTATGTTGTTAATGGTCATTGTTTAGTAATTGGAGATCATTAGCGTAAAAGGAAGACAAACATTTCGCGTAAATGCAGTACCGAAACTACTACTACTATTACAATTCGTTAATTCATCGCAGCGAAAATTTAAAACTGAAAAGAAGTATTATTAACGGTAAGTAGTTATATGAGAGACGTTCTTGAAGAGATGGGCTGTGACAAAAGCGGAACGAAGGAAGAGACATTGTTCCTTTTTAGGTCTCTTCCATCAGTTTCTTCTACACCAACGAAACTCGAATGAGTCAACCTTTCAAACGCGCCAAAGGCTCTCGCCCTCCATTCCGCGTCACACCCCAAAATACCCACACGCTTCTCCTTTTCTCTCTCGAATCTGACCTTCTCTGGATCCCTTATTCCCAAAGACTCCGATTTTAATTGTTAGGTTAAGCGCATTCCTTCGTTTTTCGATACTGGAGTTAAGTTACTTCAATGTTCGGTGTTAAATTGAAGTATTTTGATTCGCAATTCAAATCAAATTGTTAATTTGACTAAAACGAAAAAAAACCAACAGTTCCTTTGTTCTCGAGACAACTTTTTTTTTCACTTGTTTTCGGATTAGTCTCTTTGTCTCGTCATTTAAATTATCACTGTTCAGCTGTTCATACTCATCATATATATATATATATAATATATATATATATATATATATATAAAACCTTACCTTACCTTACAACCTTACAAAGGTTTCGCGCGATGATTTCTCATTTCGCGAAGGTCAAGCTTGTCGCCCCTCCTCTAGAGTTGGTCTGGTGAAGTAGTGAGTTGGATTCTTGCGCTCTCCACCTCACATAGCCAGGTACGCCCGGCTCATCGGGGATTGTTCTGAGCCAGGCGTCTAGTCTTCTTTTGAAGATTTCCACTGCAATTCCCTTCGTGTTTCTTAGGTCTTTGGGCAACTGATTAAACAGTTTTGGTCCTCTCACTACGAAACTATTTTCTTTCAGGGTTAAGGATGTTCCCTGTCTCGCCTTCAATTTGGGAATACGACACAGTCTGCCGCTTCTACTTTCCACGGTTGTTTGGGGAGTTATAGGATTCAGAGTAAGATTAGGGACTAGTTTCTCCATTATTTTCCAAGTGTAGATAATGGTGTATCTCTCTCTTCTCCTTTCCAGTGAATATAGGTCTAGTTCTCGTAACCTTTCCCAGTAATTTAGTTCTTTGCACCCATTGATCTTGGCTGTGACAACAATATCTGACCCGTTATTTTCTTTGCTCTGTTTACTGCTATCTTATTTTGTGTTTCAAATTTCGCATCATCTGTCATTACAACCCCTAAATCCTTTGCTCTGGAATTTCTCTGAATTTCCTGTCCATTTGGGGTATAATATTCCATGGATTTTAGGTCTTCTCTTTTTCCGTACCATAACAGCTGAAATTTCTCGGTGTTAAACTTCATATTGTTGTCTTCTGTCCACTTGTAGATTCTGCTTATGTCGGTTTGTAGAGATCCTATATCTTCTGGGTTTCTTATTTTTCTACTGATCTTTGTGTCATCCGCAAAGGATGTTACCGTGCTGTCTCTGGTAACGTCCTCATCTATGTCAGTTAGCATGATTATGAAGAGTAGTGGAGCTAATACTGTCCCTTGTGGTACCGAGCTGAGGACCTCTGATTCTGATGAAGATACTCCTTGTACTGTAACGACATGCCGCCGCTCACTAAGGAAATTATATATCCATTTCCCTACTTTTCCTGTTATTCCCATATATTTCAGCTAATGTATCATAGTATGATTCCGTGGTCACACTTGTCGAACGCTTTAGCAAAGTCTATGTATAGTACATTATAGTTTTCATTACTTTCAGCAAAGTCTATGTATAGTACATTATAGTTTTCATTACTTTCAAGTGAATCAATAATGTTGTTGTAGTGTTCCATTAGTTGTGATAGGCATGATCTGCCTGACCGAAACCCGTGTTGGTTATCATTGAATTTTTTCTGAGTTTCCAAAAAGTCATAGATTTTTGTCTAACTATTCTTTCAAATATTTTAGTAAGATGGGATGTAAGCGATACTGGGCTATAGTTTTTGGCCTCGGATCGATCTCCTCCTTTATATATTGGGACTATGTTCGCGCTCTTCAGGATGCCCGGTATTTCTCCCGTGTCTAGTGATCGTTCCATATCCAGTATAGGGGCTCAGCGATTGCATTCTTGCAGTTTTTGATCAGTGTCGCATTCCATTTATCCGGTCCTGCCGCTGAGTGTGGTTTTAGTTTCCCTATGGCTTGTGTAATATCATCCGTCGTAAAGTCGAAATCCGTTATACTTTCCCCTTGTGGTTCTTCTTCAAAGAACGCGTTTCTATCGCATAACAATTTGTCAGTTTTTGGGATACTGAAAGATGATTCGTACTGAGCTCTTAATATTTCAGATACTTCTGTTAGATCATCAGATAAATCACTGTTCTCATTTTTTAAAGGTCCGATAGTCGCATGGTTTTTCGACTTTCTTTTTGCGAAATTATAGAAGTACTTTGAGTTAGCCTTTATCGCTTCTACAGCGTCCTCTTCTTCTTTTTCTGTATGCTTCTCGAATAGTTCCTGTATGACGACATTGATACTTTGTAGTTTATCATTTAATATTTTTCTGATGTTGTTATCTTTACAATTACTTAATTTTGCAGTCACTCTTTTTCTCTTTCGGAACAATGCCCTCTTTTGTCTTTCGAACCTGCTTCTCTTTCCTCTTTGTTGTATTTTTGGGACATGTTTTTCCACAATTTCTAACGTCTTCTCCTCTAACGTCATTAGCATTTCCTCCGTTGTCTTGGCCTCGAAAATGGTTTTCCAATCTATTACTTCCATGTTGGATGTCACATCTTCCCAGTTTATAGCTTTGGAGTGAAAATAAAAAATTTCGAATTTGCTTCTTTCTGTTGTGCGTGTTCTTTCCTTTCCTGTTGCCTTTATATTAGTTGTTATTTCAATGATGTTGTGGTCCGATATCATAGTTGGGGATATTTCCACATTATCAATTAGATTACCGTTGTTTGTGAATACCAAATCTAGGCAGTTGTATTTTCTTGTGTTTTCTGTTATTTATTGCGTTAACATAAATTCATCAGCTAAAGTTAGTAGCATTTTTACCTGCTCCTGGTCTTCTCGTGTGCCCCACTTGTCCTGGTGTATACATATATTTTTTCCTATCCTTTTATATTTCATGAATGGGAAATTAAAATCACCACAGAGAAAAATATTTGGGGTTGAAGAGTGTAGATCTTTTAACAAGTTTCTTACCTCTGTAATGGAATCTGAAAATTTTGAGGTTGGCGTGTTTGGGGGTCTGTACATTACAATTAGTACCATATTTAATTTTTCAATTTTTGCTGCTACATATTCTACGTAGTTGTTTCAGGTACTTATAGCCATTTCTGCTATGTGCCTTTCGCGTGTGTAAATAGCACATCCTCCTTTACGTCTCACTGTTCTGTCGGCTCGGAGGATGTTATAGTTGTTAATTTGTATTTCCTTTTTGTCAATACAGGACTCACAATTTTCACAGTTCGTCTGGCAGTCCTTTAGATGAGTTTCCGTGAGGCATACAAAGTCTGCTCCCGCTTCTCGTAGAGTCCTTTCAGGTATACAACTTTGTTCGTGGAATGGTTTGATTTCAGGCCCTGTATGTTGGCTAGGATTATTTTTATTTTTTCTCTTTCTTTTTCGCATACAGGTGGCTCCGATTTGTTTTCCATTGGGGGTGCCGGTTTCGTCGCCTCGTGGTCCTCCGAGAATTTACCTCATTTTATCTTTGTCGGTACCTGTTGTCCGATAACGCATGAAGTGCCTTTGTTCGTACCTTCTGTCCGGCTCTCTGATTCCTATATTTATATTTGTCAGCTGGTTTTGTATTTGCTGGATAGTATTTAGCAGCTGAAATGTGTTGGTTGGCGTCTAAAAAATTGGCGCTCTTCTTTGATGTTCGTTTTTTCTGTTCCCCCGTTGCGTTCCTTTGAGGGTGGTGGTATCGGCATTTTTTTTCATATTTGCAACTCCCATATCTTTCATAAGTGTTGCAGACCGTAAGATGGTGGAACACGCATTTCTTATCAAATTTGCAGTATCCACTCGTGTAATGCATTTTGCATAATGTGGGATGTGCATATATGCATTGCCCATCCCGATATCTGCAGTTTTCTTTCGCGTAGTATTTACATACGATATTTTCTACACTTCTGCTTCCTTTCTTATTATTTTCAAAGTTCTTAGTTTTGGCATTATCATTATTTTTCTTTGGCTGTTTATTTTCTACGTTTTTAGTTATTATCTTTTTATCATTTCGCTCGTTGGACCGTTTGTCTACTTCGCAACTTTTACTTATTTCTTTTCTTTCATCTATGTCGTCCTTCCGTATTATATTGTTTATATCGTTATTTGTTATTAAATTGTTGTTCGTTATTATGCTGTTATTCGTTATTTCACATATATATATATATATATATATATATATATATATATATATGTATGATGCAAACCCACATTCCCTGGCGAGGTGTATTGCTGAATACACGAAAGGCCTTGGAGTAATTTTTTCTTTTTCCTTGTGGTTTGCATTATTCATTCATTTCATGCGTTTTAAGTGTGAAATTCATCCCTATAAATGTATACATTTATATTTACGTCCTTCTTTTCTCACTTAAGAAAGGGCGATGAAAAGTTTTGCATAATACTTACGAATTAAGATCAAGAATATAATGATAATAATAATGATAATGATAATAATGATAATATAACATTTATTTTGTAATTTAAGAGTAATTCATTTTGTGCTTCAATGTAAGCACTACCAAGATACATAAGATATAAAATTTATTATTAATAACTATTATTATTATTATTATTATATTAATCCTAACTTCACATTTATATCCTTCAAAAATATGTTTCAAACGAGTGTTATTATAGGTTAGCTTCTCGTATAAATTATAGAAACTAACCATTGTAGAGAATCTAGTTCCACTTCGCAAAAGTGTATGAGGGGTCCCGCGTCTTAAGGTACCTAAGCACCAAAATTAAAATTCGCCAGAAATCGCCTCCAAAGTTCAGCAATATTCTCGCAATAGTATCTGTTATTAATTGAGCTAGACCGTTCATTTTGGCTAAATTAGAGTTCTAAGTATGCTAATGAAGATGTTGATGAGTTTTTGGAATAGATTTTCATATTTTATATTTTATATATATATATATTTTTTTTTTTTTTATTTTCTTATTATGCCGAATTTGGGTGAACTTTTGGCTGGCGATAGAAGTGAAAAAAAGTAGTTCGCTTCATAAGGTTTTCAACCATACTTCTAGTGTCGTAAGGTCATTATAACCCAACGCGATAGAGGAAGGGTGAAAATAGTGATATCCATCAAAAACGCTTTCGCCTGTGGTGGCGCTTAGGTATCTTAAGACGCGCAACCCCTCATATATACTGTATGCGCGCGTGTTTCCTGCATACCTGCATACATTAAATGTATTGAAATGGCTTAAATTTTCACTTTTGTTAAGAAATCTTCTTTGTGAGATTTTCAACCGCTAATTTTATATTAAATTATTGTATCCGCTTCATACAATGTCAAGTCATTAAACTCATTAAAGTGTGGTATTTATAATTATTTCATAAATTTTTGTTTATATATAGTATATATAATGCCTTTATCTTGTAATTAGGGGCCGTTAAAAAATTAGGTAACACTATTTTTGCTGAAACTTGACACCCCACCCCCTTGTAACGTTCCGTAACGCTGACCAGACACCCACTAAGATGTAACCCCCAATAGGGGGTGTCTGGTCTAGCGTTGTTACGGAACGTTATAAGGGGGTGAGAGCCCAGTAAAGCCTATAATGCTAAAGGGCCAAACTAAACCAGAAAAAATAAACAAATGACTTCTATTGAAAAATTATTTTAATATTGTAAATTGTTAAAATGCCCCCCCCCCCCCGTATTGGCGCTTTCATCTGATGGATGAAGAACGTGGCACGGAAAACGTGATCAAATTAATGGAAATGTTTTAAAACGTGTTAAAAACTGGGCTGTAAATTGTTCATTCCGAATATGAATGCGAGTGGTTTAAGGGCCTCAATGGTATCACTGTTCGAAAGCGCTTTCATTCTTCGTTAAATGAAATGAAATGAAAATGATGAATTATGTTATTAATAAGG